>CAHIKZ030003660.1:1510000-1622500 GCA_903632075.3 Acanthosepion pharaonis
CTAATTCCCATATATATATTTCCTTTATCATCACATAATCTACTAATTCAAAATGGGATCGCCTGGTGATCTGTGTTCAAACTCCAGTATTGGCAGTGACACTTTTTTCCTATATAACAATATCCCAAATTGAAGAGGTTCATGGGTTGAAGTTGTTTTGTTTTGTTATTCTTTATTTAGATTTTACTTTTAGTGAGGGCACCATTCTCAAAATGCAGGGTTCATGTTTTTCTGTCCAGAGTTTGTAACTCCTCTTTGGACACCCAACAAGTTCTATCTTACAACAGATACAGGCATTAATGGCAGTTATAAAGCAGCAGGCATTTAACTTAGACATCAGAAGAAGCTGAAACTTTTCATGTATGTCACTGTAATCAGTTCTTTAATTTTTTTATGAATTCTACAAACCGAATATGCTCACTCAATAAGTTTTCTCCTCCCATCATTTTTCTCAATCCATCACTTTTCTCACCCATACGCAGCCTGTGAAAGGTGTAGACAAAAAAAAAAGAAGACAAATAAAAACACATGGTCTGATGATTGCTGTACATCAGAAAGAGAAATTTCTTGGGCACATAATGAGGGCTTAGATGTTACAACAGGAATTGGGAGGGATGTTAAAAAGACAAACATTGCTAAGAGTAGCATAAGACGTTGTGGAGAGCCATGATCACTCATGTCCTGAAAGGATACAGTAGAAAAAAGAAATTGTACATTTAGTGATGGCCCATTTCACTTACCCTACATTGTTTACATCTACAAAGGATAGGAAAATTGTGGAGAGCCATAACCAACAACATCCCAAAGAAGAATTCTGAAGAAAAATAACCAAGAAACTATGTACTTACAAATTCTTCTAATTCTCCTCCAGGAAGTCGCATCAGGTTAGTTTGGTCGTTAATAAAAGTTACCAATTCCATGACATCAAGAATTCCTCCATACTATAATTAAATCAAAAATCATTCATTTTATTATTGCCAAAAATTACAAAATACAAAGTAGAACCAATATAGGCATACAATTATTACATAACTAGCTTAAAAAGCTGCATTCCATGTGGTTTTTAAGGTAGCTATTATGGAGGGGGCTAAGTAGGCCCCTAGCCCAAAACTAAAGGGACATCACTCTGGTTCAGCTGAGAAAACAGTAATCATGATTTTAAAAAAATCCCTTTGATTTATTCAGTCCATTCTATGGAAGTTCAAATCCTAACTTTAACTCTGATTCAGGCTATAAGTCCAATTGTGGCCCAAAACCAATTTAGGCCTGAAGACCAATTTGGGCCAAAACTCCAATTTGGTCCAAAATTCCAATTCAAGCTGAAAATTGAGTTCTTCAAATCACAAACTCTGTAGAATTTCAAAAAACCTCTCACTTTAACTTCGATTCATTGGCATTTGGAAGAAATAAAATTGATTTCCTCAGTTCATAAAGTTTTGGATATTTTAAAATAAATTTAAAACAAACATTTTTAAATTCACAAAAGTTTTGTGTTACTTTAAACTCAATATAAATTAAAAACTTTTAAAATCACTATTTTTTCAATTATTTTAAAATTTGAATTTTTAACAACTCCTTTCTCATCTGGACACAAATCCCAATACTGGATGTTCCAGCACCAGATGAAGGACAGATTTTCAGTCCTGGGATCATCCTGATTCCAAAAAAGGTAGAATATGTCTCTGTAGAGCAATAACAAAAGAAGAGTAATGAGGAGGGACAGTAGATAGCGATTGACATTGCATTTCAATTTTTAAAGATTAAATTTGACTGAAAAGCATGGAGCCGGAAGGGAGTTCCACAAGCAAGAAGTGCGAGAAAAGAAACTGTTAGCATAGAACTTATGGCTACATCTAGCTAACTCAACTGTAAATTGGTGAGATCTCATCGCAAGTTTAGTACTGTGCTTAAATTCATAAAGTCTTCATAAACATTATGGTGGTGGGAATGTGATTGAAGTCAAGATGCCAGATCAGGGCCAATAATATTGCTGATTTTTCTTTGAATTTTGTCAAAGAGCTGTAGATAAATAGCAGAAGCACTGAACCATATATGGCAGCAATATTCCAATCATGGATGAATGGTAAACTTATAGATATGTAAGATAGATTCTGAATAGGAAAATTGTCACAGTTAACCAACTCTCTTCACTATTTCCTGTAAGGACATTGTATTTTTTTAAAGAAACATTCAACTGAGGCAAACTCAACTATGTTCTGTGCCCTTGACACTTGGTAATAAAAATAGTAGCAACCATTTTGGCAACTTTCATTAAATCTACCCTTTAAATAGATTTTTTGCTGAGTCACTGTTTTACATTTGCCAACTTGAAGAACAAAATGAATGCCAAGAATAAGAATAGATTAAAAACATGTCCTTCATGAACCAAGGTAATTTATTTTGGACAATCCAAATATATTCAAAACATGACAGTATTTATTGTTTTTACAAGATTTAGACATCCTGGATATGATGATAAACTACATTTAACTTAAATTCTGTGATCTGAGAACACTATCACGTCTACCTAGAAGATTACTGCCCTTTTCTTCAACATGCCAGAACTCTCCTTCTTCAACAAAAATAGAAGCGCTCACTTTGACAGCCATCATTCAAATGATGCAAACTTTCTTAATTTTAAGACAGCTTTCTACACCTAAATCTGTGGCAAAAAAAGGAAAAGGTTAAAATGTCATAAAAACATTTTCTGACCAATCAGAAATGATACACAGATCTCCAATCAATCGTTTGTTTTCAAACCAACTCTAATGCTATATAAACCATCATCATTTCAACATCACAACAAAAGGCTCATTGATTACATAGTCCAGTAAGAGTTAAAATATTAAATTCAACAGCCTCATCCTATATTAAATTATTTATTTCAAAATCTAATGAAGTTGTTTATTATTATTTAAGATTATTAGAATTATATTTGACCAAAATGTTGTGATAACAACAACAAAGATGAGGACAATAGTCGACATGAAAATAATGATAAATTCTCACTCCAGAAATTCGGATAATACTTTATCATTGTTTAATATTATTAAGTCATTACTAGGTCATATTATTATTATTATTATACTAAATAAAAATAGCCTAACATTTTAATAATATTAAATAATAACCTAACCTCATATTATTAAACAGTAATAGCCTAATAATATTTAATTTAATTACTTTGTCAGGCTATTTTTGTCAGGTGTTATTAGGTCATTCTTACTTAATATTATTAGGTTATTATTTGGTTATTACTATTTAATATTATCAAAATTATTGTTAAGTTATTCTTATTGAATATTATGAGTTTATTATTGTCAGGTCATTATTAGGTGATCATTTTAATGTTAATTTGTTCTTACTATTTAATAATATGAGGTTATTATTATTTAACATTATTAAAATCATTCTCATGTTATTTTTATACAATATTAGGTTATTATTAATTAATATTATTAGAATATTATTAGATTATTATTTATTATTATAAGGTTGTCATAATTTTATATTATTATTAGATTATTTTTATTATTAATTTCCATGATGACAAAAAGTAATCATGCAAACTCATAAAGGAAATTTTCTCTTTCAACCAAAGTATGTTATTATGTATACATAATAATAATAATAATAATAATTCAAGATATTGCAAATTCTAAAGATAATAAAAACTTTAATTTTATAATTACCTGTTTTGCCAGTGGGGCTGAGAATTTGTTGACTTTATTCACTGCAGAGGAGAAATCCCTACCACATAAAAGACCATCAACTAATACAAATATAAACAAACAATATTTGCCTTTCTTAAAACCAAATGCTTACAAATTCAAAATATTTACCGATCCCCATGTAACATAGCAACAACTCTAAGTAGAAGCTTATGAAGCTTTATTTGACTAATTCATCTTGAGTACTGAAAACATTTATTTTATTATAGTGGATAGTGACAAGGGAGAGTGGGGGGTAGAGATGGGATGTGCTTATTTTATTAAAACCCCTCAACCCAATAAATGCATAAAGACTCAAATGTAAGCGACCAATATTTACCTATCCCCTAACCAAGTAAATGTTTAGAGACATAAACATATGATATATGATGGTAAATATAATTGATCAATATTTACTCTTCCTGGACTAAATAAATACTTATAGACTCAAATATAAACCACCAGTATTTATATCTCTCCTAACCAAGTAAATACTTATAGACTCAAATATAAACAAATAATATTTACCTATACCATAACCAATTAAATGCTTATAGGTATAAACTACCTATATTTACTTATCCCCAATCTAAGCACCTGCTAATAACCTCAAATCTAATTTAACAACATAAGAAAGACTAGTTTCCAAATTTAACTAACCTAGCCAATGTTGCTATGTCATAATGTCATAAATGTTGCTATGTCACAATGTCATAAATGTTGCTATGTCACAATGTCATAAATGTTGCTATGTCATAATGTCATAAATGTCGCTATGTCATAATGTCATAAATGTTGCTATGTCACAATGTCTACTAGCCCAATCCAATTTGCAATTAAATATTAAAAATATGCAAAGAACATTTGTGAAAGCCAAAGTATTTTTTCATTCACTTACCCTTTTCCGAGAATGCTTATTTTCTAACGGATACCAATAAAGTCCAGGGAAATGAGACATTGTAAAACTGGAAAAAAATATACAAAAGTGGTTATAAATAAAAGAAAAGCAACCAGATTATTTCTGAAGTAATTTGATTTTAATGACTGTTTTTTATAATCTTTCATTAAATGTTCCATTTTTGATTGAAGTTTTACAACCGTCTTTTTATTAGATGTATTCTGATGAGGAATATCTTCTGTCATGACACAGTGAACCAACTTTCCTTCCAGTAAATGCAACTATTAATTCAATGTAATCTGATACATCTGAAAGCTAATCTCCAAATTCTATAATTCTAAATAAAATTAAGTATCTTGTCCTTTGAACTGCAGGAAAATGGTGAGACAGCCATAGAAAATAAACTGGGAGTCCACATGAAACTTTAAGTCACAGAAAGGCAGCAATATTTGACTATTGGTTTTTATATTTCTTATATATATATATATATATATATATATATATATATATATATATATATATATAAATTATTAAACCAGGAAATAGGGTTTTTAGCAAAGTATTTTTCCAAATAATCAGCTTATTCAAATTTCATCAATTAGTTTGCTAAATTGAACGAAATATAGACTTTGTAAATCTTGAGAAAAAAATGTTAGCGATAACTTCAACAATATTAAATACTGTAAGGATTTCAACATGTTGCAAAAAAATTCTCGTATTTAAGATATGTCAAGTTTAATTTTCATGATGAGTTAAGTAATTTTCTGAATACTTCTGTCAAATAAATAACAGGAGCTTTTTGTTTTAGTTATAATATTGGTGTGAATTACAAGCAGTTTATTATTTTAGGGGTGTGAAAATATATAATAGTACTAAAAGAGTGACTTTTTTTTTCTTTTCCTTTTTTGTTGAAAACAAAACTAAATATACCATGTTTTAATGCCATTAGTATCAAATGTTTAAATTTAAGCATGTGTGTGACAAATATCAGGAGAAAGAAAGTTACTGAAATAGGTTCCGATTTTAGTTCTGGTCATAACATATGAACAATTTCATTAGAAACAAAGAAAAGAGTACTGAACTGTTAAGTGATATCTGTCCTCCTATATGGCAGTGAATGATGGACAATCTCCCCAAAGATGAAGAAGAGACTTGAAGCAAGAGAAACAAAGAAAAGAGTACTGAACTGTTACGTGATATTTCTCCTCCTGTATGGTGGTGAATGTTGAACAATCTCCTCAAAGATATAGAAAAGACTTGAAGCAACAGAAATGTGGTTCTACAGAAAGATGCTGAGCATACTATGGACTGAACATGTGAGTAACAAGGTTTTAAAGAAAATGGAAACAAAAAGAAAACTTATACTTAACATCAGGAAGAGGCAGTTGAAATTTCTTGGGCATGTAATGAGGAAAGAGAGTTTGGAAAATTTGATACTCACAGGGCAGATTGAGGAAAAGAGGAACAGAGGAAAGCAGTGATTTGATCTCCCCAGCTATGGATAAATAGCAGGACAGATTGGATGGCAACTGGTCTGTCACAGAAAGAAATGGCAGCCTACTGAGGGAAAAAAAATCTGCCTCGTCAGTCATGTATTGAAAAATACATGATTGCCTAAGTGTGTATCACACATGGCACATAACTGACTGACCTCTCTTCTTAATAGTATATTTTTCTCATATTCACTAACATTCTTGTGTCTTAGTGGTTTTATTGCCTTACTTGGGTTGAAATGATTAAAATAAAAAAGAAAATGTTCTAGTTATAAGCTACCATGATTTATTTATTTGAACCACTTTTGACCTCCAGACATGTATCATTCCCTTTTTGAACCCCTGACCCCCATCCCCCGCCCCCGTCCCCCCCCTGCATTTATTAAACCCCTGGATAGTCCCACAGCTACCCTGAGGCCAATATTGACTACTTTGGATTCTCTGGACTGGATTTATTTGAGCCACTCCTTTGCATAATAGAACAAAGGAGATTTTTTTACACTACTTCCAAATTTAATTAATTTTCCAAAGTCTGTTTTTCTTCTTGGCTTCCTTTTGTGTTCTTGTGTTCATGCAAATACTTAACCTTTGTTGATGCTCCAAAAATCTAAACTACAAGTCTGAAAAATAGCTATTTTCAAAGCTTGCTAAATACTAAACAAAAATGGAAATGTCTGCCAATAGACACGCACACGCACACCTCCATTTTTCACTCTGCTAAACATGAAAGAATGAAATCTATCAGAGCAAAAGAAGTTAAAATAAAAATAAACATTTCTGTCATTATGGGAGACACTCAGTGATAAACCATTAGACAAAAGGTCTCCTATTTTAAATCCTTATCCTTCTGGCATCAGTTTAAACTGACACCTTTTTTTTTCCATATATTGCAACTATTTTGCTTAAGGTTCATATTTTCTTGGTTTCAGATAAAAACTCAGAAATGTTCCAATATATTTCAGAAAAATTTTCATTTTCTAAAATAATATTTTAGAATTATAACTACCTGCTATGTGTCACACATTTTTTGTAAGAAAATTATAATTGATTTTAAATCATTGTTATAATTTGTAGAGAAAAATAATGCATTTCAATATTACTCAGTGATCTTGCCAATGTCACCTCCATCTTCTGGCTTTCTCCTTCTATATTTTGTATAGGAGTTATTCCCTTGTTCAAATTTAAATATAATTTAAATGAAAGGGAAAAAAATTCAGTGGGAGGTTTGCTTGTTTGGACCCCTCTTTAATCAAAATGAAATATACTTATCCAAGTACCCTGGGTAATTGAGTTTCAGAATATTTATGATTATTGGGGTCTATTTCCAAAACCCTAGGAGAAGTTTGATAACAGACTGACAGATATATATATATATAGATAGATGAAGCCTGCTTTATGGTGATTTATTTTATTTGTTATGTTGTTTTACTAGCATTAATAAAGTTTTGTACCTTCCCAGAGACTATTTCTTCTGATATACATACAGGGTGTGATGAATAAATTGTCATCTAAATTATGCAAAAATGAAAATAACAGACATCTCATTTTAACAGATATATTTACCAAAATTATACAAGAATATCTTGAAATACTAAAAAGTAAATTTATTCAATAAAATTGCCATTGGCTTCAACCCCGGCCTCCAGATGACTTCAGAATCTCCTGCAACTCATCTGGACAGTCTCCTTGATTAAGTTGGTGAATGCTGCCATAATCCTTGCCTTCAGTTCATTTTTGGTGCTACAAGGAGTTTTGTTGGTCTCTCACTCAACTGTACCCCATACATAATAATCAAAGGGGCTGCAGTTTGGGGAGTTAGGTGGCCTGATTAAGGGGTGATGTGGTCGCAGAAATTCTCTGACAGGCATGACTGGGTTCTCCTGCTTGTATGGCATGATGCTGAGTCCTTTTGCCAGACATAGGTTCTTCCAGCAGCCACCCAGGACAGCACTACCTCCTCAAGTCACTATGTAGGCCTCCATGTTGAGTCTGAGGCCCTGTGAGAAGATAAATGGAGGTATAACATTGCCATCACTAGCGATCACTTCAAATACCTTCATAATTGCCATTAAACTCATCCAACTCTTTCTGAATCCTCTGCATCATCCTCAGATTGACATCTAAACACTCTGTATTGTATTAGACCTTCTGGCAAGTACAGAATGCAGTTTCCAAATTTCTGGCAGAGTGAATTGTGTCATGGTTGTATAATGGTTGGTTTCCCTTACCATTCCAGAAAGTACCTGACTCCTTCTGCTATCTTCTACCTTTACAAGAACCAGACAAGGCCAAAAATAGAGTATTGCTGCTATATACTGCCAGGAGCTACACAGTCTTCACTTTCCTGTTTTGAAAGAACTCCAAAAACATCTGTGAGTCCTTGTGGGTGCTGAATTATTTTCCACTCTACAATTTCTTTCTCACAGATGAAATATCGCAAACCTCTCACTACTCTATCGTCTATTTCCATGGAAAGTGTTCAGGCAAACTGCATTTTTTAGTTCCACCAGTTCTAACCTTCACAGATAAGACCCACCCTGCCACACCCATTGCAGCAAACAACCCTAATTCTCTTCATATTACATTAGCGAGATGTAAGTTCCACTTGAGCAGCTTCTTCCCACAAACTGCTACTTAGTGGAACTGACTCCCAAGAGGATGCTTTCCTGACCACTACACTCTTAACCTGTTCAAGTCTAGGGTTAATTGTTATCTTTCCTACATATCTGCTGTGCCTCTTACTCTGTAACCCTCTGCCTTGAGTGGCTCTGGGGCTTTGTACAGGATGAACATTATTATGAAAAAAAAGTAAGTTCCGCTTTACTCAGTAGAGAATGAATATAAATAAAGAAGAAAGTTGATTTTATTTTTCTATTTCTGTATAAAACACAAGAAACAGAAATGAAGCATGAAACAGATTGAAACATGGAACATTCTTTGGTATTGCTTATTCTACTTACCAAATGAATTTGTATTTCTCTTGAAAGAAAGAATATTCTGGCTTTGGAATTGGTTACCAGAGAAAGTCTAAAAATTATAAGATCAATATTATTGTTCATACAGTTCATTGCTTTCATTTCAAGACTGAATGAATTCTCCTGAGAGTCAATGGTATAATTGTCAGATGTCTTTTAAGAATGCATTTGAAACAGCTTTCTTCATGATTTAACTCCCAATAAAACTTATATGCACATATTAAATACATCATATGTACTTCAAGATACTGCCTCCTGTGGTGAATGATATTTTATTTCAGGAGACCTTATCTGCAAGTGCATATGAAGTATTTAATAATGTCACACACACACACACACACACACATACATACATACATACATATATATATATATATATATATATATATATATACCAAGTATATAATTGGTATATACAGAATGAATTCAATAACCAACAATTACTATTCTTAAAGGAGTACTCAATACAAAGTAGAGCAAATATAATTATTATTTATAAAAAAAAAAATTATAGCATAAGTATTTATAAAATCAACCAACAAAAATAGCCATTTTGTTTGGTTTTTGATTGGTTATTCAGTTTCTTATCAAGTGTTGATGTTGAAGATAAAATAAAATGTTTTTAAAACTTTTAAAATTATTTATTTTATCCTCAACATAAAGAAACTTGATAAGACACTGAGGGTGTTGGAAACAAAATGGCTATTTTTGTAATGATTTTATAACATTATTATATGCTATAATTTTTTTATAATATATAATTATATATATATATATATATATATATATATATATATATATAGGGGTGATGGATAAATTGTCACCATTTTATTGTTTTTTTTATTTCACACATGTGCATTGTTTGTTTTTAATTTTGTCAACAGCACAGTATAGTAGGGTCAGTTGGGCACCATCTGTGAGAAAAAGAGCACCATGATGCAATTCACTCCACCAGAAATTCAAAAACACCATGCTGTACTTGGCATTGGCACCGGGAGCTCCAATACAATACAGAGTGCTTGGGCGTCAGTCTGAAGACAATGAAGAGGATTCAGAAAGATTTGAATGAGTTTAATGTTGATTACAAAGGTACACCACCTCAGTAAATTCATTTGGATAAGAAAAGAACTCCCAAATATTTTGGTGAGGGCCTCATGCTCAACAAGGAGGTAGTGCTGCCCTGGATGGAGAGGATAACTGTTGGAGGAGCCTATGTCTGGCAACAGGACTTTGCACATACCACAGAAGCAGGAGAATCCAGTGAAGGCTGTCAGATACTTTCTGCAATCACATCATTCCTTATCTCTGGCCACATAACTCCCCAGACTGCAACCCCCTTGATTATGTGTGGGGTGCAGTTGAGTGAGAAACCAACAAAACTCCTTGTAACACCAAAAATGAACCAAAGGCAAGGATTATGGCAGCATTCATCAACTTAAACAAGGAGACCGTCCAGAACTGTTACAGAAGATTCTGAAGTCATCTGGAGGCCATGGCTGAAGCAAATGGCAATTTTATTGAATAAATTTACTCTTTAGTATTTCCAATTATTTTTGTTTAATTTTTATAAATATATCTATTAAAATGAGATGTCAAAAATTATAATTATCAATAATTAATTCAAATATTATATACCACAATAATAAAATGAACAAGTCTTAACAAAATTTTAAATCAACACCACAAGAAAATGAATTTCATAATGCTTAACGATCAGTGAGTATTCAGCACCTGAAAATTGCAGATTTGCATGAAACTCCGAGTCAATATCAGTATTGGATATTATGTATATTCACTAATATATATATATGAGGAAATTACATATAAATTTCTCTTTATGAAAACATTGTTAGATAAATGAATGGCAAAGTGGAAACAATTATGTATAATGTGTTTCATTTCTCTCAAAGGACTTCATCAGATTTCCCCTCTTACACAATTCCATCAACAAAAAACATTAATTTAGTTCAAGGAAGTCCTTCTAGAAACACATTACACAGAATGCTTTATATTTATTCATTTAGCTTACATTGTTCTGATATATAGAAATTTATGTCATATTCTCCTCTGTGTGTGTGTGTGTGTGTGTGTGTGTCAATATAGCAGTGTTCTTCAGACAAAATTGGCATCTGTTCTAGAATTAATCATATTGCAGCTAAAACTAACCACCTGCTTTGTGGATGCTCCATTCTTTGTCAGGGTTTTGTTTGGCACTTACCAAATATATCCTCAACCACCAGCTGTCTAATGACATTCCTTCTCACTGTATTGCATAGCATTGCAGCAAGTAACAATTGCAGAGTTAACAGAACAATTAAAACAGCAATAAGATTCAACTTCAGTCTTGTTTGCTTGGCTTCTTTCTTCATTGCCAAATTATTTGATTCATTGCCAGAAATCTCTTCACTTTCAAAACCCCATACTTCATTGTATAGATAGATATGAACAGTTTGAGACAAATAAATAGGTAGATATGAACTGCCTAAGATAAATAGATATGAACTGCTTTAGATACATAGATAGATATTAACAACCTTAGATATAGATAGATACATAGATATGAACAACCTTGGATATAGATAATGAACTGCGTTACATAGGTAGATGTGAAGAGCCTTAGATAGATATGAACAACCTTAAATATAGATAGATAGATAGATAGATATGAACAACCTTAGGTATAGATAGATAGATAGATAGATAGATAGATAGATAGATAGATAGATATGAACTGCGTTACATAGGTAGATGTGAAGAGCCTTAGAGATAGATATGAACAGCCTTAGATATAGATAGATAGATAATGAACTGCCTTAGATAGATATATATGAACAGCTTTAGATAGTTATAAACAGCCTTAGACAGATAGATATGAACTGCCTTAGATAGTGAACAGTGAAGTAGATAGATAAGGAAAAGACTTAAATAGATATGAACTGCCTTAGATTGTTAGATAGTGAACAGATGATAAAATAAAGAACAAATAGGAAATGTATCTCAATCTAATATGTTTCGCTTTTATTAAAGCTTCATCAGATAATGAGAGAAAAAAGATATTAATTGCCTTAGATAAATAGATATATATTGCCTTAGATTGGTACATAGATAATGAAGATTCAAATAGATACATAGATATGAACTGCCTTAGAAAAATATATTGATAGATATGTATTGCCTTAGATTGATAGCTAGATAGTGAACAGAATGAAGTAGATAGATATGAACTGAGATAAATAAATTCTATGTGGTAGTCACTGTCACCGTATTGTGTTAAAAGTTTCTGATGAATTTCAGCTCCTGACACCCCTCTTCTGATCAGAGAAATCGAATGTGCTTTGTTCCTCCTTGGTGCACACTGCTAGCAGAGCAGCCATGTTTACACTGTAACAACTGCAAGGCAATGGGTGCGATCAAACTCAAGCTTCAATCACATGACCACAATAGTGTACCAACTATAAGTACACATGCGCAGAAGGCTGTCGGACAAACCTAAAGATTTGTTATGGCAAAAGTACAGATAATTTTTAACTAACCATCAATATATATATATATTTGGAGAAACTTCATAGAAAATATGTCCTCGACAGGAATCAAACCTGTATCCTACACAGAACCATCATGTAGCCTTACGTGCTATAACCATTTAGCTACAAAGGAAGTGAATAGTTAGCAAGGTTAATTTACTGTATCTTAATGTAAACAACGTCATATATTATGAAATCAACTAAGTCCGACAATTATTTTAATATATCTCTGTTTATACATTATTTTTATAAATACAAATATTTAAGTAAATGCTCTGTTTATAATAAACAGTGTTAACTACATTTACCGGCCTGAATATCCAAGAAATTTTGTTGAAAATATGTGTCCTTCTGATTGTGGGCATTGGTTGCAAGAAAAATTATAAAGCTTTTTTGTTACACACACACATATTTCTTTCTTTCGTTTTGGATCTGATGAAGTCTAGAAAGGTGAAATGCATAATTTATATATTGATTGTAATATAAAATTGGTCCCCCACTTTATATCCACATAATTTCTTGTTTGTTTATCAAATTCTGATTCGGTATGAATCTGCCTCTTCTTCCCCAGATATGGATTAATTAGTAAGACTTACATCACTAAACCATTATTATCTAAAAAAGAATTTTTGCAATATAAAAATACTCCCTCTCTCTCTCACTCTCTCTCTGTTTATATATATATATATATATTGACTGCAATTTGTTTTATACATGTTTCATTGAATGTGATGAACAAGCAAAATTTGCTTTGTTTTCTTGCTTTGCTTATGTAGTGACTTTATAGTTTTTTTTGTTTTTCTTTTATGAGGATAACAGAGTATATTGAAACTATCCTAAGTACTTTCCATGAATTTATTAGTCATTTTCAAGAGGTTAGTTGTTAGTAGATTTTTCTGTTTGTATTCTAAGCTGTTGTGTAAAAGTAAATAAATACAATCAACCTTTTTCATTCTTGCGTAAACTGTACATGTCTCCTTTTTTTGACTCTAGTGTCAACTGGACCCATGTTTCTTTGACTTTCATGCAAAACATATTGGTAACTCCTTTTTTATTCACTCTAGTGTAACCCAGAACTTTGTCTCTGTTGTGGCCTTGTTAGAGCCAGAAAAAAAGACACAAGAGAGGAACTGAATTAATCAAATATATTAACAGAAACAATAATACAAATATCTACAAACGAAAGTGTTACGGCAAGAATGTTCGGTCTGACTGTCAGAGCTGACTGCTGAAAACTTCCCTCTCCAAAAGGCAGTACCTGCTCCTATTTATAGCTGGAAGAGGCCATGCGTGTGTGGGTAAACTACCATAACAGTCTTCTTTGTTGATTGTTATGCATGCTAGACAGAGGTCTCCTTCTTTTTACTTTAGTGTCATCTGGACATATGTCTCCTTTTTTATTTGCTTTAGTTTAACCCAGACCTTTGTCTCCCTTATTAACTCACATACAAACCAGACCGGTGTCTCCTTCTTATTATTCTAGTTTTAACTGGATATATGTCTCCTTTTTTATTTATTCTAGTGTAACCTAAACTTTTGTCTCTCTTGTTAACTCTCATGTAAACCTGACTGGAGTCTCTTTCTTTTTACTCTAGTCTAAACCAGACCTGATTCTAATGTTCTAAATTCATTGTGATTTTTATCCCAGAAGACATTAAATAACTCAACAAGAGTTGATGTATCATTAAATTAACTAACCTAACTATATATATGACATACAATATAATTTAGCATTTTTCTTTCTTTTTTTTCATCAGTATCTATGGAAATAACTAAAACCAGATGTTCATGAGTCAAAATGCCTGTACCATATTCCTTAAAGAGAATGCTACAAGAATATAATATGGTTAACTTGTGTTGATAAATTTTACTTTTTTTTTTCTTTTTTTAATTGAGTTCACTTCAAGCAAAGCCGTAAAGCTACTGAGACACAAGAGATTACAGGGTGTGCAAGAATTATAAACAGGCAGGAACTTTGCTAGGGAGTGAGAACAGAGGAAGAGTAATCAGGAGGACAGTAGATAGCGATTGACATTGCATCTAAATTTTTGAAGATTAAAGTTGGTTGGCAAGCATGGACCCGGAAGGGAGTTCCACAAGCAAGAAGTGTGAAAAAAGAAACTGTTGGCATAGAATTTATGGTCAAATTAGCCAACTCAACTGTAAATTGGTGAGACCTTGTCATCAGTCTAGTATTGCACTTAAAGAGTCTAGGCACCATAGTGAACAACTCATCCAAACAAGTACAATGAAAGTATCTATAAAAAAGGCAAGAGGAGACAACCTTATGGTGGTGGGAAAATGACTGAAGCTGAGATGCCAGATTGTGGCCAATAATAATGCTGATTCTTCTTTGGATTTTATCAATGAGTTCCAGGTAGATAGCATGGGCATTGGACCATATGTGGCAGCAATATTCTAAGCATGGATGAATGGTAGACATATAGATAATAAAGATAGACTCTGCTGAGAAAAATCATCTAGCCTGACACAGTGAACCAACCTCCCTGATCGAGTATTGGATTCATTGATAAAATTTAGTAATAAATACGGTTTGGAAAGACAAGCATTTATTTGTTTATTTCCAAGAATTTATTTGGATTTCTCTTTCTTGTCCTCATGATAAAAAAAATTGTTTGTAATTCAAATAAAAGTTACCACAAAATAAACAGCTTATAAATTGATTCTCAAAAATCTCCTATCTTCATATACTGTGGATTGCTGATGTGAGTGTGAGGTTTTATAAGTAAATTTCCACTAGTTTCAAAATTGTTATTCATCTGCCAATCTATGTATTGGCTTTATTCTCCAACCAATGTTTAAATCAATCTATAAAGTGGTTTTAATTCTTTACCATATTGGTTTGAGACCCTAAATATTAAATTGAAAGAACCTTTCCTCTGTAAGTGGAAGAACCATAATCAGTTTTTATGATCCATGGTAGTGGTTTTCTGGTAAGATATTTTTCTTCTCAAATATTTTAGTCATTGTGCACATATTTGTCTTTTGTCCTCAATAAAACTCTGAAGAGTGAGGAGTGATAACCAGATAACATCTTTTTTTTTTTTCATATTTTTAATTCACCATTTTAGAGTGAGTGATATTGTCTTTTATTTTCCTTGTTCTTGTTCCCCTTTGTTTTAATATATTTGAATATATTATGTGAATATATACTCTTTTTAACTATCCATTTTTAAAGCCATAACATATTCTGTAATAATAATTTTTAAATGTCTGTATTGCACTGACAAAGGGGGTTGGAAGTAAAAAATAAATGAACGTGTACCAGCCAATATTTGGAAAGGAAATTGGTTTAATTTTGCTTGGTCAATACATCTGGGTCAGCAATAGCAGACATTTTTAAATCACATCAGTGTGCCTATTCCTATAATCAAGATATGTTCTTGATACTGAGTAAGGCTATAAGTTTACATGAATGCATAAATTGTGAGATAAGTAAGGATTTTAAGAACGGTAGATGTTTTTCAAAGTTACTATGAGAATATAAGACTCCTAGCAACTTAGTTCAAAATACGTTCTAAAAATCACTTTCTGTCAGCTATGAATTACAAAAGTTTGTGCTCGATTTTCATTGTTAATATAAAATGGCAGCAACTTGACACTAGCGTTTGTTTTGGTACTGAGTTCTAGATTGAAACCTTGCATCGTTCAGACTTTGTTGTCTGTTGATGTCTTGTTTGCAAATGAATGCCTTAAAGAGGATGACATGTTGCACTTTCGATATATTATTCTCTATGAATTTCAAAAAGAAATAAGCATCATAACTGAGACTAAAACCTTTCAGAAGGTGTATTTGGATTGTTTTCCATCTCTTCCAGTAGCCAAAAAAGTGATTTGGTAGATTTTGTCAGGATGGTTTTAATCTAAACAATCAACCATGCTGCAGGGGGACCCTTCCGATGTTGATGAAGACACACCCTGCTTGACATCATGGAGAATAAACCAAAGATTTCAATGGAAGAGATTGCTAAGAATTTAAAAATTGGTACCACAAAAATAAGCCATTCTTGGACAGAATTGTCACAGGCAATGAAAAAATGGATTGCAAACAGAACTGGAAACAAGCTTGTGATTCTGCAGACCCTGCAGCGGTCTTGCATCCAATGAAGATTTTGCTGTCCATTTGGTGGGATTGCAGAGGGATAATTCATTTTCTGCTTCTTCCAGTTGGCAAAACAATAACTGCAAGTATTGTGACCAACTCACCAATATCAATTCCACTATTCAAGAAAAACGGCTGATTTTGGAAAATCAAACTGGTGTCATTTTCCATCCTGACAATACAAGACCGCATTTTGTAGAACAGACCTTACAGAAGCTTAAATAGTTAAAATGGATTCCCACCCTCTAGGGCTCAACATATTCTCCTATAAATGACAAAAATTTGACTCTGTACAGCAAGTCAAAAAACTACATCACAATCTTCTTCCAACCAAAAACACAAAGTTTCTATGGAAATGACATTAACAAGCTTGTAGAATGATGTGAAACAGTCTTTTAAAAGCAATGGAGATTATGTACTTAAATAAATATTCTTTATTTTTGTGAGTATGTAAATTTTTGTTTTTAATTTTCTAATTGGCCAATGATCTCATACAAGAAATTTTTTATGCTGTATTTCCGACCATTTCTTTAAAAGAAGATTATTTGAAAAGTACATTTGTGGCAACAAACTCACTGAGAAATAACTAAACTGTCAGCTGATATACAACCACTTACTCAGATCAATGATTAAAAATGGGTTCCAGCAAAGAGAAGACCATGTTTCTTTGAACCTTGTGAACTGGCACTACAGAATAAGCAAAGAAAGAACTGTACCAAATAACAGAAACCACATCACTTGAGGAATTCCAACAGCAGCAACAACTAAAATGAATAGTGCATGTAATTTGAACAGAAAATAATGACATAATAAAGATGTTGATATTCCACACTACTTCAAACAAAAGTTTAGGAAGGAAACCCCCTTAGTACTAGAAAGAGTAATAAGAGTTTAGTGGATATGAGGAACTTATTTGACTAAGCATCTAATATTAGCATTGCCATTAGAGATAAAGAGAACAGATACTCATATAGTCATTATTTACTCATGCCCCCAACCACAGTGATGAGATTTCGTAAAAGGCCAGTTTAAAGTGTAGAGCCCAAACACGTGCACATGGGCCAAATCCAAAAATTGCCCAATCACCACAAGCAAACATTGCACTGGTGTAAATATTCCACTGACATTTCATCTTTGGTGCTATGAGGGAGATGCTGTAACAGGAGTGTTTGGTTTGTTTTGTTTTATGGCATATCAACACCTCAATGGGTTATTTAATGCTGACAAGATTTTTTCCAAAAATGTATTGCTGGTAATATTTTTTCCTTCAAAAAATTCATTGATGGTATTAATACCTATTTTTACACTTTCATAGGGTTTTAAACCCAGTTTACGGGTTAACTATTTACCCATAGATGGGACCCTAACAGGTGCTGCCACCCCGTGTCAGGGTGAACCTGGGAACACCAGCAATTAACAGGTGGTTCCGTGCTCCTCAAAACCTCCTGATCAGAGGCCTTGCTGTTGGACATAGTTTATTGTCTTACCCAAGACATGGATGTAGTTTATTGTCATGGCAGGTGTGTAATCCCCTAGATCAAGCATTCCTCATTTCTTTGTTGCATTCTCTCCAGTGACAGAAACACAACTGAGAGATAAAATGTAGTTTTTCCATAGATATTCTCTTTGATCCCAGCTGGATGGCCACAAAATGAAGAAAGGCATAACTCAAGTAGCATTGGTTGGTTGGTCAATGAATGCTGAATGTTTCCTCATAAAGAAACAGCTAATATTACCATTACTATTAGAGATGAAGAGAACAGATACTACACTTTGATTCCAGCTTGATAGTTAGGGAGTGAAAAAAAGGATAACTCGCATAGCACTGGTCAACAAATGCCAACAGTTTCCTTATAAGGAAAGGGCTAATATGACCATTGCCTTTTATTGAAACTCTTCCCCAAATCACCCTACATCTTATATATTCTATTTGACATTCTAATCCCCTAAAAGCCTGAGCATTATATCTATATATATATATATATATATATATATATATATATATATATATATATATATATGATTATCTAAAAAAATGTATCTTGAAAAGTAACTCTCTATTTTATATATGAGGGGCTAACCAGGAGTCCTGTACAAGACCCGGGAGCCACTTGAGGTAGAAGGTTACATTAAGAGGCAGTTTATGCAGATAGGAGAGGAAGATAACGGTTAACCCTGGAATTGAACAGGTTAAGATTGTAATGATCAGGAAAACAACCTCTTGAGATTTGGTTCCACAGAGCAGTGGTTTGTGGGAAGAAGCTGTTTGAGTGGAACTTAATTTTCACTGATGGAATATGGATGGTTTGCTAGAATGTAAGTGGCATGACAGATCCTATCTGTGAACTGGTAGGACCAAGAAATGTAGTTTGTTCGAGCACTTTCCATGGAAGTAGCAATAGAGTAGTGAGAGGTTATTCACATCCCGCCTATGAGCGAAAGGTTGTAGGGTGGAAAATAATTTGTCAACCACAAAGACTCTAGGATGCTTTTGGACTCTATCGAAACTGGAGAGTGCAGACTTGGCAGCTCCCACCCAAGTATGACAACAGTACTTCATATTAGGCCCAATCTGGCTCTTACAAGTGTAGATGGTATTTGGAAGAGGGCTTAATACACATCCCCTTGAGGCACCAGTGGTGAGCGTATAAGAGTTCGGGAAAAGTGTGGTCCGATTCTGACAGCAATCTGGTTAAGGACAGTAACATGACTTTATTCTGTGGCTACTGTACAGGAGGTGGTTAGTATATCCAAGTGGGAGGAAGAATTTAACCATTCAAACCAATGGCCACTCCAATTTTTGTGCAGGTGGACATATTTTATTTTGGTTTGAATGTTTTGTTATATTTTACTTTGTTTTTAGTGGGGAGAGGGTTCATCCCCTCCCTGTCATTTCATATCAGTATATTTTTATATATTAAAAAAAAAAAAAATAGACATTTCAAGTTTTTATCTCCTGAGTGTTAGGTTCCCTGTGAATATGTGTCGGATGAGTTCTCATGGTGAATGTGTAAATTGTAATGAATGAATGGGTCATGAATCTCATTAACCAGGTTTCAAATAGTAAATATTGACTGGCCTCTCCCACTTCAGCTTTGTGCCAAAATTGTTTATATACATAAACAATAAATATACTTTTTTTCCGATTTAGGATACATGTGACATGCTGTCATTTTGTTTGGCAAGGTAAGTCACCATTTTCTTAGTCAAGACAAGAACTTCTGACCACATTTCTGTTTTCCATATCTTCTTTGCCTTTGATGCTTGCCGAGAAGAACTATCCATGCAGAGTCATGTGCCCTGGCCATTACATCGGGTATGTTGTTTGTGTACATAAAACCCCTTGTAATTTACACATTCACATTGAATTCCCATAGACAGAAGGTCCTGACAGCTGTAGATAGATATAGGGATTTCAACCAATAAAATCCTATTAGAAGGTTTGTTTGATAAAGAATCATTACAGGATCAAATACCATTAAAATACTTGGCAGACATAGTTGTAGACATACCACATGTTATTTTTGGACCATTTAGAAAATAGCAATAACTCCCTTCACCACGCCCACAAATTTTAGAGAAAGATTTTCATGAACCAGTGTGAAATTATTTTCTAACTAATGAAAACCTTGTATTCAAAAAGTTTGATATGAAATTGGATTTTGGATCTCCCTGATTGACATAAAAATAGAAGCATACTGCTTCTCAGAGTTCAAAGCAATTTTTGGAGTCCTGTTTGATCTACACATGCATAAATACGCACACATGCACCCAATGGAAGAGACTCCAGCCAGCAGCCTTGCCCACGCACTGACAGAAACACATTAGACTGATTGTCATAAAGTAAGTCTGTCCACACATTTCACACTGCTCTAAGAACACTTAAGTATTTTATAAAAGAAACTTCACTGCAAGGAAAATTGAACATTTTTATTGTTATTGTAGATTTCTGAAAAGAATATACAAGTTTTATTTCAACTAACATTCTGCTTCTACTTTTGCCCCAGGAAAATAAAGTTTTATGTTTCATTTAAAAAGATGTGTTATTGTTGTTAAATGTTTGAAATCCCAACCCACAGATAGCAACAAAAACCTGGTTAAGCGGATACCAAAAAGAGCTTACAAAATTACACTTTACATCATCAAACTGACCTACAAACAAAAACGCACATAAAAAAGCACTGAATGGAAGACCAACTTTCAACCACTTCGTTTATGTATCTATTGTTCAGATATAATGTTCTGGAAATGATCATATTCAAGAAACTAAGAAAATTTTAAAAAATAAAATAACACCAAGCTTAACTTATTTTAGGCACACGGCCAAAGATATGAAGCCACCAGTGAAGATTGAACCTACGAATGATATTTATTGTACAAAAATGTACAAATATAACAAGGCCAAAATAGGATGTAGGGAAGGCTGGTCTTCATCTGTCTTACAATTAAACTTATCTAGCCACAATCACTAACCCAAACATAGTAATAATCCTTTACATCAAAACAACACACTCTTCTTACTTACCATTCTTACTACAGTTACCATAATACCTCAGAGTCTCTATAAAGTCTTAACTAGTACCCATATGAAGAATCTGTCTGTTGGGAAGATGGAAATAAAATAAAAATTTTAAAAATGTAAAACCCCAATGAATATTTAAAATGAAAACAAGATCTATTTACAACAAAACAAAATAGTGTTAGTAAAAAAAATAAAATAAAACAGAATCCTTAAATGTGGCAGAAACGTCAATTCTGGACGAAATTAATGTGGGACTTTAGAAAATTCAAACAATCATTCGACTGAACACTCACACATAAATACAACAAAAACGAAAAACACACTCGGAAAAGAAAAAAAAAAAAAAAAACCAACGAAATCGAACCTAATGGTCAACCAGACAAACTAGCTATTATCCCACAATGACCAAGAAGTAAAAAATGGCAGTGCTATCTACCGGTGACCAACAATAAAGCCTTCAAGATTCCTGCTCGCAATATAGAAGAATACCCCCAGGCTGTACCTCTCCCTTGGGAGGGCGTTTGGTTTATTGCCCAGCGTCCCCAAAAATAGAAGTGCCTGGGGGGAGTGCTTGGGCAATTTAACACTGTATGGCCGTTAAACCTCGACCTTGTGTCACATCTGGTTGCAATATGAGTGCCCTGGTAAATATTTATTATATAAGAATACAAAATTCCGTTCCGAGCTTCATACAGTGGACTGAAAATCATGAGATTATTTGTGCATCTTTGTCGATAATTGAGTTTTGCTTGTAAAATAAACAAATTTAACCAGCTTCGCTATATAAGCTATTTTTCGGAAACTTAAGAAAGATGTCTTGGTTTAAAATTGAAACCGCAATTCGACTGCACTGAAATTTGCAAACCAGTTCATGGTTGAAAACGGTTTCGTTTAATTGATAATTAGCAATCAAAAGAAAACTGAAGTATTTTAATTCCACTTCGTTTATCTGTTGGAGCATTCATCGTATACCGATAAAGATTAAAGAAAGTACAATGGAATTCTACACAGCGTCTGTGCTTGATTGCGTCCATAGCCAATTTAACAACTCCTTGTAGACAAAATATGAAGCAGCCTCTTCGTGGCTTGAAAACTAAAAGTTAACGAACAGTTAATCCAAACTTGTCAACCTAAAACTCTTACAACCTGAAGATTTAGGCGTCATTTTTCAACCACCCATTTCAAGCACCCGCAGTAAACAAACCCCAATTAGTTAAAAATCTGTTATCGAAAAATGTTACCTCTGCACTAACCAAATCATATCCCGAAACGATTTTCAAAACCCATGCTGACTGAATAGACAGTGTTTTCACTGGGCAGCTCTTTTAGTGGAGAAAGCTCAACAATTTATTTGCCGGGTGAATACTGTTAAGACTCTGCGTAAGACCCAGATTTATTTAACAGTTCAGAATACACGAGTTACAATGCAGGAGTTGACATCTGTTGCAGTCGCATACCCCGTAAACAAAATGGCGGCAAACGACGAAGAAACTGTCTAATTTTATGTGCTAATAAATGTCATCCTATTGCAGACGATATCTTGCTTCAATGAACAGTGGATAAAAATCAAGGAAAAAAAAATGTAAAACATCAGTATCAGCATAGAGTTAAACTTCGGTAGATTGTTCTTGATACAAAATGAGATAAAAAAAAAAAAAAACGGCAGGCAAGCAAAGCCACATGACTCTTTGTCGCTGAAGTATTCGGTGAGTTTAATATTTTTCTGTCTATTTTGAAAAGTAATTTGTTGAGTTTCTTTAAGTTATAGATTTGCCTTTTAAGCGTTGAATTATTTTAAGTCTATTAAAAAAAGACTGACGTATCTTATTTTCTTTGATGTTAGTTAAAACGTATTTTTTTTCTATTTAAAAAGAAAAAAAAGCAACTTTTTACAGTGCTGAATTTGAAAAATTCTCCGTAAAGAATTTTATTCCCATAAATTTAATTTCAGATTTCCCTTGAATTTTTATTAAAAGTCTAGATTCGGGATCTTAATTAGCATGCTCAAAATGGCGAGTTAAAATTTATCATTTATTCCTTTTGTTTTATCAAATACATTTTGGGTAAATTTTGGTTTTGTTTCCCGAGCGCTAATATCCCTTAAAATTTTTCCAAAATCATCATAATTCCGTGCAAATGTACATGCTGAACTCGAATTTAACAATTAAATTATGAAGAAAGACTTCATAATTTTGGAGTTATCGACAAGAAAAATCGAACTTCTTTTTCATTCGTCCCTCATTACTGCCATCATGATTACTAATTCACTGTATTATTACCTACGCAGGCGTAAAAAAAATTTGGCCCTACCAAAAAAAACTTCTTTTACAGACTTTTTGAAGAAAATCACTACACTACCGTAAAAAAATGTAAATTTTTTTTTTTTTTTCTATTCAAAACGGAAAAAGGTTCTGTTGTATTATTCATTTCTTTTTGTTTATAAATAAAACTACGCTTACCAAAAAAAATTACATGATTTTTCTTGTCGATAAGTCTGTAAAAATTATGAAGTTTTCTTCATAATTTAATTGTTAATTGAGTTCAGAAAGTTCGATTTGCACGGAATTATGACAATTTTGGAAAAATTTTAAGGATATTAGCGCTCGGGAAAACAAAACCAAAATTTACCCATTTTTGAATTTTTCTACTTATTCACATATATATTGCCATTCGTACGGATGCTTGTTTGTTTCCTTCTTGGAGAAAACGCTTTTTAGATGAAGCCAGTTATTCTTTGAGTTGAGTATGAACAAAAAAAAAAATGACCCTTTTCTGAAAGAGATTTTTTCTTACACCTGTTTTTTTTTGCAAATACATCGACCAAAACAACTTTTTGGATACCAAGGTCATATTACAGCAACGATCTTCACAAAAGTTCTTTGTTCTGCAATTAATTAACTCGTTTTCTTTTAAAAAGTTAAAAGTTCTAGCAAATTTTCTACTTGCGTTTTTGCACAAGCGAATTCTGGCCCCAATTCTAGACTTTTACCTTTTTATTCTTGATAATGACACAGATTTTGACGATAAAATTGTATTTTTCATGCATGATCTGTGCTTCTTTTTTTTCCTTAACACATTCGAGTTTTTTTTTTTTTTTTAACGGTCGTTCAATATTTTGAGTAACGTTGGCGTGCATGAAATTGTTTGATCTCTCGTAGATATTTATTTAACAATAAGTTCCATTTAGTTATTATTGGAGATATACCAAGACAAGGTTCTGGTTGTGAATCTAAAATGCTGAAAAACTTATTTCAAGTTAAAAAAAAAAGCTATTTGACCTCTATGACTTAATAATTACTCAAAAACAGCATTTTGTTTGACTGGAAGTCCCGTGAGAGAAAATAGCAAACTGGCGTTCAAACGATTGTGTCGCGGTCGGTCAAGGTAAGAAACAGGGAATCTGTTTCGCTTTGTCGAACAGTTTTTATAATGTTTGTTGTTGTAGATTCCATCTGATGAGATGGCTGAGACTACATTTAATTTAAATGTAGTCTCAGCCATCTCATTTATTTAAATGAGAGCGCCTGGAAAGTTATAAAGAAAATCCCTTTCACCCTCCAGATGGTCTGTCATGAGTGAGTATTTTTACTGAGTACTGTTACTTAATGGTATTACTTACAAGGACAGACGTTGCTTATAAGCAACGTAACAAATCTTTGCAATCTTTAAGTACAGTTACCCGGGGACGCCGTGGAGTGTGCTACAACAGGCTCTTTTTTTTTCTCCTTTCACGTCAAGTTTCAGGTACAAAGCTTCCGAGTTTCCCCTCCCCCAATCCGACAATATATCTTGTTTACCCATTTGTCCGAGATCCTTAATAGAAAGGTGGGGGGTAAGTTGCTACCCTATGATTAGGTTTGAATGTACATGATTACAATATATACAAAGAATTTTTTTTTAATAGTGTTGTGGATTCCGGGATGAAATCCTGTCTCAAATGAATGACAAACGCAGGAATGAAATATAGCAAATAAATATATTGACGTAATAATACAATTGGTAATACAGTAGATCCAGAAATGCGGTTAGTAGCAATAATATATATATAGTCTGGGAAATTCAGTATCGAAGTATGACTTCCTTCTGAGTCTACGTGCTCGCAACTATGACTCCTACCAAGCGGTTACCTCACACCTTCACTGTTCACCGTATCCGTGTATCTCTGTTACTCGCTCTCAGAGTATCTCTCTCTAACTTCCGGGTATTCACCGGCAGCAGTAAACACTGGTCGAGTCCACTTGTATGAAAAAGGGGTGGACCCCATAACAAATAGTTTATGATTAAAAAATTTCACTGGATACTATAGTTCCATGGATTATCTTTGTCAAGTTAAAGGCTTGCAGAAAATCTTTCAAATTTTTTTTTTTTTTTTTTTTTTAGTGAGGTTCAGCCTGTACAAGGCCCGGGAGCCACACGAGGTAGAGGGTTACACTAAGAGGCAGTTTATACAGGTAGGAAAGGAAGATAATTGTTAATCCTAGACTTAAACAGGCTAAGATTGTAGTGATCTGGGAAGCATCCTCTTGGGAGTCTCTTCCATAGAGCAGTGGTTCTTGGGAAGAAGCTGTTTGAATGGAACTTATTTCTCATGGAGGGAAGGACCATGGTTTGCTACAATGTAAGTGTGGCGGGTCCTAGACATGAAAGTTAGAACTGGCAGAACAAAGGAATGTAATTTGTCCAAGCACTTTCCACGGAAGTATTGATAGAGCAATGATAGGCTTGCTACATCCTGCCTGTGATAGAGGGAGGTTGAATATCTTTTTGTTTCTGAAAAAAATCTTTCTAATATGAAAGGAAAATGGAATTGTCAAATATTTTTCAAGAATTTGACTGTCTTTAACATTTTTTAAGGAAATGAAGACAAATATTGTGCCTGAGTTAAGAAAATAAACATAAAATTACTGAATACAACTGTCTAAAAATTATCAAAACATTGTTTCCAATTCTTCTTTTTTTCTTTTTTTTTTTAATATTTTTCACTTGGATCTCAAAGTTAATGACCCCCCCCAATTTTTTTATAATCACCCAAAAAAAAAAAAACTTTATAATCACCCCCACCAAAAAAAAAAGAAAGAAAGAAGAGACTACTATTTGAAATTCTCAGGAAAGTGGATTGAGAAGAAAATTAAAAACAAAATTAGTTAAAAATTGTTTTAAAAATAATAAAATGAAATCATGAACAGTTCCAAGGAGAATCAAACCCAAGTTTCACTCAACAGAATCTAGTAAGATTGAGCAAAACCAAGACTACCAGTCCTTCCTCACTTCCTGCTGATAAGAAAGAGACAATGTATCATCGAAGATAGAAAAACATATGTTGATGGTAAAGAAAATGAGTGGTCACCGAAATAACATCTATATTGTTCTGGACAAAGAGCCAGGAAAATATCTGGTTTGTGTTGGCCACCCAGAAGATAAATATCCCTAGAAAAATAAAGATTAGCACCTAAGATTGGGGACTGGTTTGTTTATTTTAATTTCTGTGACATTCATCAAAATTTTTATAGCCAGTGTTATTTTGGATGTTTTGGAGACAAGGTGCTAAAGAAAGATTGTGTGGCCCGGTTGATCGAGAAACACATAAACAGAGAAAAATAATGTTTTATTATTATTATTAAAGATGGGAATATTTTCTTTCCCACCTATGACGACTGTGGATGAACAAAATTCTTGAAAGCCTTGCAGCAAAGCCATCAATGCCAGTTTATACTTATAAATGTGGTGCTACCTGTAATTAAAATCTTAATTGGAATACCATGTTTTGGATTCTGGAACTTGCTGCTCAATTCACCTTAAACAAGCCTCAAGAGCCACTCAAAATAGAGGGTTACTAAATGGAGTTGTTTTGTGAACATTAGAATTGTAGATTATAAGGATATGTAGGATAGATAATGGTTTTCCTTAGACTTGAAGAGGTTAAGATTGTAGTGGTTGGGGAAGTTTTCTCTCAGGAGTTTGTTCCATAAAGCAGATACTCTTTGAGAGAAGCTGTCTGAATATGGAGCTTCCTTCTTACCAGTGCAATACAAAGTGAATGAAGAAGAATCCCTTTTGTGTACATGGCTTGGTGACAGCTGTAAAAGAACTGAAGTTGTAGGACTAGAAAATGTAGCTTGTAATAACAAAGATGAGGATATTAGTCCCGATGTAAGTAGTGACGATAATTCATCCCAGAAATTAAATTTTGTCAACAAAAACAAATATAGACATACTGATGATTCGAAAACTAAATAAATTCTACAGAGGACTAGAAAGACGTTAAAAGCAGCTGTGTGTGTGTGTGTGTGAGAGAGAGTTCAATAGTGAGTGGACCAAGGAAGCGAATGTGCCCCGGCAGCAGTGTTCTTTATCTATGTTCAGCTACATATGGAAACAAGAGGGAGAAAGAAAAGGAAATGTTCACCATTTTATAAACTTAAATAGCACCGTCTAACAGCTTTTTTTGACAAAGCCAAGTGGGAATACCCACAATGCAAATAGAACAACTATTATAAGATAGACAGAATAATTCTACCTTTGTCCCATAATAGTTGATACATTTAGTGTATGTAATGTGTTTGTGAATGTATCAACTATTATGGGACAGATTGGTTGAATAATTCTACCTCTGTCTCATAACAATTGATACATTTAATGTGTGAAACATGTATGTAAATGTATCAATTATTATGGGACAAATGGGTTGAATAATAATAATAATAGTTCTATAATAAGGATAGATGGAATAATTCTCCCTCTGTCCCATAATAGTTGATACATTTAATGATGGAACATGTATGTGAACGTATCAACAATTATGGGACAGAAATAATATTTATTCTTGTCTTTTCTATAAAGTTGTGTTTCTTATGATATTCCTGAATAAACACTTCCTCAATCTCCAATGACTTTTTAGGCAAAGTTGCTTCACACTGTACCATACAAAGCATCGGTTAATAAGCAGGTAGACGAGAGATGTTGGGGGGTGGGGATAGATAGGGCATAGTCATGGGTAGGTGGCTCAAGGGAAAAAAAAAATAAATATGCATACAAATTTTTCAGCTTTTCTGCATTTTTTTTTCTCCTTCTGCAGAATTTTACTTTTTTTTTTTTTTTTTTTTGTTTTTTTTTTTTTTTTTTTTTTTTTTTTTTGAGAGATAGCGGTAGATATGTAAGTAGATAAATTAGATAAGATTCAACTTTAAATTGGATTTAGCTCACCTGCTTATCCAATCAAGTAATCAGACAAATGATTAAGAGTAGGATATATATATTATATATATATTCCCCAAAAGTTATTTCCTTTTTCATCCTATCACAATATTAACTTTACCTTTCATTTCCCCCACCCCACCATTTCCATTTCTCACAACCCAAGTTGCCCACCCCCAACTATGTTAAACATGTGATCTAATCACTCTCGAAAGCTTATTAGGCTCAGGTGAAGCACATTACAATTCGGATAAGCCTTGGATGATTTGTGTGAAAAGTAAGTGTACGTGACAATCGTCTTCTAAAGGTGTGTAGATCAGCAGACAATGAACATTTGTTCAATGTGCAATTTCAAAAGACGATTAAAAAGAAAAGAAAAATAAATTTTGATTTTTCCTCGAAACAGGATTTGTCTGTGCATACCTGGACTTGACCCGTTGCAGCTTTCATCCACTTGATTGAGCCAGCTCCATCAAACGAACCCGCCTCATCCAAACGGAACTTGACCAAGCATAGCAGAAGTTGTATTTATTCAGATGTACAAATCCATGATAGGAGTTTCAGTGGGAATTTCGATTCACAAGCTGTCTCCAGCCACATGTATACAAACTTTTAGGATAGTGTGATCCGGTTTGAATTTGAAGTTTCCTTCTCCTAGACTGGTTGCCACCCAAGGCTATAGATCCTATTCTGTCCTGCTATTTTACCCATAGCTGGGGAGAGAAGTGATGGTTCATACATTTTCAAAGTGAACTTGACTGGAATTTGAATTCAGCTGTTCACTTCCGCAGCCTGAACTATTATCCATTAATCTGCAGTACCTCTCCTGCCTGTACATATGAACAGTTACAAGACAACACACATAAATATTGGGTCAGGACATCTAGCCATTTCAACTGTAAAATGATAAGATCTTGCCCCTAATCTGGTACTGCTTGATAAAGTCTAGGTACCATACAGTAATATTTATTTTTGCAAAATACAAAAAATGTTGCACAAGGCCAAAAGAGAGTTCTTCCTCTGTCTTATAATTAAACCTAGATAGCCACAATTACTGACCCAAACATACCACAGTATTCCTTACACCAAAACAACACATTCTTACTACAGTCACCATAATGTCTCTGTAGTCCGAACTTGTTCTCTAGTACAATTTGCCAGAGACGAAAGTTCATCAGAACAATTACCATGAAATTATTTATAGAAAAGGGACATGAAAGCTATATTACAGCAATGGGAAAGTTACTGAAGATGCCAGACCCTGCAAGGTAAAATGCTTAACCAATTTCGAGTCGATTGGTACCTCTACTACATTGCCAAAAAGAGGTAGAAGGCTAATAGGTCAAGATAAAGAGAAGCCACTTCACATTCGTGAGAAAGTGACTAAAATTGATGTGCTAGGTTAGGAATGATTATATTACAGAAGCTTTGAATTTTGTCAAGAATCTTGTGATATATAGCAGGAGCACCAGACCAGTTATGACGGCAGTATTCAATGCACAAATAAATAGTAGATTTGTAAATGTGTAAGATGAATTTTGACAAGAAAAATTTTCTGGTGCAACACAGTGACCCAACTTTGCTTGCAGTAGACAGAGATATTGATTCGATATAGTCTCTCTCCTTCAAGTTCATGGAAAATGTGATGCCAAGAAGGTGCAGTGTGTTGCTCTCATAGACTCTAGTGTCAGCCATGTTGAAAGCAGACAGAAAAGGTTCTCCATAATGGTTAAATGAAAGCAGTTCTAAACAGTATCCACTTTGACCAAAGGTTAATGCATAAGTAAAAGCTGTGGACAAGGGATTTTTGCAGATCAAGTGACAACAAAACCAGAAATAGGTTATATCTAGGTGCTGGTCTATATTATGTCATACTTGGAATTGGGGAGATTGCTGGTCTGCTTTTGTTAGGAGACAGACATGTCCATCTAATGGTTCCAAGGCCTCCATTTTTATATTGCCAACCACCTCATCAGGATGAATAGTTGGGAGCGTGAAGAACTGACATAGCAGAAGTTATCTTCAGCATCACCTACCTACCAACCTGGACATGAAAGTGAAGCCATGAATAAAACATCTATCTAATATATTAAGAAATATACATAATAGCTTATATTGCTTGCACAACTTTCATATGTTCTGCATTTATCAGATGCAATCTTTTATAATTTAGGTCCAGATTAGCATTTAAGATTGCAAATAAGAATTATAAATTCTAATTTGAAAACATGCTGTTGTTTGAAAGGAAGCCATCAATAAAATATCTATCAAGGAATAAACATAATCTAACATTTGTTGCACAACACAGAGTTTCATACATTCTGCATTCTTCAGGTGCAATTTTTGGGTTGATGCCGCTTTTATAATATTTCTGGTTATTGCAACATATTTTATTGTAGGGGTGGATTATTGTTATTATTAAAATATTTAAATGAATTGTAGTTTAATTTTGGATTTGAATTTAGGCCCAGATTAACATTTAAGATTGAAAATAAGGTTGGAAATAAGAATTATAAATTCTAATTTGAAGAGACACTGATGTTATGAAAAGGAATGAATAAGAAAAAAAACGTTTGAAAATCAAGGGGGGCAACTCTACCTGTATTTATCCATTTCGTTATCTATTTTTATCTATATATATATCTCTCTCTATATATATATATATATATGTGTGTGTGTGTGTGTATTATATTCTTTGCATTCTTATTTCTACACGTGGCATTTTTTCTTTTATCTTGTTACTCTGTAAGCCTGCAACACGTTCTTCCTCAGTTTGAGGATTGAAATGCAATGTTGAGTGTCATTGGCCTGGGCAAGGAGCAGTGCATTGTATGTTTACAATATATCTTATATTACAATATATCTTATCTTCCCTTTTAAAATTAAAATTCAAATCTTCCCACAAACCATATAGAAAGATTTGTTGAAATGTCACAAATTTCCATCCCATGTTCAAAGGCCACCTACAGAAAATAGGCTACAAGATTTCGTTCCAACCCAGTAGATATCTAAGTAAGACTTAATCTTGTGTGACGAGACAGATGTAGCCATAAACAGTCTTTAAAATTCTAGAAATAGCATGACATAGATATGGGGAGAGAGATAATACAATTTTGTTTTGCAAATTTTACAAGTACATGAAAATTTTCCTGACTTGCAGAAAATGTGCCTACTCTTAATCTGCCTACCTTAAAAAATTATTTAAAATTCTGGTGTTTGATAAAACTCAGATAACCACTGGCACTACCTCCAAACTCTTCAGTATCTGAGCTAGCAAAAAATATAACCTCTGAGAGATAAGAAGATAATTATAGATTAGCTGAACCCGTGGGCAGTGGATCACACAATCAGTTGGCCTCAATTTCACTGCATGCTTGAGAAATATTTAAAAAGTATGTGATGTGGGTAGCAGGAAATGAAAAGCAATAGCATATAAAATTTAAATACTATCAAAAATGCATAAAGATGTTTCTCTGTTTTTTTATATATATATATATATATATATATATATATATAATATTAGTGGTAAATATACACATACATATGCAAAATATATAAATATATATACATACATGCATACACATACATATATATATATATATTTTTTTTTTTTAAAAAAATTTCAAGAGGATAGAAATCAGGTAGAACTCAATGTCCAGGACAGAGTAAGGATATAATTAAAAGGCTTAAACACTAACGACCATGGAATATTAGTGTTTAAGCTTTTTTATTATATAAAGTGAACATAGAAGTTGACACTTAGAGGCAACAGTCTGTTTCATGCTAGATGCAATTGTCAGGCCTGACGATTACATCTCGCATGAAACGAACTAATTCTTCTATGTTCACTTTTATATTTACACATGCACTATTTCTGATATTGAGCACTTTATACCATAAATATAGCACATCTTAAGACTATATTTGTTCATATATATATATATATATATATATATATATATATATATATATATATATACCCAAATAAAAGAAAAAAGAACTGATTAGGACACACTGTTCTTAGCATTTACTGTTTTTAAAAAAAATGATTGACACAACATAGACCAAAATATTATAATAATATTTTAATTATAAAATATTTTACATCACTACACAAAAATTTTTAGGTTTCAGAACTTGAAAATTGTTCCATCATCAAGCAATGTTGTGTAACTTAAGATGAAAATCATTTTCATGATAAGTTACCCAACATCGCCTGATGATAGAACAATTATTCAAGTTCCGAAACATAGAACAGTTAATGCCTAATTAATACATTGCATTGTTGATAGCTTTTCTATGTCTCATCATCGTCACTTATTATTATTGTATACTATTATACATTCTAAAAACACACACACACACATATATTTAAAAGTGAACATTGAAGTCAACACTCGGAGCCGACTGACAATTGTCAGGTCGATTGTGTCTAGCATGAAACAGCCTGCCACCTCTGAGTGTTGACTTCAATGTTCACTTTTATATTTACATATGCTCTAGCTCTGATATTGAGCACTTTATCCTATGAATATAGCACATCTTAAAACTATATTTCTTCATGTGTGTGTGTGTGTGTGTGTATATATATATATATATATATATATATATATATATATACACACACACACACACAATATACACAGACATACAATAGATAAGAATGTTAAACTCATTAATAATAATAAAGAAGTTAAGCTCATCATATATAATAAAGATTTAAACCAATTGACCTCATAGTGTCTAATAACCCTACAACCACACAACTAAATCCTCTACAAAAAACCAATGTAGTGTATCAATTTACATGCCCATTCAGAGATTGTATCTCTGATACTAATAATAAGCCCACTACATATATTGGTTTTACTACAACCACACTCTCCTGTAGACTTACCTGTCACCTTTCTGCACTTAGTTCTATTAAACAACATTTCTTAGAAAAACATAGCCATGTACATAATATTAGACAGATATTAGTTGATAACACAACAATACTCACACATAAAAAATATTGATAACACAACAATACTCACACAGTAAAAAAAAACAAACCTACAGATATTGGAGGCCATCTACATTAAAACAAAGCAACCCACACTAAACAAAATTATATTTCAAACTAGTCACAACATATTACATTGCATCTAGACATATGATTCTGTTGTTAATATTTCGGGCTCTCCCATGGTACAACGTCATAGAACAGAATCATGAATTTACAACCTGCATCTGCTCTTCCATAACTGTTATCATTGTATAGCAGTTTTCTATATCATCATGACTGAATATCCTATTTGATGGTGAATATCTTTGTTTAAATATCCACATAACCACTCTGAAGATGGCTCATCTGAGCTGAAACCTTAAATCAAGGAACAGCTTAATAAAAATTATCAAGATGTTGGACAATTTTTGTCTTTATTTTCAGCTGAAAAGCAAAATATACAGAGTTTAGAATGGCTCATGATCAAACACAATAGACATTCATTGTCAGTTATATTTAACAATATATATATATATATATATATATATATATATATATATATATATATATATATATATATATATAGGATTAATCCAAATATAAAATTTGTCCTTAGCTGATTGATATTACCTTCAGCATCCTGACTCTAATTCTGTACGGGATACTCTAGCAATCCTCCGTCCACTCGTCAAGGAATATCAGCAGCAATCAACTGTTTATTTTCTTTTGTTTTTCTTTTATATTGAGTTAAAAAAATAATTTATGCACATTTCATAGGTGCAAGATTGATTTTTTCCCCCACACTCTTATTCATTGTGTGAATGTGTGCCAGATTCCTCCCACCCCTCATTGTATGGCTGTGTGCCTGATTTCAATCATTATCACTATTTATCAATGCTAGGAACTTCCTTCACCTGTTTACTTTTCCCGTGCAAACCAAAAAACATTTGTTCATATTTTTTTTTTTTTTTTCTAGGATGAGGAGTTATTGTCATTTTTATATTCCTAATGACCAAACAATTTTACCCCCTTCAGTTGGCAGTCAGTCCATCCAGGTAACCCTCAGAAATTTCAAACTGCCTCCTTTATTTAATCTACTGAGGTAGATTGTTTTCATTCTGCGTCCATGTTTAAGTCTTGTACTACTCGGTCCAGGGACTGAACTCTCAATCACTGTGACCAAATTCACAAACTCTTTAATATTCTAGGCTATATTATCTCAGGAAATCAACAGAAAACTGAAGAGGGATCAAGGGTACAATAGCCGAAACATAAAGATAAGGATATTAGTCCAAATGGAAATAAGGACATTTTTTTTAAGTAATAACACATGTTTAAAATGATTACACATCTCACCTAATGGCTTTTTACTTTTTTTATGTTTGTTTTTTGTGTGAATTATTTTATGTTTGTTATTTGCGTGTGTATTATGTTTGTGTGTATCGTGTTTTTGTTGTACATTTGTGTTTTTTGTGAGTTTTTTTTTTGTTTGTTTTTCATTTTTTTTTTTTTTTGGTGGGGGGGAATTTTTTTTACTATGTTTTGATAGTTTATTTGAATTCTGTTAAGAAACAATTTGATTAACAAGAAATAAACTTATATTTAACTAGAAACCTCAATTAGTTTTTCTAAACTTAGTAAATATTTTTACAAATAGGTGGAAGGCTTACTTAGAATGACAGGTAACAGGTTCACATGACATTGATATTGTAGCCTCCTATCAGTGTAGGCCATGCCTCTCAGAAACCAAGTCTTCATTAAATATCAAAGCTGCAAATAACAATGATAAAAGCCTAAAACAACTGCTGGCTATATGACATTTTATAATTCTAAAATGACGAACATCTCTAATCTGAACTGACAACATTCCAATGAAATCTGTCAATGTGGTTGAACAAAACCCAAAATAGAGTCTCGTGTTTGCCTCTTGACATGCAAACCTACTTCCTCAATGTTGTTATTGATGCAACCAAAGCTAAGAAGTATTTAACAAGAAAAAAAAAGAACAAACTGAATTCTAACAGGTTATAATGGTCACATAATAACATCATATTTGTGTGACCTATAAATCCACCAATAGGAACTTGCTTTTCTCTTAGACAACAGGTGGAAGGATAACAAAGTACGATTGACCATAATGGTAACAATAGTTTTGTTTTTCAGGAAACCTGAATGATCAATATATATATATATATATATATATATATATATATAATATATAAATTATATATTACAAATTTTAATCCCCCCTTCTTTCTCGTCTGTTACCCTCAAAATAATAGCTAAACATTTGTATATATACCTCTATAATTACTCTCTCTATTAAATTTTCTTATTTCCGGAGTTATTTTTCTGTTATCTTTTTGAATTTGTGGGTCTAATGAATTGGATCATATATATAATTCAATGGAATAAATCATGACCATGGAATATTAGTGTTTAAGCCTTTTTATTATATCCTTATCTGTATGGACATTAATTCTATCTGGATTCTATCCTCTTGGAATTTTTTTTTATACAAAAATATATACATATATATATGCATATATATATATATATATATATATATATATATATATATATATATATATATATATATATATAATATATATATATATATATATATATATATATATATATATATATATATATATATATATATATATATATATATATATATAATATTATATATATATATATATATATATATATATATATATATATATGTATGTTATTAATCCCCACTTATATATAATATATCTATATATATATATATAATATATATATATATATGTATATGTATATTTCCACTAATTTTATATATATATATATATATATTTATGTATATATATTTTCACTAAATTATATGGAATATATATATATGGATATATGTATGTTTACCACTTTTATTAATATATATATATATATATATATATATATATATATATGTATTTTTTTTTTATACAAAATATATATATATATATATATATATATATATATATATATATATACCATAATATTATATATATATATATATGTATATATATATATATATAATATATATATATATATATATATATTATACCATATATATATATATATATATATATATATATATATATATATATATATATATATATATATATATATATATATATATATATATATATATATTTATATATATATATATATATATATATATATTTATATATATATATATATATATATATATATGTATATGTATATATATATATATATATATATATATATATATATATATATATATATATATATATATATATATATATATATATATATATATATATATATATATATATATATATATATATATATATATATATTATATATATATATATATATATATATATATATATATATTATATATTATATATATTATATATTATATATATTTTGAAAAAACAGACCACTTTTGTACCATTACAATAATTTATTTCACCAAAATCCTTTTTGAAGGACCTGATGATCGAGGTCCTTCAAAAGGATTTTAAGAATAAATTATGTAATTCTTTCGGGCCTTCTTTTTTTTCATTAAATTTTAGCTCTGATTCACATTGAGCTCTCAGGATTTCATCCTCCTTGGAATTACCCATTTGGTTTACTAAGTTCTTCGTAACTTTATATATATATATATATATATATATATGTATGTATGTATGTATGTTTTGACCAATAAAAATATTGAAAATTAAAATTTTGAGACACACTGGGTTGTATATTAATATTTTTTTGTTTTATTATTTCAATTAGGTTCCTCAACTAATTTCAGCCAGCATGGCCATCATCAAGAGAAAAAAAAATCCTGTTTGTTATTAGCAATTAACTACAGGAATGAATGACTTTCTGAAGAAAATGAACTTTATCTGTAGATTTCATTTCTTTTTTTTTCATTAATTTTAATTAGTCCTCTTGTTGGTCAAACAGCTTCATTTAAGCTGTTTTCAAGATAGTGGCTGGATAGATTTATTTGACTCTGAATTCCCTTGGTCATTTTGACATTTTTATTGGTTCCTGGGAAGAGGATGCGTTTGTGTTAAGTTTATGTTGTCATTTAGTTCTTCGGGAGTCTGTATGATGTATGTAAGTGTATATATTATTATGGGTGTGTGTATAAGTGTGTGACCTCAACACCTCCGCAAGCATGTCTGTCTTTTATGGGTGAGAAATGTGGGTAGGGCTTGATTTATGGAGTTATATGTTAATTCTATCTATGTTAAATTTGTAATGAAGCCCATCTGGATGGAGTGTTTTGAGTTCAAAATCCTTTTGTCTTCATGGTCATCTAGAATTTTTCTAATGTTATCTTTTCTATTTTTTCAATTATAGTGAATTTGGGATGGCTTTTAAAGTCATGTTTTTTTTAGGCAGAAATGTAGTTCTTTCTTGGGAAGCCGACTTAATTTGATTCTAATAATTATTAATTCTTTAGTGGAAGGGCCATTCAGATTTTCCCATGTATTGTTTCTGGCATAGTGTGCATTCAAAGAGGTAAATTATGTTATGATTTCTACAGTTAGTCATAGCAGATTTTGAACTGAGCTAATGAGTTTACGTGTGTGTGTGTATATATATATATATATATATATATATATATATAGATGAATATGTGTATGCGTGGATATGTGAATATATTTTTATATATGTGTACATGGGTATATGTATGTGTGTATATGCCTATGTGTATGTATATACGTGTATATGTTATTGTGTATGTGTGTATTCGCATGTGTTTTTGAACATAGAAATATAGGTCCTTGCTGGATTAGATAATAATCGTTATATTTATTTTTTATATGTTTATATTTGATTTTGTAACCTGTAGTCGATATTAAATTTGTCAAATTTTCTCAATTACAAAGCAGCCCTTTAAGTAAACGCAATTTTACTTTCTTCGCCCCCATCTCTCTCCCCCCCACCTTGTCTTTCCCTCCTCTTATTCTAACATTAGATTGTCTTTTGGTGTGTGTATGTCACCATGAAATGTATCTTTTATGCATTAGACATCCGACAACATTCATTTTTTCTCTTAATTAAACCCTTCCACCCATCTCCCTAAATTTCTCTGTTAAGATTTAATCTCCTCCTCCTCATACTTACACTCTCTAAATTCTGTTTTTATTTCCAGAGTTGTTTTTTCTGTTTTTTTTTGAATTTGTAGGTCTGATGAATTGGATCGTATTTACAATTCCAATGGAATAAAATTATGACCATGGAATATTAGTGTTTAGGCCTTTTTATTATATCCTTACTCTGTCCTAGACATTGAGTTCTACTTGGATTCTTCCTCTTGGAATTTTTATTCAAAAAATATACATATTTTGCATATGTATGTATATTTACCACTAATATTATATATATAAAAGGCTCAAACACTAATATTCCATGGTTATAATTTATTACATCATAATCACAATCCAATTCATCAGACCTACAAATTCAAATGTATATCTAGGGAGGAGGTTATATTTGTTCCTATAAGAGAAAAGTTTTGTGTATATTTTAAAAAGATAAACAGTAAACGTTTATGGCTGAAATGTGAATTTTTATTTTAAAATATCTTATACCCTGCTCTGTTACGCTATATAATTCTGCTACATGTGTTTCTGGTTTTGCAACTTTCTTCAAACAAAGAGTAGATATTTCCACATGATTATAAAAATGAATCTTTTTGTGTGGTAGCAATTCAAATGTCTTTCTTGGACTGGTGATATGAGTATATATGTATATATATATATATATATATATATATATATATATTGCATATAGTTCTCTTAATATTTTGTTCAATCATGTGGTATGTCATCATAGAACTGGATTATGAATTTACAATTTGCATCTGATATTTTGCGACCATTATTGTTGCATTTTCTATGTCAGCATAACAGAATCGACTACTGTATTTGGTCATTATTTGTGTATGCTTTGTGTTTTCGTGTGTGTGGCTATGATCTATTTAGTGCTAGTTTAAATTTATTTATGAAGTTTTTTTCTTGTATTTGTAGGTAAGAATAATTGTCTGTTTGTTATATTGGCATTATTTTAAATTTACCTTGATTCGATTTGTAGATGTGTTGTGATACAAAGAGTTTTCTGTTGTCAGGTAATTTGATGTTGCTTTTGTGAAGGGAAACTCTGTGGTTTAGTGCTTGGCTAATACCTATATATAACTTCTTGCATTTTGTGCATTTGAATGCATAAATCACATTTTTGGAGTTGCAGTTTAAATTTTTATTTATTATAAATGCTTTTGTGGGGTTTTCTAAAGTGTAGGAGTTTCCTTCTATAATGATATTACAAACGCCACATCTTTTTTTTTTTGTTGCATTTTGTGACCCCCCCCCCCCCCGTGTTGTGTCTTGGTTAAATTTGGATGAAGTTAATGTGTTTCTTTTATGCTTGTGGAACTCCCTTTTGATTCAATGCTTTCCAGTCAAGTTTAATCTCCAAAAATTTAAATGCAATGTTACTATCAATTGTTCATCTGATTACTCTCTTCTCTTTCTGCTCATTATTAATGTTTTTGTTCCTAATTCTTCCACACCCTGTATAACCCCTTGTGTTTTAGTGGCATTACTGCCTTGCTTGGGGTGATTCTAATTTTTAAAGGTTAAATAGTAGGAATTGTATCAGTAAATCATTCTGGCTTTAAATAACCTGTAAAAGGCTGATAATCTGTAAAAAACCAAACAATCAATAAAAAAAAAAGATAGATTTCCTGTATTTGCTCCTAATTCATATAATACTGAAATATTAGTTCCTTAAATATTATCATTATTTTTATTAGTTTCATAGTTCCCATCAAACATGGTACATCTGTCTAAGTACTCTCTACCTAGAATCAAAATGCCATATCAATTCCAATTCTTGTCTGCTATGTTTCTACTTTCAAACAATTCATGGAAGATCTTAGTTAGAGGGATTCCAACCTTGTAGCAGCACCCCCCACACACTGAAATAAAGTGGTTTTTCAGTGCCGTTTTCCAGTGAAGCTTTTTATAAATCACTGTAATCACTAAAATGAATCAAAAATTTCAATATATTTGTTTAACAGATTCTTCCTGAAATATCAAATGTAATTATGTAGTAACAAAATATTCTCCAGACAATATCTGAAAAGTACCTGATGCTGTCAAATTGTCATGTAACCCAGAACCCCCCACAAAAAAAAACAACAACAAATGTTAAATTGTTAGTCAAAAACAAAGCAGGCAATCATACTTCATAATATCCAGAAGCAACTGAATTAATTTGGCTTTGGTCCCAAATTAACCTCCTCCATTTGCTGTATCTAGGTTTATAGGCGTTGTTTCAAAATTGTTTTTCTTTTTTCTTCTGAATACTCAAAAAATCATATCTAATGAACCAGTGGTAGATGCCTATATTGTCAGCTGAAGTGTTTTAATAACAAGAAAAAATATTCAGGTGCTCCAAAAGCATTTTCACTTTTTTAATTAACTGTTGCTTGGTTATTTTTGTTTAGCATCATCTAAGGGTAATTGAATGCCAAAATCTAAATATTTTCTACCCAATTTTATTTATTTTTATTTTATTTTTTTGAGACAATAATGGTTTAAGTGAAGTCTTAATAATTGACCCATAGCTGGAGGGGAGAAAAGGTGGATTCATACCTAATCAGAATTTGATGAACAAACAAGAAATAAAAAGTGGATATAAAGTGGGGGATCAGTTCCATCTTAAAATCGGTATATAAACTGGTCCCTCACTTCGTGGTCACGGTAGTTTCTATACATTTATATTCCAGAGAATGTAATTAAATCTAAAAGACAAGCCTGTGTAGCTAATCCGTATTTCATTGATTGAGTTTATTTTCTATGACTCCTCAACCCTTTGCAGGTTATTTAAAGCCAGAAAATAGTTTTACATTGTACAATTTTTTTGGTTTTTTTTGTTTTTTTTTGGAGATAATACTCGTTTAATGATACAAGTCTGACTTGGCAGGAGAAGAGGTGTGTTCATGCCTTTTCCCAGGTTATTTGTGCTTAAGTGAATATAATGAACCCAACTGGAACTTGGCTCTCTAATAAACAATTTCAGGATATTGAAGATCATGGCTCTCCACAATTTTCTGTCCTCCTTTATAGCTCTTAATAAATTTTGTCTTTTTGTTATCTCTCCTTAACCTTGTTTTGCCATCCATTTACTCAAGCTCATTCTTTTTCTTCTATGTGCCGTATCCCTTCAGGACATTGACGATCATGGCTCTCTACAATTTCCTGTCCTTTGGAGCTCTTAATAAATTTTGTCTTTTTGTTATCTCTCCTAAACCTCGTTCCACCATCCATTTACTCTAGCTTGTCATTCCTAACATCTACTAAAAAATAAGGAATTACTAATAATGTATCCCATTCCAGGAATCGTATACTGTTAAATACATTCTATTAAACTGCTGTAAGTTCCAGCAAATCCAAAACAAATTCTACAAATTGGATAACTTGAAGGTTCTATTTGAAAATACTGATCCAAATAACATTATAAATTTCATTAAAGAAATTGGGCTCTACAGGAAAATATAAAATAAAAACAAAAAATCTTTACCAGATGTGCTTACCAACATTGTTTTGCAACCAATTTTTGAAAGAAAAATTATTATCAATAAAATATATTTGACTCTTGATAAAATCCCAATTTACAAAATGATTCCTTATAAAGAATACATAATCTATTCATATGAACCTATCCAAAAAATCTTGTTGGCATTAAATAACCTTTTGAGGTTGATATGACATTAAATTAAATAAACCAAACTGAACTAGCTTGTTATTCTTCTTTTATGTGCTGTGTCCCTTCAGGATGTTGGTGGTTCTGGCTCTCCACAATTTCCTATCCTTTGTAGATCTTTATAACTTTTGTTTTTTGCCATCTCTCAAACCCAGCTATGCCATCCATTCACCATGTTTCCTGTTTCTCTTCCCTTCAATCTTCCCTGTGAGATATATATATATATATATATATATATATATATATATATATATATATATATATAAGAAATAATTATACATAGAATCAATCAGCAATATTAATGGGATTAAGGGCGAAATCACTTCACTAGTAGAACATAATGTATGCATTAAAATACTGTTAATCCATTGAATGATGTTATCCTCATTTATAAAACTGTTGTCAGATGTTTCTAGTATATATTTTTTTTAAGAAAAGTACTTTCGAAGATCCACGTCTCCGTATCTGGGTCAGGGTTGTAATTTATTTCCTTTAAAGTTAAAACTTGAAGATGAAATAATTGTTTGTAGACTGAAAGATGTTTTTAAGAATGCTATTTATTGACGGTTGTACAATCTCAGAAATAGAGTTGCAATGCTAAAGTTCAAAATTTCAAGTGAGAATTTTTATATGAATTTTGTAATATAGTAAATCCACAAATTTTTTTTTTACAAGTGTTTTTCAGTTAACATGACATGAACTAAGTATATAGTTCAATTAATATAGTGATATGTCTTAGTAGTTTTTTCTCGGGAATTTAATACTGCCAGATCAATTGTTTTTTTTATAAACATATAATATTAGACAGCATATATTTTATATATAAAGAAATAATCATACATAGAATCAATCAGCAATATTAATGCGATTAATGGCAAAATCACTTCACTAGTAGAACATAATGTATGCATTAAAATACTCTTAATCCATTGAATGATGTGATCCTCATTTATAATATATATATATATATATATATATATATATATATATATATATATATATATAATATTACATAGAATAGAAATCCAAATTTACCTCATTCAAATAGTTATTTCAACCAAAAAAAAGAAGACAATCTATATTAGCATTGTCAACTCAGAAGTGTGAAGGAATAAAATAGCAACTTAAAATTTAAACCTAACATAATATATATTTTCGCACACACACTAGATCACTGAATTATAACCATTTCAGGTGATGATTGTTCTTGGGGGGGGGGTATCAAAAGTTCCGGTTTACTCTGGTTGGGGATTTGCAAGTATATGCCATCTCTACAAAATGTTTTATGTTCAGTGAAAATGAATGAAAAACTGTGTGAAAGGAAGAAAGAAAGAAAGAAGTATGTGAGAGAGAAAAAGAGAAGGTGGAAGTGGTTAAGAAAGGAGGAGAGAGATGTGTGTATGTGCGTACATGTAAGAATTCCCCATACAAACATGAATACGCGCACACAGCCTAGCACTATAAAACATCCCAAAATGCTTTTATCTTGACATTTTGTCAATCATTCATATTTCAAAATTAAGGAAATTAAGAGAAATACTTGACATGCAACCAATATATATATATATATATATATATGCACACGCATTCTGATGCTTTAGACATGAAACTACCAGCAAACATGGACCTTCATACCAGCAAAAAAAAAAACAGTATCAAAATGACATTTTTTTTTTCCCTTGACACTGCTATTATTTAAACTACCTTCACTCCTCAGCAATATTGTTTTAAAAAGTGAAGATTAGAATTGTAATAAAACCTAAATATATGAAAGTGAATTTATACATTTTCTTTGTTCTTAAGAATTGACAGCAAAAATAATGAACATTATTTATTTATTAGATTCTTTATTGGAATGGTCAGCAAAATATCATGTAATCGCCAATCAATTCGAACTTTATAAAATGGTAAATAACAAGTTGCTCATTTGACTTTATAGTTACTTCACATATTTGAATAATTTAGTAAATGTTTATAAATTTATGAATAAAAAATTGTTTTCATATTTATCTCTTTATTAATTGGTAAATGATAAATATTGCATTAGTTTTAATACAATTGTATTAGTTTTTAGAATGTTGTAAATATTAAATTATTCTTGTAAATAAATAATCTAATAAATATTGTTTAAAATTTTTGTTGCAAATTCTCAAGAAGAAAAAATGTCTAAATTCACTTTCATCAGATGTTTAGGTTTTATTCCAATTCTTATCGTTTTTTGAAACAACATTGCCAAAAAAGTGTAGGTAGTTAAAATAAGACTGGTTTCACGTTAAAAATCATCCTGTGACACACCATTTTTTTGTGGGCATGAAGGTCCATTATTTACATTACTTGGACTATTGTTCTCATCTTTGTCGCCATATTCATTACAATGTTTTGGCTATTGTACACTCTGGCCTTCTTCAGGTTGTTGGAATTTCAAACTTAACCCTTTATTTCACTCACTGTTTTAATGGATGTCAGTTATCAGTTATCTCCTGTTAATTTCCCTCTTAACCAGGTATTGAACTCACACTCTTTGGGTCCTGTCACTGGATCTAACCAACATCTTTATCCACTGTGCCATGTGTCCTTGAGGATATCTGTGTATGAATTTCTGGGTATTATAAACCTAATGTCTTCAGCAACCATTTTTACCAGTGCTCATATTGCAATTTTTTTGCAGTTATCAATGCATGTTTTTACCAGAGCTCATATTGCAATTTTTGTTGTTACTATCGCTTTTCTCTGGCACTCCTAATTACTGGTTCCCATATTGTATTCATTTCTATGCTTGGTCAGCTCAAGAGATTTTTGTGGCCTAGCATATGTGCTCATTCCTTAAATGTTGTGATAAATATGGCGACAAAGATGAGGACAATAGTCTGAATAATGTAAATAATACCTCATCTCAGAAATATAGACAGATAATGAAGGTCCATGTTTGCCAAACTGCCACTCACTATGCAGTGTTTATTTCTATGTCCACACTGTTTATATCTATAGACACTCTATCCTGAATATTGAGTACTGTTGTCCCATAAATATAGCAAATTTTAAACAATTATATTTTTCTTTCTGAGTTACATATAAATATGTTTATATATTGGGAGCACTATAAATTTGGTTGTTCTAAGGTGATATTCTATTTGTCCATATCATTCATTCATAATTAGTTTTCTAATCACTCTATTAAATTCTTGTCTTTCAGTAATTATTTTGTGTTCATTTATTTTTTTCCTGTGGCTGTATCATTGAGTGGTCAATATTATCCTTGTAAAACTCACAAAGCAGGCATTCCAGTTAAAATATTATATCAGATATTGGTAGCACTCCCCCCCAAAACTGGCAAATGCCATAACGAATATATATATATATATATATAATATATATATCTTATTATAAAACGCAGATTATGTGTGTGTGTGTGTGTGTCTGTAACGTTTATATATTGGATTAGATTTCCTACATTTTTCAACCGATTTCAACAAAACTTCACAGGACTACATAAAATTACCTTGAGGTGGTTCTAACAGCGCCAAAAATGGGGAAATATAATTGTTTTTGCACAAAGTCAATTTGAAAACACGATTAAGAGACATTGTGAAAATGAAAGGGGGACAACTCACATCGGGTTGTTTGTGTGTGTGGGTTACTTTAAATATGGGAGCGGATTTCCTATATTTTTCAGCCGATAAAAAAAAAAACTTTTTTCTTTTTTTTTTTTTTTTTTTGGCAGGTAGTGTTTCTTATTGTCTTGCACACTTTTTTTCTTTTATTTTTAACATTCAGAATGCTTTAAAAATTCCATTTACAAGACAATTATTTATAATAAAATTCTATTCAATCAGTAGAGTCATAACGATTGAAAAGAATGTTTTTGTTTGAGTTTGACCAATTCATAAAAAATAAAAAAAAAAAACTAATTAAGACATGCGTGTCCATCAACCTTAAACAATAATCTAACGATCTCTACTGATTGTACGAATACAAACATCGGATAAATTCTTTATCTTTAGGGAAAGATAATGAAATCTAAACATGCACAAGTCCTAACTAAAATAATAACCGAACGGGAAACTACTTTAAATACACATGGTGTGTCTAATTTTTTACTGTATTCAATAAGTAAAAAATCATAAATTGTAAAAGATTATTATTATATATTACAGAGAAGGCTACTAAATGAATAAGATTTGTTAGATCATAATTAATAAACCCAAATAAAGTTAATATTTTTTGTATTAGAAACAACGAGTGGAAAATATAATCAAATCAGAATTCTAATTATGAATCACCACAAGCAAAATATGCAATTTTTTTACTGTATTCAATAAGTAAAAAATCATAAATTGTAAAACTAAAAGATTACAGAAAGGCTACCTATATTTTTCAACCGATTTCAACAAAACTTCACTTTTTTTTTGGCATGTAGTGTTTCTTATTGTCTTGCACACTTTTTTCTATATTTTTACATTCAGAATGCTTTAAAAATTCCATTTACAAGACAATTATTTATAATAAAATTCTATTCAATCAGTAGACTCATAACGATTGAAAATGTTTTTGTTTGAGTTTGGGTTTGACCAATTCGTTAAAAAAAAAAAAAAAACTAATTAAGACATGCGTGTCCGTCAACCTTAAACAATAATCTTTGTCAATTTTATTTTTCAGTCTTTATGATGGTGGATACTTAATCTATCTCTTACTGTTATATCCCTGGGCAACGCCGGGCTCTACTGCTAGTATATATATATATAAACGGTTTTGACTTTTGGTAAAATAATTCATTTCCTGTATCATAATTTGATAAACTTTTGTTAAAAAATAAGGAAGAACTGTTAAACTCAATTTATTTTTTTAAAAATGTCACTCCAACATGAAATTTTGAATATTGTGTATAAGTATAGTAGTATCTATAAACTGTTAAATGCATTAAAAAATACACAAGTACTCTCCAATTACATCATAAGCAATTTGTAAAATAAAGCTTCTGAAATATTTTTGTTCTGTTTTTTTTTTTTTTATTGCATATTCAGTAAAATCAAATTTTGGGTCTGTGGTGAGCTTTTTCAAGAAGTAAAACAAATTAATTCCTTTTCCATTACTTTGGAACAAAAGTTCATCGATTTATGATACAGGAATATAGGGTTACAAAAAAGTCATTACCCTCATATATATATATATATATATATATATATATATATATATATATATATTATATATATGATTAATACAAATAAAAAATATGTCACTTAGCTGATTGATGTTATATTCAACATTCTGACCAAAGTATTTCATAGACTTTTTTTTTCTTGTAATCATTCGGTTTATTCATCAGGAAGTATCCTCAGTTGATTACCAATTTTCTCATTTTTGTTATTTTTTGTACTAAGCTTAAAAATAATTTATGCATGTTTTATTGGTGTTAGGTTGAATTTTTTTTCTTATTCTCCGTGTTCATGTGTACACTTAGTAGCTGAGGGTTGAACTGACCATGTTCATCACCCTGGGTATGATGATAAATAATATTCAGTGGCAATGCCTCTGATCACAGATTTTGAGGAGTGTGACAGCATCTCTTAATTGCTATTATTCCCAGGTCCACCCTGACCTGGGGTGGTAGCACCTGTTAGGGTCCCAGTTATTGGCAAACAAACCATACATTTTCACATAAAATATTGCCAATGATACATACTTGTCTATATTTCTGAGATGAGGTATTATGTACACTATTTACATTATTTGAAGTATTATCTTCATCTTTGTTGCCATATTTATCCACTTATGGCACAGTGGATAAAGGCATTGGTTAGATCCAGTGATAAGACCCAAAGAGTTGTGAGTTCAATACCTGGTTAAGGCAGTGGAGAGGTGAATTAACAGGAGATAACTGATATCCATTAGACATGGCACGTGGAACTAGAACAGTCTATCCCAGCGAGTGAAATAAAGGATTCAGTTCGACATTCCAACCACCTGAAGAAGACCGGAGTGTACAACAACCGAAACATTGTGATAAATATGGCAACAAACATGAGGACAATAGTCTGAATAATGTAAATAGGATACATATTGTAAAATTATCAACAATACAATTTTAAAGCAAAATGACCAGTAATAAATTTTATCTGTAGTTGAAGCCATAAAATTGTGTTCAAATTATTAAGATTTCGACATTAAATAACCCAAAGTTGATGATATGCTGCTAAACAAAACCAAGCAACAAAGATAAAAGACTTCTTTCATGACATTAATCCATTTAAGATCCTACATTTTCTTAAACTATATTCCAAAATATGACTTAAACAAAACTACAACAGCAAACACACATCACTGCCTCTGGTAATTATGTCCACACAAGCATGTATATGCACAAAAGCTGAAACGTGAAACCACCTCTTAATTGCTTCTGTTCCCTGGTCCACCCTGACCTGGAGTGGTAGCACCTGTTAAGTTTCCAGCTATGGGTAAATAGTTAACCCCTTAACTGGGGGGAAAACACTATAAAAATATTATTTTTTTTTAAATTTATATCAAAAATACCAGCAATACATTTTCATAGTAAAATATGTGTGTGTGTGTGTGTGTGTGTGTTGTAACCGAGAAAAAGTTGCTGAATGAGGAATAACCCAAACAGTGGTTGGAAATGAAATGGTAATCTTTATAACATCAACAAAATACAATACTCGCCAGCAGCATGAAGTAGGTAAACCACAGCTAGTGGTGGACTATTTAAACAGCATATTACTCTCACTTACGATAGTATCCAACATATTTATGAAGATTGAGACATATCCATTAGTGTTCATATAGGTACAATATATATATATATATATATATATATATATATATATATGTTACAAGCAATACATTTTTGTAAAGAAATTACTGATGCTCCCAAGAAAATTAAATTTTGGCATTAAATGACTCATAAGGTGTTGATATGCCGTTAAACAAATAAATAACCATGTTAAATTAGGATGGGGACTTTTTTGATTTTGTATTTGTTTTTCTAAAGTCTTTTTAATTCTCTCTCTCTCACTCTCTCAAGTATAATCATTATCAAGTAATTTATTTTCCATAATCCATTAAAAGACTACTATATACGAGAAGAATACTGTGCCGTATCCCCATGCTTAAAAAATGTGAAATTCAAATATGGCATGTGAACTAGACATTGTAAGATATTCTATTGCTCGATGCCCTTCATCAATGCTCTTTTGATTTAGGAATATTAAGATTACATCCTCGGTTATCCATCGAAACTTCAATCCACTGAAATAAGAAAAGAAGCCAGTCCCCACCGCAGGCCATTTAAAAGATATTTCGTGCACCGGATTGGTTGTTACAAACATCCAATCGAATGTGCGGAATATGTGGTCTTTCTTCCTCTTATTCTTTAAAGAGGCCAGAGTAGCTGTTAGCGTTTAGTTGGAAGGGGGAATCAGGGGTTGATCTCCTCTGATTGGGTTGATTTGGTGATGGGGAGTATGATGTTGAAAGACCCGAAACTGCCTGATGAACCAAGTCAAAAACATCACTGACAACCCCCTTGGGCGCCTACTTAAAAGCGTATTTGCAAATTATTCTGAGCTTGTCTGTGATATGATTATTCTGGATTGATCGATTTTTTTTTTTTTTTTTTTTTTTTTGCCGTGCCATCATCTTTATTTTTAATAGAATGCTGAAGTGTTATGTAATATCGATTTTCTTCTATGACAGTGGATGCTAGACAATTTCCTCACTTATGAAGAAGAAACAGATTTAGTTCTACAGAAGGATGCTGAGAATACCATGGACTAAACACGTGAGCAATGAGGAGGTTTTAAAGAAAATGGGAATAGAAATGACTCTTAAAATCAGAAAGCGTTCCTGGGATACATCATGAGGAAAGATGGCTTTTGCACCTATTACCATCATATTGATGGTAATAGGTGCAAAAGAAAATTGTAAGTAATTTTATTTATAGTGAAAGTTACCAACAATACGTATTTATAGTAAAAGTTTTAAAAAAATAGTTTGTGATAATTTCAAGCATCTTTGAATAACTTGCATCTATTTTATTAAAATGACATTTTCGATGTCAAAATTGTGATCCTAAGGGTTTAGGGGGCACAATTGCAATACTTCCACCTGCTTTTATGTCTGAACATTCTTTTAACTTTTGGGATGTTTCACTGATGTATTTTGGGAGTATTGTTTATTTTGGTATTCCTATTCACTTTTGGATTTTTGTATATCACTTGTAGTTGACTTTCTATATATGTTTAATTTTCACATCCCCAATATGTAATTAATATTTGGGCTGTACCCCTTTTGCTCTTATTAGATATTTCAACCTGTAGCCTTTTATCTAAAATGGGTTTTTATGCTATCGCCCACTTTCACACAGAAAATTTTTCCACCACCCACCTGTAAATGTTCAAAAGCATACAGTGATGGTTAAATTATGTTTTGATGGACACTTTTACTGCCTTTATAAATCCAAGATGGCCAATGTGATAAAAGAAGTGAAATCAATTTTATATTAAACTAACCAAATTACCTGCGTCTTGCTGCCTGTCAAACATTTTTTGTAAGAAAAAGATGATTGATTTTAAATCATTGTTATAATTTGTGAAGAAAAACAATGCATTTCAATATTACTCAATGATCTTGTTGATGTGACCTCCATCTTCTGGATTTCTCCTATATTTTGGATAAGAGTCATTCCCTTGTTCAAATTTAATTTATGTCAAAGGGAAAAACTTTTTAGTGGGGTTTTTGTGCCCCTGGGGATCCCCTTGGATCAAAATAAAATATATTTATCCAAGTATCCTGGATAATATAGTTTCAAAATATATATGGTTATGGAGGTTCTATCTCCAAAACCATAGGAAGAATTTGATAACAAACACAGACAGAGGCTACAACTTATATATATAAATTATCCTGAGGTCATTTCTTAATTTTACTTGCAAAGTTGTTCTTGGTTTTCCTGTATCTGATTTATATCCAAAAAAAAATTTTGTTTGAAAAACTATTTGAATGTTAATGATCCTTTTCAAAACTATAGAACATACCAAAATATTCTTTGTATTGCGAGAATATTTATATCTTATCTCGGAATGTGACCCAATAATTCGCATTTAGCATTCTGCTTTTATTTTTTATTTTTTTTTTTAAATACAGATTCTTTGCATATCTCTTTTAAATATTTTTTCGGGTAGCATATGTTGAGAGTTCCACGCTCCTTGAACCCTCCAATCTCCCAATCAGAGGCCTTGTTGCCAGATGTAGTTTAAATAGGAGGAAATAAGTACAGATTTTGAGGATATGTAGGATAGATAATGGTTGACCCTATACTTAAAGATCTTGGTGATCGGATAAGCATCCCCTCAAGAGTCTGTTCCACAAAGTAGCAGTTCTTGGAAATAAGCTGTCTGAATTGAATTCGTCAGAAGAAATATTTGATTGTTAATGATCCTTTTTCAAAACTATAGAGCATACCAAAATATTCCTTGTATTGCAAGGATATTTATATCTTATCTCAGAATGTGACCCAATTATTCGCATTTAGCATCCTGTTTTTTTGGTATTCCTTTTAATACAGGTTCTTTGCATATCTCCTTTGAATCTTTTTACGGGTAACATATGTTGAAATACCTTTTTAATACTCAAAATTGTATATCGCCCACCATTTTCTGTTCATCTTTTGCCTATCGCCCACCTAACAGTTGAAATCACCAACCAGTTGGTGAAACCACTTGGCTTGAGAAACCCTGATGTAAAATCTAGTCATTTAATTTGCATTTAGCCTACTGCTTTTATTTTTAATACAGGTTCTTTGCATATCCTCTTTGAATCTTTTTACGGGTAACATATGTTGAAATACCCTTTTAATACTCAAAATTGTATATCGCCCACCATTTTCTGTTCATCTTTTACTCATCCAACATTTGAACATCCAACAGTTGAAATCGCCCACTGGTGGGTGAAACCACCCAGGTTGGGAAACCTGATCTAAAATCTAATCATTTAATTGCAATTTACAATTAATTGTGATTGTTCAGCAGATCTGAAACTACTGATCAGCTAAACAAACCTGTCATAACAAACATCTGATTTTAATCACTGAAACTAATATATATATATATATATATATATATATATATATATATATATATCAGCAGGTTAAATATTTGTCTTTTGTTTCTTAAAGTAATGTTATTCCCACCCACCCTCCCTCATCAATTAATTTACAATTGACATGATTCATAAAAACAACTGGCGTTCAACCATCTGGCAGATTTATAGAAATGGATTTAAGCCGAGCTCTCAGTTGGTTTGAGTAGAGTTAAAACATAAACGTAAACTTATCTCACAGTTGAAAGCTGACTCACGTGTACGAAGGACACACTTTAATGTCATCAGCATTATTATCAATAAGGAAACAAGTCGGTGACTAATGTTTTTTAATAATGTTAAAAATTCCATCAGAGTTGTTCATCCATTTACACTTTTCATTAATTAAAGGGTTTTGAAACGTTAAACCCAATCTCTTTTATAAAGAGGATGTTCTGACAGACAGCTATTTTTGGCTTTTAGTTTTTTGACAGTAATTAATTAGAGATGTATGCAGAATCAATGAGCTGAGCTCAAATTCTGGGTTAGTCTGTTGCGTTCACTTACACACTAAGGCTATTGGCAAAGATATGAATCTATCTTTTCTCTTTAAATTCCAAACCATGGAGAAAGCAACGGGAAACCACTCCCTTATCTTTCCAAGAACGATTAAAAGAAAAGACAAAATCTGTGAGAAGGACAAATCTGAATTCCAAACTGTTGAGAAGGCAATGGGAAACCACTCCCCCTATCTTTCCCAAGAAGTCATGGCAATTCACAGATAATAAAGAAAAGGAATCTGTGAGAAGGACAACTCTGAATTCCAAACTGTGGAGAAGGCAATGGGAAACCACTCCCTATCTTTCCCAAGAAGTCATGGCAATTCACAGATAATAAAGAAAAGGAATCTGACAACTCTGAATTCCAAAGAAGGACAACTCTGAATTCCAAACTGTGGAGAAGGCAATGGGAAACCACTCCCTATCTTTCCCAAGAAGTCATGGCAATTCACAGATAATAAAGAAAAGGAATCTGTGAGAAGGACAACTCTGAATTCCAAACTGTGGAGAAGGCAATGGGAAACCACTCCCTATCTTTCCCAAGAAGTCATGGCAATTCACAGATAATAAAGAAAAGGAATCTGTGAAGGACAACTCTGAATTCCAAACTGTGGAGAAGGCAATGGGAAACCACTCCCTATCTTTCCCAAGAAGTCATGGCAATTCACAGATAATAAAAGAAAAGGAATCTGTGAGAAGGACAACTCTGAATTCCAAACTGTGGAGAAGGCAATGGAAACCACCCCCTATCTTTCCCAAGAAGTCATGGCAATTCACAGATAATAAAGAAAAGGAATCTGTGAGAAGGACAACTCTGAATTCCAAACTGTGGAGAAGGCAATGGAAACCACTCCCTATCTTTCCCAAGAAGTCATGGCAATTCACAGATAATAAAGAAAAGGAATCTGTGAGAAGGACAACTCTGAATTCCAAACTGTGGAGAAGGCAATGGAAACCACTCCCCTATCTTTCCCAAGAAGTCATGGCAATCTTTCACAGATAATAAAGAAAAAAGGAATCTGTGAGAAGGACAACTCTGAATTCCAAACTGTTGAGAAGGCAATGGGAAACCACTCCCTATCTTTCCCTATCTTTCCCAAGAAAGTCATGGCAATTCGAAACAGATAATAAAGAAAAGGAATCTGTAAAGAAGAAGGACAACTCTGAATTCCAAACTGTGGAGAAGGCAATGGGAAACCACTCCCCTATCTTTCCCAAGAAGTCATGGCAATTCACAGATAATAAAGAAAAGGAATCTGTGAGAAGGACAACTCTGAATTCCAAACTGTGGAGAAGGCAATGGGAAACCACTCCCTATCTTTCCCAAGAAGTCATGGCAATTCACAGATAATAAAGAAAAGGAATCTGTGAGAAGGACAACTCTGAATTCCAAACTGTGGAGAAGGCAATGGGAAACCACTCCCTATCTTTCCCAAGAAGTCATGGCAATTCACAGATAATAAAGAAAAGGAATCTGTGAGAAGGACAACTCTGAATTCCAAACTGTTGAGAAGGCAATGGGAAACCACTCCCTATCTTTCCCAAGAAGTCATGGCAATTCACAGATAATAAAGAAAAGGAATCTGTGAGAAGGACAACTCTGAATTCCAAACTGTGGAGAAGGCAATGGGAAACCATCTTTCCCAAAGAAGTCATCAATTCCAGATAATAAAGAAAGAATCATGGCAATTCAAACAGATAATCTTTAAAGATAAAAAGGAATCTGTGTGAGAAGGACAACTCTGAATTCCAAACTGTTGAGAAGGCAATGGGAAACCACTCCCTATCTTTCCCAAGAAGTCATGGCAATTCACAGATAATAAAGAAAAGGAATCTGTGAGAAGGACAACTCTGAATTCCAAACTGTGGAGAAGGCAATGGAAACCCACTCCCTATCTTTCCCAAGAAGTCATGGCAATTCACAGATAATAAAGAAAAGGAATCTGTGAGAAGGACAACTCTGAATTCCAAACTGTGGAGAAGGCAATGGGAAACCACTCCCCTATCTTTCCCAAGAAGTCATGGCAATTCACAGATAATAAAGAAAAGGAATCTGTGAGAAGGACAACTCTGAATTCCAAACTGTGGAGAAGGCAATGGGAAACCACTCCCCTATCTTTCCCAAGAAGTCATGGCAATTCACAGATAATAAAGAAAAGGAATCTGTGAGAAGGACAACTCTGAATTCCAAACTGTGGAGAAGGCAATGGGAAACCACTCCCCTATCTTTCCCAAGAAGTCATGGCAATTCAAAAAGAAAAGGAATCTGTGAGAAGGACAACTCTGAATTCCAAACTGTTGAGAAGGCAATGGGAAACCACTCTCCTATCTTTCCCAAGAAGTCATGGCAATTCACAGATAATAAAGAAAAGGAATCTGTGAGAAGGACAACTCTGAATTCCAAACTGTTGAGAAGGCAATGGGAAACCACTTCCCTATCTTTCCCAAGAAGTCATGGCAATTCACAGATAATAAAGAAAAGGAATCTGTGAGAAGGACAACTCTGAATTCCAAACTGTGGAGAAGGCAATGGGAAACCACTCCCCTATCTTTCCCAAGAAGTCATGGCAATTCACAGATAATAAAGAAAAGGAATCTGTGAGAAGGACAACTCTGAATTCCAAACTGTGGAGAAGGCAATGGAAACCATCCCTATCTTTCCCAAGAAGTCATGGCAATTCACAGATAATAAAAAAAAGGAATCTGTGAGAAGGACAACTCTGAATTCCAAACTGTGGAGAAGGCAATGGAAACCACTCCCTATCTTTCCCAAGAAGTCATGGCAATTCACAGATAATAAAGAAAAGGAATCTGTGAGAAGGACAACTCTGAATTCCAAACTGTGGAGAAGGCAATGGGAAACCACTCCCTATCTTTCCCAAGAAGTCATGGCAATTCACAGATAATAAAGAAAAGGAATCTGTGAGAAGGACAACTCTGAATTCCAAACTGTTGAGAAGGCAATGGGAAACCACTCCCTATCTTTCCCAAGAAGTCATGGCAATTCACAGATAATAAAGAAAAGGAATCTGTGAGAAGGACAACTCTGAATTCCAAACTGTGGAGAAGGCAATGGGAAAACTCCCCTATATCATGGCAATTCAGAGATAATAAAAGAAAAGGAATCTGTGAGAAGGACAACTCTGAATTCCAAAGAAGGCAAGGAAAATCCCTATCTTTCCCAAGAAGATGGCAATTCAAGATAATAAAGAAAAGGAATCTGTGAGAAGGACAACTCTGAATTCCAAACTGTTGAGAAGGCAATGGGAAACCACCCCCCTATCTTTCCCAAGAAGTCATGGCAATTCACAGATAATAAAGAAAAGGAATCTGTGAGAAGGACAACTCTGAATTCCAAACTGTTGAGAAGGCAATGGGAAACCACTCCCTATCTTTCCCAAGAAGTCATGGCAATTCACAGATAATAAAGAAAAAGGAATCTGTGAGAAGGACAACTCTGAATTCCAAACTGTTGGAGAAGGCAATGGGAAACCACTCCCCTATCTTTCCCAAGAAGTCATGGCAATTCACAGATAATAAAGAAAAGGAATCTGTGAGAAGGACAACTCTGAATTCAAACTGTGGAGAAGGCAATGGGAAACCACTCCCTATCTTTCCCAAGAAGTCATGGCAATTCACAGATAATAAAGAAAAGGAATCTGTGAGAAGGACAACTCTGAATTCCAAACTGTTGAGAAGGCAATGGGAAACCACTCCCCTATCTTTCCCAAGAAGTCATGGCAATTCACAGATAATAAAAGAAAAGGAATCTGTGAGAAGGACAACTCTGAATTCCAAACTGTGGAGAAGGCAATGGGAAACCACTCCCTATCTTTCCCAAGAAGTCATGGCAATTCACAGATAATAAACCAAAAAAGGAATCTGTGAGAAGGACAACTCTGAATTCCAAACTGTTGAGAAGGCAATGGGAAACCACTCCCTATCTTTCCCAAGAAGTCATGGCAATTCACAGATAATAAAGAAAAGGAATCTGTGAGAAGGACAACTCTGAATTCAAACTGTTGAGAAGGCAATGGAAAACTTTGTCATGGCAATTCACAGATAATAAAGGGAATGAGAAGGACAAAACAAACTGTTGGGAAGGCAATGGAAACCACCCCTATCTTTCCCAAGAAGTCATGGCAATTCACAGATAATAAAGAAAAAAGGAATCTGTGAGAAGGACAACTCTGAATTCCAAACTGTTGAGAAGGCAATGGGAAACCACTCCCTATCTTTCCCAAGAAGTCATGGCAATTCACAGATAATAAAGAAAAAGGACAACTCTGAATTCCAAACTGTGGAGAAGGACAACTTTCCCTGAATTCCAAACTGTGGAGAAGGCAATGGAAACCATGGAAACCCCCTATCTTTCCCAAGAAGTCATGGCAATTCACAGATAATAAAGAAAAGGAATCTGTGAGAAGGACAACTCTGAATTCCAAACTGTTGAGAAGGCAATGGGAAACCACTCCCCTATCTTTCCCAAGAAGTCATGGCAATTCACAGATAATAAAGAAAAAGGGAATCCAAACTGTGAGGCAAGGACAATCTTTCCCTGAATGGCAAGTTCAAGAGAATAAAAAAAAAACTGTGAAGGACAGGCAAATGGAGAAGGCAATGGGAAACCACTCCCTATCTTTCCCAAGAAGTCATGGCAATTCACAGATAATAAAGAAAAGGAATCTGTGAGAAGGACAACTCTGAATTCCAAACTGTGGAGAAGGCATGGGAAACCACTCCCCTATCTTTCCCAAGAAGTCATGGCAATTCACAGATAATAAAGAAAAGGAATCTGTGAGAAGGACAACTCTGAATTCCAAACTGTGGAGAAGGCAATGGGAAACCACTCCCTATCTTTCCCAAGAAGTCATGGCAATTCACAGATAATAAAGAAAAGGAATCTGTGAGAAGGACAACTCTGAATTCCAAACTGTGGAGAAGGCAATGGGAAACCACTCCCTATCTTTCCCAAGAAGTCATGGCAATTCACAGATAATAAAGAAAAGGAATCTGTGAGAAGGACAACTCTGAATTCCAAACTGTGGAGAAGGCAATGGGAAACCACTCCCTATCTTTCCCAAGAAGTCATGGCAATTCACAGATAATAAAAGAAAGGAATCTGTGAGAAGGACAACTCTGAATTCCAAACTGTGGAGAAGGCAATGGGAAACCACTCCCCTATCTTTCCCAAGAAGTCATGGCAATTCACAGATAATAAAGAAAAGGAATCTGTGAGAAGGACAACTCTGAATCCAAACCAAACCACTCCCCCTATCTTTCCCAAGAAGTGGAGAATCTGTGAGAAGGACAACTCTGAATTCCAAAGAGAAGGCAATGGAAACCACTCCCTATCTTTCCCAAGAAGTCATGGCAATTCACAGATAATAAAGAAAAGGAATCTGTGAGAAGGACAACTCTGAATTCCAAACTGTGGAGAAGGCAATGGGAAACCATCTTTCCCAAGAAGTCCCTGTGAGAAGGACAATCTTTCAAACCAAGAAGTCCCATGGCAATTCATTCAGATAATAAAGAAAAGGAATCTGTGAGAAGGACAACTCTGAATTCCAAACTGTTGAGAAGGGAAACCACTCCCCTATCTTTCCCAAGAAGAATGGCAATTCACAGATAATAAAGAAAAGGAATCTGTGAGAAGGACAACTCTGAATTCCAAACTGTGGAGAAGGCAATGGGAAACCACTCCCTATCTTTCCCAAGAAGTCATGGCAATTCACAGATAATAAAAAAAAGGAATCTGTGAGAAGGACAACTCTGAATTCCAAACTGTGGAGAAGGCAATGGGAAACCACTCCCCTATCTTTCCCAAGAAGTCATGGCAATTCACAGATAATAAAGAAAAGGAATCTGTGAGAAGGACAACTCTGAATTCCAAACTGTGGAGAAGGCAATGGGAAACCACTCCCTATCTTTCCCAAGAAGTCATGGCAATTCACAGATAATAAAGAAAAGGAATCTGTGAGAAGGACAACTCTGAATTCCAAACTGTTGAGAAGGCAATGGAAACCACTCCCTATCTTTCCCAAGAAGTCATGGCAATTCACAGATAATAAAGAAAAGGAATCTGTGAGAAGGACAACTCTGAATTCCAAAACTGTTGAGAAGGCAATGGGAAAAATTTTCCCAAAGAAGTCAATGGCCCAGATAATAAAAGAAAAGGAATAAAAGAGAAGGACAATCTGAATTCCCTGTGGAGAAGGCAATGGAAACCACTCCCCTATCTTTCCCAAGAAGTCATGGCATTCACAGATAAGAAAAGAAAAGGAATCTGTGAGAAGGACAACTCTGAATTCCAAACTGTGGAGAAGGCAATGGAAACCACTCCCCTATCTTTCCCAAGAAGTCATGGCAATTCACAGATAATAAAGAAAAGGAATCAGAGAAGGACAACTCTGAATTCCAAACTGTGGAGAAGGCAATGGGAAACCACTCCCCTATCTTTCCCAAGAAGTCATGGCAATTCACAGATAATAAAGAAAAGGAATCTGTGAGAAGGACAACTCTGAATTCCAAACTGTGGAGAAGGCAGAAACCATGGGAAACTGGCATTTCACAGATAATCCCTATCTTTCCCAAGAAGTCATGGCAATTCACAGATAATAAAGAAAAGGAATCTGTGAGAAGGACAACTCTGAATTCCAAACTGTGGAGAAGGCAATGGGAAACCACTCCCTATCTTTCCCAAGAAGTCATGGCAATTCACAGATAATAAAGAAAAAGGAATCTGTGAGAAGGACAACTCTGAATTCCAAACTGTGGAGAAGGCAATGGGAAACCACTCCCTATCTTTCCCAAGAAGTCATGGCAATTCACAGATAATAAAGAAAAGGAATCTGTGAGAAGGACAACTCTGAATTCCAAACTGTGGAGAAGGCAATGGGAAACCACCCCCTATCTTTCCCAAGAAGTCATGGCAATTCACAGATAATAATAAAGAAAAGGAATCTGTGAGAAGGACAACTCTGAATTCCCAAACTGTGGTGAGAAGGCAATGGGAAACCAAACTCCCCTCCCCTATCTTCCCAAGAAGTCATGGCAATTCACAGATAATAAAGAAAAGGAATCTGTGAGAAGGACAACTCTGAATTCCAAACTGTGGAGAAGGCAATGGGAAACCACTCTTCCCCTATCTTTCCTGACCCAAAAGAAGTCATGGCAATTCACAGATAATAAAGAAAAGGAATCTGTGAGAAGGACAACTCTGAATTCCAAACTGTGGAGAAGGCAATGGGAAACCACTCCCTATCTTTCCCAAGAAGTCATGGCAATTCACAGATAATAAAAGAAAAGGAATCTGTGAGAAGGACAACTCTGAATTCCAAACTGTGGAGAGGCAATGGGAAACCACTCCCTATCTTTCCCAAGAAGTCATGGCAATTCACAGATAATAAAGAAAAGGAATCTGTGAGAAGGACAACTCTGAATTCCAAAAACTGTGGAGCAATGGGAAACCACTCCCTATCTTTCCCAAGAAGTCATGGCAATTCACAGATAATAAAGAAAAGGAATCTGTGAGAAGGACAACTCTGAATTCCAAACTGTGGAGAAGGCAATGGGAAACCACTCCCTATCTTTCCCAAGAAGTCATGGCAATTCACAGATAATAAAGAAAATGAATCTGTGAGAAGGACAACTCTGAATTCCAAACTGTGGAGACAAGGCAATGGGAAACCACTCCCCTATCTTTCCCAAGAAGTCATGGCAATTCACAGATAATAAAGAAAAGGAATCTGTGAGAAGGACAACTCTGAATTCCAAACTGTGGAGAAGGCAATGGGAAACCACTCCCCTATCTTTCCCAAGAAGTCATGGCAATTCACAGATAATAAAGAAAAGGAATTTGAGAAGGACAACCCAAAAGAAGGCAATGGAAACCACTCCCTATCTTTCCAAGAAGTCATGGCAACAGATAATAAAGAAAAGGAATCTGTGAGAAGGACAACTCTGAATTCCAAACTGTGGAGAAGGCAATGGAAACCACTCCCTATCTTTCCCAAGAAGTCATGGCAATTCACAGATAATAAAGAAAAGGAATCTGTGAGAAGGACAACTCTGAATTCCAAACTGTGGAGAAGGCAATGGGAAACCACTCCCCTATCTTTCCCAAGAAGTCATGGCAATTCACAGATAATAAAGAAAAGGAATCTGTGAGAAGGACAACTCTGAATCCAAACTGTGGAGAAGGCAATGGAAACCAATCTTTCCCAAGAAGTCATGGCAATTCACAGATAATAAAGAAAAGGAATCTGTGAGAAGGACAACTCTGAATTCCAAACTGTGGAGAAGGCAATGGGAAACCACTCCCCTATCTTTCCCAAGAAGTCATGGCAATTCACAGATAATAAAGAAAAGGAATCTGTGAGAAGGACAACTCTGAATTCCAAACTGTGGAGAAGGCAATGGGAAACCACTCCCCTATCTTTCCCAAGAAGTCATGGCAATTCACAGATAATAAAGAAAAGGAATCTGTGGAGAGAAGGACAACTCTGAATTCCAAACTGTGGAGAAGGCAATGGGAAACCACTCCCCTATCTTTCCCAAGAAGTCATGGCAATTCACAGATAATAAAGAAAAGGAATCTGTGAGAAGGACAACTCTGAATTCCAAACTGTGGAGAAGGCAATGGGAAACCACTCCCTATCTTTCCCAAGAAGTCATGGCAATTCACAGATAATAAAGAAAAGGAATCTGTGAGAAGGACAACTCTGAATTCCAAACTGTTGAGTAGGCAATGGGAAACCACTCCCTATCTTTCCCAAGAAGTCATGGCAATTCACAGATAATAAAGAAAAGGAATCTGTGAGAAGGACAACTCTGAATTCCAAACTGGAGAAGGCAATGGGAAACCACTCCCTATCTTTCCCAAGAAGTCATGGCAATTCACAGATAATAAAGAAAAGGAATCTGTGAGAAGGACAACTCTGAATTCCAAACTGTGGAGAAGGCAATGGGAAACCACTCCCTATCTTTCCCAAGAAGTCATGGCAATTCACAGATAATAAAGAAAAGGAATCTGTGAGAAGGACAACTCTGAATTCCAAACTGTGGAGAAGGCAATGGAAACCACTCCCCTATCTTTCCCAAAAGTCATGGCAATTCACAGATAATAAAGAAAAGGAATCTGTGAGAAGGACAACTCTGAATTCCAAACTGTTGAGAAGGCAATGGGAAACCACTCCCCTATCTTTCCCAAGAAGTCATGGCAATTCACAGATAATAAAGAAAAGGAATCTGTGAGAAGGACAACTCTGAATTCCAAACTGTGGAGAAGGCAATGGGAAACCACTCCCCTATCTTTCCCAAGAAGTCATGGCAATTCACAGATAATAAAGAAAAGGAATCTGTGAGAAGGACAACTCTGAATTCCAAACTGTGGAGAAAGGCAATGAGAAGGAAACCACTCCCTATCTTTCCCAAGAAGTCATGGCAATTCACAGATAATAAAAGAAAAGGAATCTGAGAAGAAGGACAACTCCCTGAATTCCAAACTGTGAGAAGGACAATGGGAAACCAATGGAAACTCCCCTATCTTTCCCAAGAAGTCATGGCAATTCACAGATAATAAAGAAAAGGAATCTGTGAGAAGGACAACTCTGAATTCCAAACTGTTGAGAAGGCAATGGGAAACCACTCCCCTATCTTTCCCAAGAAGTCATGGCAATTCACAGATAATAAAGAAAAGGAATCTGTGAGAAGGACAACTCTGAATTCCAAACTGTGGAGAAGGCAATGGGAAACCCACCCCTATCTTTCCCAAAGAAGTCATGGCAATTCACAGATAATAAAGAAAAGGAATCTGTGAGAAGGACAACTCTGAATTCCAAACTGTGGAGAAGGCAATGGGAAACCACTCCCCTATCTTTCCCAAGAAGTCATGGCAATTCACAGATAATAAAGAAAAGGAATCTGTGAGAAGGAAACAACTCTGAATTCCAAACTGAAGGACAAGGCAATGGGGAAACCACTCCCCTATCTTCCAAGAAGTCATGGCAATTCACAGATAATAAAGAAAAGGAATCTGTGAGAAGGACAACCTGAATTCCAAACTGTGGAGAGAAGGTCTCCCCTATCTTTCCCAAGAATTGGCAATTCACAGATAATAAAGAAAAGGAATCTGTGAGAAGGACAACTCTGAATTCCAAACTGTTGAGAAGGCAATGGGAAACCACTCCCTATCTTTCCCAAGAAGTCATGGCAATTCACAGATAATAAAGAAAAGGAATCTGTGAGAAGGACAACTCTGAATTCCAAACTGTGGAGAAGGCAATGGGAAACCACTCCCCTATCTTTCCCAAGAAGTCATGGCAATTCACAGATAATAAAGAAAAGGAATCTGTGAGAAGGACAACTCTGAATTCCAAACTGTTGAGAAGGCAATGGGAAACCACTCCCCTATCTTTCCCAAGAAGTCATGGCAATTCACAGATAATAAAGAAAAGGAATCTGTGAGAAGGACAACTCTGAATTCCAAACTGTGGAGAAGGCAAGGAAACCACTCCCTATCTTTCCCAAGAAGTCATCCAAATTCACAGATAATAAAGAAAAGGAATCTGTGAGAAGGACAACTCTGAATTCCAAACTGTGGAGAAGGCAATGGGAAACCACTCCCCTATCTTTCCCAAGAAGTCATGGCAATTCACAGATAATAAAGAAAAGGAATCTGTGAGAAGGACAACTCTGAATTCCAAACTGTTGAGTAGGCAATGGGAAACCACTCCCCTATCTTTCCCAAGAAGTCATGGCAATTCACAGATAATAAAGAAAAGGAATCTGTGAGAAGGACAACTCTGAATTCCAAACTGTTGAGTAGGCAATGGGAAACCACTCCCCTATCTTTCCCAAGAAGTCATGGCAATTCACAGATAATAAAGAAAAGGAATCTGTGAGAAGGACAACTCTGAATTCCAAACTGTGGAGAAGGCAATGGGAAACCATCTTTCCCTATCAGATAATAAAGAAAAGGAATTTCCCAAGAAGTCATGGCAATTCACAGATAATAAAGAAAAGGAATCTGTGAGAAGGACAACTCTGAATTCCAAACTGTTGAGAAGGCAATGGGAAACCACTCCCCTATCTTTCCCAAGAAGTCATGGCAATTCACAGATAATAAAGAAAAGGAATCTGTGAGAAGGACATGAATTCTGAATTCCAAACTGTTGAGAAGGCAATGGGAAACCACTCCCCTATCTTTCCCAAGAAGTCATGGCAATTCACAGATAATAAAGAAAAGGAATCTGTGAGAAGGACAACTCTGAATTCCAAACTGTGGAGAAGGCAATGGAAACCACTCCCCTATCTTTCCCAAGAAGTCATGGCAATTCACAGATAATAAAGAAAAGGAATCTGTGAGAAGGACAACTCTGAATTCCAAACTGTGGAGAAGGCAATGGGAAACCACTCCCTATCTTTCCCAAAAAGTCATGGCAATTCACAGATAATAAAAAAAAGGAATCTGTGAGAAGGACAACTCTGAATTCCAAACTGTGGAGAAGGCAATGGGAAACCACTCCCCTATCTTTCCCAAGAAGTCATGGCAATTCACAGATAATAAAGAAAAGGAATCTGTGAGAAGGACAACTCTGAATTCCAAACTGTTGGAGCAAGGCAAAGGGAAACCACTCCCTATCTTTCCCAAGAAGTCATGGCAATTCACAGATAATAAAGAAAAGGAATCTGTGAGAAGGACAACTCTGAATTCCAAACTGTGGAGAAGGCAATGGGAAACCACTCCCTATCTTTCCCAAGAAGTCATGGCAATTCACAGATAATAAAGAAAAGGAATCTGTGAGAAGGACAACTCTGAATTCCAAACTGTGGAGAAGGCAATGGGAAACCACTCCCCTATCTTTCCCAAGAAGTCATGGCAATTCACAGATAATAAAGAAAAAGGAATCTGTGAGAAGGACAACCTGAATTCCAAACTGTGGAGAAGGCAATGGGAAACCACTCCCTATCTTTCCCAAGAAGTCATGGCAATTCACAGATAATAAAGAAAAGGAATCTGTGAGAAGGACAACTCTGAATTCCAAACTGTGGAAAAGGCAAGAAGGCAATGAAGGAAACCACTCCCTATCTTTCCCAAGAAGTCATGGCAATTCACAGATAATAAAGAAAAGGAATCTGTGAGAAGGACAACTCTGAATTCCAAACTGTTGAGAAGGCAATGGGAAACCACTCCCCTATCTTTCCCAAGAAGTCATGGCAATTCACAGATAATAAAGAAAAGGAATCTGTGAGAAGGACAACTCTGAAAATTCCAAACTGTTGAAAGGCAAACTGTTGAGAAGGCAATGGGAAACCACTCCCTATCTTTCCCAAGAAGTCATGGCAATTCACAGATAATAAAGAAAAAGGAATCTGTGAGAAGGACAACTCTGAATTCCAAACTGTGGAGAAGGCAATGGGAAACCACTCCCTATCTTTCCCAAGAAGTCATGGCAATTCACAGATAATAAAGAAAAGGAATCTGTGAGAAGGACAACTCTGAATTCTAAACTGTGGAGAAGGCAATGGGAAACCACTCCCTATCTTTCCCAAGTAGTCATGGCAATTCACAGATAATAAAGAAAAGGAATCTGTGAGAAGGACAACTCTGAATTCCAAACTGTGGAGAAGGCAATGGGAAACCACTCCCCTATCTTTCCCAAGAAGTCATGACAATTCACAGATAATAAAGAAAAGGAATCTGTGAGAAGGACAACTCTGAATTCCAAACTGTTGAGAAGGCAATGGGAAACCACTCCCCTATCTTTCCCAAGAAGTCATGGCAATTCACAGATAATAAAGAAAAGGAATGTGTGAGAAGGACAACTCTGAATTCCAAACTGTTGAGAAGGCAATGGAGAACCAATGGGAAACCCTCCCCTATCTTTCCCAAGAAGTCATGGCAATTCACAGATAATAAAGAAAAGGAATCTGTGAGAAGGACAACTCTGAATTCCAAACTGTTGAGTAGGCAATGGGAAACCACTCCCTATCTTTCCAAAGAAGTCATGGCAATTCACAGATAATAAAGAAAAGGAATCTGTGAGAAGGACAACTCTGAATTCCAAACTGTGGAGAAGGCAATGGGAAACCACTCCCTATCTTTCCCAAGAAGTCATGGCAATTCACAGATAATAAAGAAAAGGAATCTGTGAGAAGGACAACTCTGAATTCCAAACTGTGGAGAAGGCAATGGGAAACCACTCCCCTATCTTTCCCAAGAAGTCATGGCAATTCACAGATAATAAAGAAAAGGAATCTGTGAGAAGGACAACTCTGAATTCCAAACTGTTGAGAAGGCACAACTCCCTATCTTTCCCAAGAAGTCATGGCAATTCACAGATAATAAAAGAAAAGGAATCTGTGAGAAGGACAACTCTGAATTCCAAACTGTGGAGAAGGCAATGGGAAACCACTCCCCTATCTTTCCCAAGAAGTCATGGCAATTCACAGATAATAAAGAAAAGGAATCTGTGAGAAGGACAACTCTGAATTCCAAACTGTGGAGAAGGCAATGGGAAACCACTCCCCTATCTTTCCCAAGAATCTGGCAATTCACAGATAATAAAGAAAAGGAATCTGTGAGAAGGACAACTCTGAATTCCAAACTGTGGAGAAGGCAATGGAAACCACTCCCTATCTTTCCCAAGAAGTCATGGCAATTCACAGATAATAAAGAAAAGGAATCTGTGAGAAGGACAACTCTGAATTCCAAACTGTGGAGAAGGCAATGGGAAACCACTCCCCTATCTTTCCCAAGAAGTCATGGCAATTCACAGATAATAAAGAAAAGGAATCTGTGAGAAGGACAACTCTGAATTCCAAACTGTTGAGTAGGCAATGGGAAACCACTCCCCTATCTTTCCCAAGAAGTCATGGCAATTCACAGATAATAAAGAAAAAGGATCTGTGTGAAGAAGGACAACTCTGAAAATCTTTCCCCAAACTGTTGAGAAAGGAAATGTGAGAAGGACAACTCTGAATTCCAAACTGTGGAGAAGGCAATGGGAAACCACTCCCCTATCTTTCCCAAGAAGTCATGGCAATTCACAGATAATAAAGAAAAGGAATCTGTGAGAAGGACAACTCTGAATTCCAAACTGTGGAGAAGGCAATGGGAAACCACTCCCCTATCTTTCCCAAGAAGTCATGGCAATTCACAGATAATAAAGAAAAGGAATCTGTGAGAAGGACAACTCTGAATTCCAAACTGTTGAGAAGGCAATGGGAAACCACTCCCTATCTTTCCCAAGAAGTCATGGCAATTCACAGATAATAAAGAAAAGGAATCTGTGAGAAGGACAACTCTGAATTCCAAACTGTTGAGAAGGCAATGGGAAACCACTCCCTATCTTTCCCAAGAAGTCATGGCAATTCACAGATAATAAAGAAAAGGAATCTGTGAGAAGGACAACTCTGAATTCCAAACTGTGGAGAAGGCAATGGGAAACCACTCCCCTATCTTTCCCAAGAAGTCATGGCAATTCACAGATAATAAAGAAAAGGAATCTGTGAGAAGGACAACTCTGAATTCCAAACTGTGGAGAAGGCAATGGGAAACCACTCCCCTATCTTTCCCAAGAAGTCATGGCAATTCACAGATAATAAAGAAAAGGAATCTGTGAGAAGGACAACTCTGAATTCCAAACTGTTGAGGCAATGGGAAACCACTCCCTATCTTTCCCAAGAAGTCATGGCAATTCACAGATAATAAAGAAAAGGAATCTGTGAGAAGGACAACTCTGAATTCCAAACTGTGGAGAAGGCAATGGGAAACCACTCCCCTATCTTTCCCAAGAAGTCATGGCAATTCACAGATAATAAAGAAAAGGAATCTGTGAGAAGGACAACTCTGAATTCCAAACTGTGGAGTAGGCAATGGGAAACCACTCCCCTATCTTTCCCAAGAAGTCATGGCAATTCACAGATAATAAAGAAAAGGAATCTGTGAGAAGGACAACTCTGAATTCCAAACTGGAATCTGGAGAAGGCAATGGAAACCACTCCCCTATCTTTCCCAAGAAGTGGCAATTCACAGATAATAAAGAAAAAGGAATCTGTGAGAAGGACAACTCTGAATTCTGTGAGAAGGAAACTGTCAAACTGTGAGAAGGCAATGGGAAACCACTCCCTATCTTTCCCAAGAAGTCATGGCAATTCACAGATAATAAAGAAAAGGAATCTGTGAGAAGGACAACTCTGAATTCCAAACTGTGGAGAAGGCAATGGAAACCACTCCCTATCTTTCCCAAGAAGTCATGGCAATTCACAGATAATAAAGAAAAGGAATCTGTGAGAAGGACAACTCTGAATTCCAAACTGTGGAGAAGGCAATGGGAAACCACTCCCTATCTTTCCCAAGAAGTCATGGCAATTCACAGATAATAAAGAAAAGGAATCTGTGAGAAGGACAACTCTGAATTCCAAACTGTGGAGAAGGCAATGGGAAAACTATCTTTCCCAAGAAGTCATGGCACCCAGATAATCTTTCCCAAAACTGTGGAGAAGGCAATGGAAAACCACTCCCTATTCAAGAAGTCAGATAAAAAAAAAGGAATCTGTGAGAAGGACAACTCTGAATTCCAAACTGTGGAGAAGGCAATGGGAAACCACTCCCTATCTTTCCCAAGAAGTCATGGCAATTCACAGATAATAAAGAAAAGGAATCTGTGAGAAGGACAACTCTGAATTCCAAACTGTGGAGAAGGCAATGGGAAACCACTCCCCTATCTTTCCCAGAAATAAAAAGTCATGGCAATTCACAGATAATAAAGAAAAGGAATCTGTGAGAAGGACAACTCTGAATTCCAAACTGTGAGAAGGCAATGGGAAACCACTCCCTATCTTTCCCAAGAAGTCATGGCAATTCACAGATAATAAAGAAAAAGGAATCTGTGAGAAGGACAACTCTGAATTCAAACTGTGGAGAAAGGCAATGGAAACCACTCCCCTATCTTTCCCAAGAAGTCATGGCAATTCACAGATAATAAAGAAAAGGAATCTGTGAGAAGGACAACTCTGAATTCCAAACTGTGGAGAAGGCAATGGGAAACCACTCCCTATCTTTCCCAAGAAGTCATGGCAATTCACAGATAATAAAGAAAAGGAATCTGTGAGAAGGACAACTCTGAATTCCAAACTGTGGAGTAAAGGCAAAGGAAACCACTCCCCTATCTTTCCCAAGAAGTCATGGCAATTCACAGATAATAAAAGAAAAAAATCTGTGAGAAGGACAACTCTGAATTCCAAACTGTGGAGAAGGCAATGGGAAACCACTCCCTATCTTTCCCAAGAAGTCATGGCAATTCACAGATAATAAAGAAAAGGAATCTGTGAGAAGGACAACTCTGAATTCAAACTGTGGAGAAGGCAATGGGAAACCACTCCCCTATCTTTCCCAAGAAGTCATGGCAATTCACAGATATAAAAGAAAAGGAATCTGTGAGAAGGACAACTCTGAATTCCAAACTGTGGAGAAGGCAATGGGAAACCACTCCCTATCTTTCCCAAGAAGTCATGGCAATTCACAGATAATAAAGAAAAGGAATCTGTGAGAAGGACAACTCTGAATTCCAAACTGTGGAAAAAGGCAATGGAAACCACTCCCCATTGGCAATTCACAGATAAAGAAAAGGAATCTTTCCCAAGAAGTCATGGCAATTCCACAGATAATAAATAATAAAGAAAAGGAATCTGTGAGAAGGACAACTCTGAATTCCAAACTGTGGAGAAGGCAATGGGAAACCACTCCCCTATCTTTCCCAAGAAGTCATGGCAATTCACAGATAATAAAAGAAAAGGAATCTGTGAGAAGGACAACTCTGAATTCCAAACTGTGGAGAAGGCAATGGGAAACCACTCCCTATCTTTCCCAAGAAGTCATGGCAATTCACAGATAATAAAGAAAAGGAATCTGTGAGAAGGACAACTCTGAATTCCAAACTGTGGAGAAGGCAATGGGAAACCACTCCCCTATCTTTCCCAAGAAGTCATGGCAATTCACAGATAATAAAGAAAAGGAATCTGTGAGAAGGACAACTCTGAATTCCAAACTGTTGAGAAGGCAATGGGAAACCACTCCCCTATCTTTCCCAAGAAGTCATGGCAATTCAGAGATAATAAAGAAAAGGAATCTGTGAGAAGGACAACTCTGAATTCCAAACTGTGGAGAAGGCAATGGGAAACCACTCCCCTATCTTTCCCAAGAAGTCATGGCAATTCACAGATAATAAAGAAAAGGAATCTGTGAGAAGGACAACTCTGAATTCCAAACTGTGGAGAAGGCAATGGGAAAAATCTTTCCAAGAAGTCATGGCAATTCACAGATAATAAAGAAAAGGAATCTGTGAGAAGGACAACTCTGAATTCCAAACTGGAGAAGGCAATGGGAAACCACTTCTATCCATGGCAATTCACAGATAATAAAGAAAAGGAATCTGTGAGAAGGACAACTCTGAATTCCAAATGGAGAAGGCAATGGGAAACCACTCCCTAAGTCATGGCAATTCAGAGATAATAAAGAAAAGGAATCTGTGAGAAGGACAACTCTGAATTCCAAACTGTGGAGAAGGCAATGGGAAACCACTCCCCTATCTTTCCCAAGAAGTCATGGCAATTCACAGATAATAAAGAAAAGGAATCTGTGAGAAGGACAACTCTGAATTCCAAACTGTGGAGAAGGCAATGGGAAACCACTCCCTATCTTCCCCAAGAAGTCATGGCAATTCACAGATAATAAAGAAAAGGAATCTGTGAGAAGGACAACTCTGAATTCCAAACTGTGGAGAAGGCAATGGGAAACCACTCCCTATCTTTCCCAAGAAGTCATGGCAATTCACAGATAATAAAGAAAAAGGAATCTGTGGAGAGAAGGACAAGAAGTCATGGAATTCAGATAATAAAGAAAACTGTGTGAGAAGGACAAGGAAACCACTCCCCTATCTTTCCCAAGAAGTCATGGCAATTCACAGATAATAAAGAAAAGGAATCTGTGAGAAGGACAACTCTGAATTCCAAACTGTGGAAAGGCAATGGAAACCAATCCCCTATCTTTCCCAAGAAGTCATGGCAATTCACAGATAATAAAGAAAAGGAATCTGTGAGAAGGACAACTCTGAATTCCAAACTGTGGAGAAGGCAATGGGAAACCACTCCCTATCTTTCCCAAGAAGTCATGGCAATTCAGAGATAATAAAGAAAAGGAATCTGTGAGAAGGACAACTCTGAATTCCAAACTGTGGAGAAGGCAATGGGAAACCACTCTATCTTTCCCAAGAAGTCATGGCAATTCACAGATAATAAAGAAAAGGAATCTGTGAGAAGGACAACTCTGAATTCCAAACTGTGGAGAAGGCAATGGGAAACCACTCCCTATCTTTCCCATGGCAATTCACAGATAATAAAGAAAAGGAATCTGTGAGAAGGACAACTCTGAATTCCAAACTGTGGAGAAGGCAATGGGAAACCACTCCCTATCTTTCCCAAGAAGTCATGGCAATTCACAGATAATAAAAGAAAAGGAATCTGTGAGAAGGACAACTCTGAATTCCAAACTGTGGAGAAGGCAATGGGAAACCACTCCCCTATCTTTCCCAAGAAGTCATGGCAATTCACAGATAATAAAGAAAAGGAATCTGTGAGAAGGACAACTCTGAATTCCAAACTGTGGAGAAGGCAATGGGAAACCACTCCCTATCTTTCCCAAGAAGTCATGGCAATTCAGAGATAATAAAGAAAAGGAATCTGTGAGAAGGACAACTCTGAATTCCAAACTGTGGAGAAGGCAATGGAAACCACTCCCCTATCTTCCCAAGAAGTCATCCCAATAAGAAAAGGAATCTGTGAGAAGGACAACTCTGAATTCCAAAGTCATGGCAATTCACAGATAATCAGAGAAAAGAAAAGGAATCTGTGAGAAGGACAACTCTGAATTCCAAACTGTGGAGAAGGCAATGGGAAACCACCCCTATCTTTCCCAAGAAGTCATGGCAATTCACAGATAATAAAGAAAAGGAATCTGTGAGAAGGACAACTCTGAATTCCAAACTGTGGAGAAGGCAATGGGAAACCACTCCCCTATCTTTCCCAAGAAGTCATGGCAATTCACAGATAATAAAAAAAAGGAATCTGTAGAGAAGGACAACTCTGAATTCCAAACTGTGGAGAAGGCAAAAACAATCTTTCCCTCATGGAATTCAGAGATAATAAAGAAAAGGAATCTGTGAGAAGGACAACTCTGAATTCAAACTGTGGAGAAGGCAATGGGAAACCACTCCCTATCTTTCCCAAGAAGTCATGGCAATTCACAGATAATAAAGAAAAGGAATCTGTGAGAAGGACAACTCTGAATTCCAAACTGTGGAGAAGGCAATGGAAACCACTCCCTATCTTTCCCAAGAAGTCATGGCAATTCAGAGATAATAAAGAAAAGGAATCTGTGAGAAGGACAACTCTGAATTCCAAACTGTGGAGAAGGCAATGGGAAACCACTCCCCTATCTTTCCCAAGAAGTCATGGCAATTCACAGATAATAAAGAAAAAGGAATCTGTGAGAAGGACAACTCTGAATTCCAAACTGTGGAGAAGGCAATGGGAAACCACTTTCCCCCTATCTTTCCCAAGAAGTCATGGCAATTCACAGATAATAAAGAAAAGGAATCTGTGAGAAGGACAACTCTGAATTCCAAACTGTGGAGAAGGCAATGGGAAACCACTCCCCTATCTTTCCCAAGAAGTCATGGCAATTCACAGATAATAAAGAAAAGGAATCTGTGAGAAGGACAACTCTGAATTCCAAACTGTGGAGAAGGCAATGGGAAACCACTCCCCTATCTTTCCCAAGAAGTCATGGCAATTCACAGATAATAAAGAAAAGAATCTGTGAGAAGAACAACTCTGAATTCCAAACTGTGGAGAAGGCAATGGGAAACCAATCTTTCCCAAGAAGTTGGCAATTCACAGATAATAAAGAAAAGGAATCTGTGAGGAAGGACAACTCTGGCAAACTGTGGAGAAGGCAATGGAAACCACTCCCCTATCTTTCCCAAGAAGTCATGGCAATTCAGAGATAATAAAGAAAAGGAATCTGTGAGAAGGACAACTCTGAATTCCAAACTGTGGAGAAGGCAATGGGAAACCACTCCCCTATCTTTCCTAAGAAGACATGGCAATTCAGAGATAATAAAGAAAAGGAATCTGTGAGAAGGACAACTCTGAATTCCAAACTGTGGAGAAGGCAATGGAAAACTCCCTATCTTTTCCCAAGAAGACATGGCAATTCAGATAATTCTGTGAGAAGGACAACTCTGAACAAACTGTGGAAACCACTCCCCTATCTTTTCCTAAGAAGATAAGAGAAAGAAAAGGAATCTGTGAGAAGGACAACTCTGAATTCCAAACCATTTATTATATTATTCCACAACCGTTATTGTCGCATAGCAATTTTCTATATCAACATAACAGGATATCAACTTTTGATGGTGAATATCTTTCTTTAAATGTCCATAACAACTCTGAAGATGGCTCATGTGAGCCGAAAGCTTAGATCAAGGAACAACTTAATAAAAAAAAATATCCAACTGTTGGATGATTTTTGCCATTATTGTCACCCAAAATTAAAAGCAAATATACAGAGTTTAGAACGGCTCATGATAAAACATAATAGACATTCATTATCTGTTATATTTAACAATATATGTTTTATATTACTAGCAGCATGGTCCAGCATTGCCCGTGCTTGATTCAAAAATCGTATGACTTATACAGCAATCGCTATCACTTGACTTAAAATATTTTTGCCCTTCCTTCCCTTAAAAGGAGTGCTCTTTGCCGTGCTGATGTTGCTACATGCCTTACTTCTTGCCTATCTCACACAGCAAATTTTTTCTAAGCTCTATACTAAACATTAAATCTGTTATGAAAAAAGAACTAAACAAAATGAACACAAAATGATCAGCTTTAAAACAAGGACTCGTAACAGGAAAAACCAAATGAAAAAAAAAATGTTAACAACAAATACTTTTTCGCATCCAACCCAGTTCTGCAGAATCAGAATCAACGTTGAGTTTAAGCAAGCAAATGAGCCAATTGGAGTAAAGTGCCATGCAGATTTAAATTTTTTCCACTTGTGACGAATGCAGCTATCAATTTTTTTTTTTTTTTTTTTGCATGCTAGCATGCTAGTTAACATTCATGGCAGCCAGCTATAGGCTCTCACTCTGGCCAGTAGAAAATGGCCGCAAACTACATGAAAACTGCCATAGAAGCATGAAAAAATCGATTATTTCCACTATCGATGGGAGTTAGGAAATGCAAAGTTGGTCTTGGCCTTTCCGCTAACTTGGAGCATGTGCATGTAAATTTTGGTGCAAATCAAATGAAAATTGCGGCCATGCATTCGTTACACACACACACACACACATCCTGCCTTTTATATATATATATATAAAAGGCAGGATGTGTGTGTGTAATGAATGCATGGCCACAATTTTCAACGGATTTGCACCAAAATTTACATACACACTCTGGGCTCATAAACAATGCTTTCAGATGGATTTTTTTCAAAGAATAAATTGGTCCACAGATCTTTCTAGAAACATATCTAAAGAGTTGGTAAAGTCAATGTTATACAATTATTTTCAGGGATACATTCAGTCACTAATTATTATATTGTGAAAGTTTCATTAAATTTTACTAATTAAATGGATTTACCAAGATTTTTGCAAGTCTATAATTGGCAGTGAAAATTTTCAAAGTAATTTCCCCATTCCCATGGCTTCCTTATACAAATCCTACTTCATTTTCATAAAATGGAAGAAAATAACTTTATATCCGATTTTTCTCCAATTCTTCCGTTTTAAGGATAAAAATTCTATGAAATTTGATTAATCAATTTTATATGATTTCAGTTTTTGCTTTTTTTGTTTTTGTTTTATATTTTTACGTACATTTTGTGTGTTTTTTGAATTTCCTAGTGGGTATTCAGTTTGCAACAAGTACCTGATTATTCTTCTAAAAGCAGTCAAACAGTGAATTAATACAAAGCCTGACAGATTCAAAAATTAATTTCTTTTCTTCTTTCTCCAGAAATTCCAATATTCTGGAAGCCAAATGAATGGTCTGGACTCTGGATTAATGAATGAAATTTTCTCATTTTGTTTGTCTTTTATATTTTGTTTTTTTATCTAAATTATTTACTGCTTAAAACTTTCAACATCAAGAAAGAAAAATCACTTGTCCTGTAAAGGCCACTAAAAACATTTGCCCTTTAAACCTGTAGTTCTCAACAGGGGGGCAACTTGATTTTTAAGGGGGGCAATTTGAAGTGTGAATTTTTTTTCTCGTTTGTCTGTGTGAGTATGAGTGTGTGTTCGTGTTAATGCATATGCAACATGTTTTAATATATTTTTTGTCTATACCTTATTTTCATAGATACAAATATTTAAGTAAATGCTCTGGTTATAAACAGTATTAAACAACATTTGCTGGCCTGAATGTCCAAGAAATCTCCAAGAAAATATTTGTCCCCTGACAGCAATCAAACCTGTATCCTACACAGAACTGCCATATAGCCTGACATGCTATACTATTTAGCTACAGAGGAAGCATCTAGTTCCATATAGGATACAGATTTGATTCCTATCAGAGGACACATATTTTCTTTGAGATTTCTTAGACAATCAGCCAAGTAAATGTTGTTAATACTGTTTATTATAACCAGAGCATTTACTTTAATATTTTATCTATAAAAATAAGTATAAACAAAAAAAAAATATATTAAAATAATTTTTTGACTTAGTCCATTTCATAATATATATGCATACATAAAAATATTTGTATGTATATATGTACATGTGTAATTATGTATCTACTAATATATATATATATATATATATATATATATATATATATATATATATATATATATATATATATATATAATATATTTAAAAGGTGAATGGTCAGAGTTGAATCAGACCATGAAACAGTAGTATTAAAAAAGTGCTGAATATATGTGTAAAAAATAAAAAATATGTAGAGCTTTTTAACTTAAAAAAAATCAGGCGATCAGTTGAATCTGCTACCTTGGTTTCAACCTTTAGTAGTATATATATATATATATATATATATATATATATATATATATATATATATATATATATATATGTTGAAACTACACAAAAGCTTTCATGTTTCAATACTTTGATTGTACTTCTTCTCTCTCTCTCTCTCTCTCTCTCTCTATATATATATATATATATATATATATATATATATATATATATATATAAAGTGAATTTTGTACATATATATTAAAACAATTTCTTAGTCATTTCTTCCTCAGTACTTCTACTGTCCTCTCATTATTTACACTGTTCTGACTGTTGTCCTTATCTTTATTACTATATTCACAACATTTCATCAATTGTATGCTCCAGTCCTTATAAAGGGTTCACTCTGAAATTCCAATATATATAACCTGAAGAAGGCCGAAGCTTAGCCAAAAACTGAAATCTCTCTGTGTCTGCTTTATTCCATGTCATTCAAAAACTGTATCTCAATAAGAAGAAACTGGACTGAAATACAATTTTACTTTTAAAAAAAAAAATCACCTTAACAAGTTTCTGGAATATTAAATTTCAGATTTATACTTTCTCTGCTTTGTAGAAAACTTTGATAACTTAATAGATAAAACTTTGATATATATATATATATATATATATATATATATATATATATATATAGTCGACTCTCCCGTCGAGATTCGACGTATGAGGGTCAAGCAGATCAGTTTCCAGGAAACCGACAACCCAACACCGGCACATGAGATTTGATTATAGTGGTGAAGACTTTTGAAGAGACGAATACAGAGACCTGGTGCACCGAATGCCACAAGGTTCCCAAACAACCCTCCGCAGGTTTTGAATTCAGAGTTGACCTTCTCCTAGACCAGTTGCTATCCAAGGCTATAGAACCCAGTCTGTCCTGCTATTTTACCCATAGCTGGAGGGAGAGGAAGAGGATTCATACCTTTCCCAAGGGTATTAGCAAGTAAGTGAATGTAATGGATTCGACTGGAATTCGAACTCGGCTCTGCGATTCCTCAATCCAAGCCGCTAACCATTACTCCACCGTGCCTTATATATATATATATATATATATATATTAGCACCACCAATCCCAACTTCGACAGCTTTACCAAAATTGTTCAGACTATTATTTCGACTTTATCTATTTTCTGTTGAACATTTTCATTATTGTAAAAAATTGTTTCTGTAAAAAATGAAAAAATAAATAAAAAATACTCACTCTGAAGCTAAGGATTTCTCTGCTTCTGCATTCACTTTTCCAAAGGTGATCTAAAATGAAATTTAAATGATACTTGTTAGTAATAATTAAGTAATTCGTAAATGGAATTTTAATACATAGGCTGGTAGCCTTTGATGACTCTGGCATTGATAAAATTAGACATAAGAAACAAAATATACAACAATGGTGAAATACCGGAAGACATAAGTCAATCTATTTTCACAGCACGGCTTAAGAAGCCAGGTGCAAATGAATGTGAACTCAATCAGACAATCAGCCTAAAGAGTCATATAACAAAACTTATCCTAATTTTGATGAACAAAGCACACAGTAGAATTAGACCATAAAAAGGCAAGAACAATGTGGTTACCTTACAGACACTGGTACAAGGAATGTGATATTTATGTTCAGAACATCAGAAAAAGCAATACAAATGCAGAAGGAGATGGGCCTCTGTTTTATAGATTATGCAAAAGCATTTGATAAAGCACAGGGCGCGATGGATAAATTGTCATCTAAATAACGCAAGAATGAAAATAACACTGACATCTCATTTTAATATATTTTCACAGTAACACAAAAATATCTTGAAATACTAAAGAGTAAATTTATTCAATAAAATTGCCATTGGCTTCAACCTCATTCTCCAGATGACTTCAGAATCTCCTGCAACTCTTCTGGATGGTCTCCTTGTTTAAGTTGGTGTTGTAGAGTAGTTTTCACAGTGGAGGCTTGTATTTCAATAAGTCGTCCTAAATTAGGTTTGACGTACAAAACGTTAGGAACTTGAAATAAGAGTTAATGACGCAACAATCTAGTTGTGATGGTTGATACTTCAATGTCCGACAGACTCACTCAACACCACTCAGCCCAACTGGCGACTGCTACTACTACTTATTATGTGTAGGAGAGTCTATTAATAATAGAATAGGTATGTCAGGTATAACAGTTGGTCAATGCTGCCAAAATCCTTCGTTTCAGTTCTTCATCTTTGGTGTTACAAGGAGTTTTGTTGGCCTCTTGCTCAACTGCACCCCACACATAATAATCAAGGGGGTTCCAGTTTGAAGAGTTAGGTGGCCAGATGTAAGGAGTGATGTGCTTGCAGAAATTCTTTGGCAGCCATGACTGGGTTCTCTTGCTTGTGTGACATGGTAGAGAGTCCTGTTGGCAGACATAAAGTCTTCCAGCAGCCACCCTCTTCTCCCAGGACAGCACTATCTTCTCAAGTCACTTGATGTAGGCCTCCATGTTGAGTCTGAAGCTCTATTGGAAGATGAAGGAAGGCATAATGTCGCCATCACTAGTGATCACCATAAACACTATGATGCTGACTGAATATATCATCCAACTCTTTCTGAATCCTCTGCACTGATTGACACCCATTCTGCAATGTTTCTCTTGGAGCTTCCAGTGTGAATGCCAAGCAGTACAGTATGACATTTAAAGATTTCTGGTGCAGCAAATTGCATCATGGTGCTCTTTTTCTCAGACATTGCCCAACTGACCTTACTATACTGTGCAGTTGACAAAATCAAAAACAGCACGCAGGCACAAAATTAAAAATATAAAATGGTGACAATTTACCCATCGTACCCTGTATGATATATAGGTATGGGTAAGAAGAAAAATATATATGCATGCAATATACTTGTACATACATATAAATATATTTCTTCCTCAAGCGTTATAAAATATATAATATACATTATAGAATATGTTCCACACCTGAAGATTGCAAGAATTGCATGAAACTCTGAGTTGTGCTATCAACATTGGATATTGCATATATTCTTATATATATATATATATATATATATATATATATATATATATATATATATATATATATAGTGGTAAATATACAAATACATATGCAATCATATATCTAAAATACATAAATATATATATATATACATATGCAATCATATATATATTTGTATAAAAAATAATTCCAAGAGGATAGAATCCAGGTAGAACTCAATGTCCAGTACAGAGTAAGGATATAATAAAAAGTGTTTTTTTTTATATATTATATATATATATATATATATATATATATATATATATATATATATATACACACACACACACACACAAATGTAATGAGAATGAAAATAATATAAATTCTAACATTCACAGCATTAATTCAAAAAAGCACAATGCCAAGAGTAGAGCAATAATTATTATTATTATAGATTTTTACATGCGGACAAAAACAATTACTCACTACAAAGATGCATTCTCGTTTCGATGCATTATGTGCATCTCAATTGGTGAGAACAAAAAATGGTTGCCTATGGTGATGACCATTTTTTGTTCTCACCAGTCAAGATGCGCATAATGCATTGAAACAAGAATGCATCTTTTTAGTAATTGTTTTTGTCTGCATGTAAAATCTATAATAATAATAATTATATAAACTTTATATACATGACATGTTTTAGAAACTCTAAAAAAAAATAACATTTTTTTTAAATAGGAAGACAAGTTATGAAATAGTACATGAATAAACAAACATAAATATCAAAAATATAAATCCTACCAAGATTCATTATTGGTGGCCAAAATCTTAAGAACATAAAATATGCAGATGAAAAGACAGAAAGGAAAATACTAAAATTCCAACAGAAGATAGTAAAGGAAAGTGAGAAGAAAGGACTAAGCATCAATTGTAAGAACAAATGAATGTATGGTTGTCAGTAAAATGGACAACCCAAAATGCAAATTACAAATTGGAGATGCCAAAATAAAGCAAGTAAAATAATTTAAATAACAAGGAAGTCTTTAAACAGAGGACAGAGAGTGTGTCACTGAAATCCAAAGGATAGCAAAAAATGTCTTCCAAAAGTTAAGCAAAGTATTAAGAAAAGGAAAATTTCATTAGAAACAAAGAAAAGAGTACTGAGCTGTTATGTAATATTCTTCTTTCTATATGGCAGTGAATGTTGGACAGTCTCTTTGCAGATGAAGAGGCAACAAAAATTTGGATCAACAGAAGGATGCTGAGAATGAACATGTGAGCAATGACAGTTTTAGAAAAAATAGAAACCAAAAGGACACTTTTAATTGGAACCAGAAAAAAAGTTGAAATTTCTGGGGCATGTAATGAGGAAAGAGGACTTAGAAAATTTAACACTCAAAAGAAAGATTGATGGTAAGGGAGACTGAGAAAAGTGCCACATAATCTGCCTAACGAGCTTGTGTAAATGGTTGGCAGAACAGGGATTAGGAGAAATGGTGAAAAGACAAAATTTACTCAGAACTACAAAGAACAGGAAATTGTGGAGGGCCATGATTGTCCATATCCTGAAGTTACATGTCACACAGAAGAAGATATATCTCACATGTTAATCTTAATTAATGTTTTAAAATAAATTGATTTATTACATCTGGAGCATTTTCTTTATTTTTTCTCCCCCCAAAATGACCAAAAGGACGTGTAAAATATTTCAGTCAGGAAATTCACATGTTCATATCCACCCAAAGTCAGTTTACTCTGTTGCTTTGCCATCACCATTTTATTTTCTCTGCAGCAGGAATAAAAAATAACCATCAAAATTAAATTCTAACTTGCTATAAATATCAGCTAAAAAATATAAGTTTGCATGAGTGGTTTAAAATAATAAAAAAATGCTTGCCAATGTTGAACATGCTTTTTAAAAAAAAAAAAATTTTGTTAATAAAAATAAAACTTTTGTTACACACAAAGCAGAGAGTACTGAACTGTTACATGATATATCTGTCCTCCTGTATAGCAGAAAATGCTGGACAATCTCTCCAAAGATGAAGAAGAGCCTTGAAACAAAGAAAAGTGTACTGAACTGTTACATGATATCTGTCCTTCTATATGGCAGAGAATGCTGGACGATCTTCTCACAGATGAAGAAGAGACTTGAAGCAACAGAAATGCAACTCTCCAGAAGGATGTTGAGAATACCATGGACTGAACATGTGAGCAACAATGAAGTTTTAGAGAAAATAGAAATGAAAAAGAAATTTATACTTAACATCAGGAAGAGACAGTTGAAATTTCTAGGGCACATAAGGAAAGATTGCTTGGAAGATTAGATACTCACAGGGACATACTGATAGCAAGAACAGGAAAACAACGCATAGTTTACTTAGTGAGCTTGAGTAAATGAATGGTGGAATAAGATTTAGGAAAGATAACAAAAGAACAAAATTTATTAAGAGCTACAAAGGTTAGGAAATTGTAGAGAGCCATGATCGCCTACATCCTGACAGGACATAGCACATAAAAGAAGTGCAAAAGAATTATTTTAATGTTGCTATTTCCTTACTGTCAAACTTGACTCCCTCTGCCACCATTTCTCTTACTGTTGCTGATTGAAAACAAATGGCAGTTTAATTTACTGCTAAATACAATAATACTAACTCTTGATTTAAATGAAATGACTAAAAACATTATCGTTTCATCTGACTGAAAGTATTTACTGCCAGCATTATTTCCTCTCCAGAACAGCAAGCAAAAAATATATTTACTTTCCACAGTATAATTGTACACTTAGAATTTAGTCTATAAAAACTTTGAAAAACCAATAATGGATATGGCTCCTTGCATATCATATTCAGTAAATAAAATAAACTTCATTTTTTTTTTTTTTCTCTCTCCATCTTGATTTCCCTGTCGATACAGACAACTGCTACTTTGATTTCTTGACAACAAAATGGCCTTTTCTATTCAGCAATTAGACGGGCATTGGTAAACCCAGGTTTCCAGGGAGATGCAAATAATCAAAGAAATATCATTGACTTGTCATTTATGGAGCTTTTTGTTACTATGGTAATATAATCAGCTTGTATCAACTGCAGCTGCCAAAAAGATACAAGCAAAAAAATCAGTTTTTTTTTATAGGAACCAAAGCTATTAGCAATTCACATTTTTGCAAACATATTTTAAAATGCCTAAACTGGGTGTCTTTGAATTTCATTTAAAAAATTAATAATGAAAATAATTTTTGTTTTTAAAGGTTTGATTATTTAATGTATCCTATTTCCATAATATATTTTATATATTTCAATATATGCAGGATGCACTGAGTAAATTGTCACCATTCTATATTTGTAATTTCATGCATACATGTGGTTTGTTTATGATTTTGTCAACTGAACAGTATAGTAGGGTTTGTTGGTCAGTGTCTGTGAGAAAAAGAACACCATGGCATAATTCACTCCACCAGAAATTTGGAAATGGTATGCTATACTGCTTCACACAGGAAACTTCAATACAAACATTTCAGAGTGTTTGGGTATTAATCAGGGCAGAGGATTCAGAGAGAGTTGGATGATATATTCAGTCAACATCATGGTGTTTGGGATGATCACTAGTGATGGTGATGTTATGCTTCCATTCATCTTCAAACAGGACCTCAGGTTCAACACAGAGGCCTAAAGCAAGTGCCTTGAGGAGGTAGTGCTGCCATGGGTCAAGAGGGTGGTTGCTGGAAGACTCTATGTCTGGCAAAAGGACTCTACATCATGCCACACAAGCAGGAGAACCCAGTCAGACAATTTCTGCGACCACATCACCCCTTGCATCTGGCCACTTAACTCCCCAGGCTGGAACCCCCTTGATTATTATGTGGGGTGCAGTTGAGTGAAAGACCAACAAAACTCCTTGTAACACCAAAGATGAACTGAAGGCAAGGATTATGGCGGCATTGACCAACTTAAACAAGGAGACCGTCCAGAGGAGTTGCAGGAGATTTCAATGTTGTCAAGAGGCTGTGGTTGAAGCCAATGGCAACTTTATTCAATAAATTTGATCTTAGGTATTTCAAGATATTTTTGTGTATATTTGTGTTAATTCTGCATAATTTAATTGCAGAAATTCCAGTTCTCAATTTTAACAACTGTTCCCAAGTAAAATTTCTGTGATGTTTTGTTTTTTGGGGGATTTTTTGTGTTTGTGTGTGTGTGTGTGGACTCTAGTTGAGAATGACTGACCTAAAAGTGTTCAGTTCCAAACTCCAACAAATATCACCTGAAGAAGGTTCAAGCATACAATGGTCGAAATGTGAATATGGCAATAAAGATGAAGACAACAGTCCAAAGAATGTAAATAGTGTAAATATTTATTTTTGTTTCTTTTTATATAAAACTGAATGAAAATTGAATTTTATTCAATAAGTTTCTTTTTATTTCAATGAAACTAGTTTTTGTTAATTTGAAGAAAGAAATAATGGTGGAAGCAGTCAAGCCTCAGAACGAGTCTGCAGCAAGAGAAAAGACAAGAAGTGCATTAGGTTTCAGGCTTAGAACTCTAGCTTTCCTAGAAGATTTTGGTGACATAGTAATTAGGAATTTAAAACCCTTCAGCAAGTCATCTGAATAAATTCACTCAGTAGAAACAGGAAAAATAAGTGACAAGTACTCAAAGGACAACCAAGATGAGATGTCCCTAGACACGGTATGATGAAGACAATTTACCCCCATAAATAATGGGTTCAATATGAAATTTCCTGAAACTGGAGAAAAGGCACAACAGCTGAAATGTATAGTAACAACAAAGATAAGGATATTAGTCCAACTGTAAATGAGAATAAGTCTTGATCGTAGAAATGCAGACAGAAAAGCATCTGTTTAAATTCTAATATTAATACAAGTATCAGGTTAATGATAAATTAGTTATGTTAAATACAGTTAAGGACAGTCTTGTTCTCCTTTTAATTCAAGATTAAATCTGAGGAAGAAAAAGTTGATAATTGCAGGAAATATTGAAATAAAACAGCAATACTTGTTTCTTCTAATAAAGAGATTTTTATAAAATCAATGAACAGCATTTCCAAGTGCTACTGAGAAAGCCAATATGACACACACACACACGCACTTTATCTCTCTCTTTCTCTTTCTCTCTGTCTGTGTGTGTGTGTGTCTCTCTCTCTCTGTCAGTAGCCTCTAAATAAGAGAAAATAAATCCAAATTACTATGTAATATTTTTCATGCCTAGAAGGACTAATTATGATTTTATTGCTTGACTCTCTTATTCTCCATGGCTTTGAAGGAAAGAAATACAACAAACAACAGTTTATGATTTTACGTCAGATGCTGAAGTCTTAGCATTAAATTTCAATTTTTATCTATTTTTCAATCTTAAAAGTTGGAATTATGGTCTGACTTATTACAATGAATGTTGATCGTTTTGTAAAAGATCCAATTTATAATCTTTTAGTTAAACTCACATTTTTTGGCAAAAAACAAATCAGCTGCAAAAGGTTTTCTGTAAACGGATGAAGTTATTCACATAGAATTAAATACAATTACTAAGTTTTGTTCATTCTTAAACAAAAAAAATTACTTAACAAGTTTCAGATTCAGCAAGAATTGTTTAAGGCAGTCGCGTTCTTTCTGAAATGTTCAGACTACAGATGGCCTAAAAGATTTGTAACTCTGGATTTTCTTGTATAGCCATTTCCATGTTTGGATTTGACCACAAGGCAGCAGAGGTTTCAAATCAGGGTTTTCCTTTCCCTAGATCGACTGCCATCCCAGGCTAATGTGTTCCATCTATTCAAATGTAATTATCTGATTTTTTTAATTAACTGAATATTTCATTTTCTAATAGAGGCAGATGTGGATGGAATGGCAGAAAAGATTCAACCATCCTGCCAATAGCCAGGGCCAAATTATCCTTTAGGCTCCAGCAGTGATATTTAATTTCTAGATCTTCTTTTATGTGCTGTGCCCTTCCAGGACGTAGGCGATCATGACCCTCCACATCTTCCTGTTCCTTGTAGCACTTTTTTAGTTTTGTCTTTTTGTTATTTATCACAAATACTGTTCTGACATCCATTTACTCAATATCATCAAGTATATTATGCACTGCTCTCCTCTCGCCCACTTTCCCTCAATCTGTCCTGTGAGCATCAGATTTTCCAAGCTCTCTTTCCTTATTACATGCCCTAGAAATTTCAACTGTCTCCTCCTGATATTAAGTATAAGGTTCCTCTTTGTTTTCATTCTCTCCAAAACCTCATCGTTGCTCACATGTTCGGCCCATGGTATCCTCAACATCTTTCTGTAGAACCACATTTCTGTTGCTTCAGGTCTTTTCTTCATCTTTGAGAACATTGTTCAGCATTCACTGCCATACAGGATGACTGCCGTAATAGTTCAGGATATTTTCTTTGATATCAAGTCACTTCTTCATCTTTGGAAAGTACTATTTTTCTTTAGGAGGACAGATTTGTAACAGTTCAATATTTTCTTTTGTTTCTCTTTCTTCTTCATCTTTGGGAGATTGTCCATCATTCACTGCCATATAGGAGGATAGATATCATGTAACAGTTCAGTATTCTTTTCTTTGTTTCTCTTGCTTCAAGTCTCTTCTTCATCTTTGAGGAGATTGTCCAGCATTCGCTGCCATATAGGAGGATAGATATCACGTAACAGTTCAGTACTCTTTTCTTTGTTTCTCTTGCTTCAAGTCTCTTCTTCATCTTTGGAGAGATTGTCCAGCATTCACTGCCATATAGGAGGATAGATATCACGTAACAGTTCAGTTCAGTATTGCTTCTTCTTCATCTTTTTGTCCAGCATTCTGCTATAGGAGGACAGATATCATGTAACAGTTCAGTACTCTTTCTTTTGTTTCTCTTCAATCTTTTCATGTTTGGAGAGATTGTCCAGCATTCACTGCCATATAGGAGGACAGATATCACGTAACAGTTCAGTACTCTTTTCTTTGTTTCTCTTGCTTCAAGTCTCTTCTTCATGTTTGGAGAGATTGTCCAGCATTCACTGCCATATTGGAGGACAGATATCACGTAACAGTTCAGTACTCTTTTCTTTGTTTCTCTTGTTTCAATTCTCTTCTCAATCTTTGAGGAGATTGTCCAGCATTCACTGCCATATAGGAGGATAGATATCACGTAACAGTTCAGTACTCTTTTCTTTGTTTCTCTTGCTTCAAATGTCTTCTTCATCTTTGAGGAGATTGTCCAGCATTCACTGCCATACAGGACAAGTGATATCACGTAACAGTTCAATACTCTTTTCTTTGTTTCTAACAAAATTTTTCTGTCTCTTAATACTCTGCTTAGCTTTTGCAATGCATCTTTGGCCATCCCAATACATCTTTTGATCTCAGTGTCGCACTTTCTGTCCTCTGTTAGAACACATCCCATATATTTAAATTTCTGTACCTGTTTGATTTTAGTATGCCTGATTTATATTTTGCATTTTGTGCTTGCAATCTGTCTTCTTGTAGTTTAGGCTTAGTCCTTTCTTCTCGCTTTCCTTTACTGCCTACTGTCGGAATTCTTGTAGTTTCCTTTCCGTGTCTGCTATCAACACTGCATCATCTGCATATCTTATATTGTTAAGATTGTGACTGCCAATAATGAATCCTGGTAGGATTTCTAATTCTCTCAGAATTTCCTTGTTTTATTAGTTGAATAAATCCGGTGAATAGACCCATCTTTGTCGTATGCCTCTTTCTATTTTTATATATCTGCGGAGGTAATTTTTTATCTTTATGCAAGCGGTTTGCTGACAGTATAGATTCTTGATTATTCTAATGTCTTTCTTGAATATGTCAAAGTGGCTAAGCTGCTCTAACAGATCTTTGTGGTGTACTTTGTCAAACAACTTTGCATAGCCTATAAAACACAGGTACACATACTTCTGCATTTGTATTGCTCTTTCTGATAACATTCTGAGCATAAATATCACATTTTTTGTTTTGGTGTCTTTGACAAACTCTCACTGTTCTTGTCCCATCTCTGGCCTGATTCTAGTTTCATAAACTGAAATGATACTATTATGGCCACTCATAAAAATTTTAAGTTGAAGTGGCCAATCCTGAGGTTTCTTTAATGGTATTGCTTTAACTGGCATGTAACAAGTTCTCTAATTGGTCAATAGATAAGCCAACCACAGCCCTGCCTCATTTCCACCTTGGCAGACAATTAAAAGAACCCTGTCTCTTTTGACTACTGATGGTTGATGGGTGAGGACATGCCAAGCAGGTCTCTGACAAACAAAAGAAAAATTTCCTTTCTTTTCCTTCCTGTTAATGCCCATTATTAGAAATTTCAATGGAGTTCAACAAGTTATAATGCCCATATTTTTACACTTGTAACCATTTCTGCAACAATATCAATATAACAAACTCCTATTTATTTTGATTGTTATAATGCTGGTTATAAAAAATCTGTTTCTTTTTACTATGGACATGCTGAAAAATATGTTAATTTGGTTTGCAATAAATAGTAATAAAATAGCAGCATTTCTTAAAGAATATTTTTATTGACAAACAAAAGATAGCTATTCTAGTTTATTTAAAGAATTTGCAATAAATTTACTTCAATTTATGTAAATTTTGCTAAAATATATCACAAGTAAAAAGTTGTAGTGGGTTGGTATTTTTTTTTTTTTTTTGTTTTTTCCAGTAACAGGAGATGGTAATGTTCTTGGACCACAAATAATAACACAAAAAACTTGGTTGGAAAATTAAGAGACAATTTTAATGATGCACGTTTGTGTACTAAACTCGGAGATAAGATATTGGTCAGCTTTCAACATGACGTTTGGAGGGGGTGACTGAATCTCCTTTCCTTAGGACCACTGCAAAAACACGTCCAAATACAATGATTCGTAAGTATCAAGAGAAAGATGATTTCCTTTCTGGAAATGTGGTCACAAACTTTGCATGTGAATGGAACCCCCCACCCCCACCCTTTTATTTATTTATCTTTTTTTTTTGTTTCCATTTGCATTTTTTGATTATAATGTTTATTATTGATTTTATTTATTATTTAATTTTCATTCTCCCACAATATATTCAAGATGTGTGCAAGTATGTTAGAAAGATGGAGGCATAATTTCATTAGACAAAAGGTTGTAATCCAGCCCTGCCAATCCGGACCATTAAATAAAATAGTTTGATTAATAACTATATTAGAGAGATGGAGGCATAATTTCATTAGACAAAAGGTTGTAATCTGGCCCTGCCAATCCGGACCATTAAATAAAATAGTTTGATTAATAACCAACACATGTTGTTCATTAAGTTTTTTTCTGGGTTTTTTTTTTCTATACTTTGGATAATTTTTTTTACTTTCCTTTCCATTTCTAAATATAAACTTTCCAATATCAGAGTATTTTCAGCTTTCAGACGCCATTTTAAATTTTTTTTTTTTTTTTGTGCAATGTCAGTGTCATCATTTATCATTTCTTGCATCTACACAATCGTTTCTTCTTTCTCTTTCTTTTTTAAATAGATTATTATATATAATTTATGTTAGAAATAGTATCTATCTGACAAAATGGCATATGACATGAAAATGCATTAAAAAACATGTGTACCACTGAATTTCTCTATGCAGGAAAAATGGCATACACTGATGTTTGCTGAATGCTTTGACAACTAACAGATTCGAACGCGGTTAGGCAATGTGTAATGCATTTGACTAATGGTGACAGCAATGCGTGACACAACTATGTCCCAGACAATACCAACCCACAAAGAGAAAAGTAACTCAAAAAAATGCATAGCCAATATCAGTGACAATAAAAGAAAATGTTTTTCATGTTGACTTGCTCTATCCAACAGTTTTATTAGTCTTCCTATATTGGTTGGAGTTGCCATGGAAATAAATGGTTTTAGAGTATTGTGTCTACTCTTTTTTTTTTTTAATTGCACACAAAACTCAATGTGTCATAGAAAATTTTATTTTTAAGGAGTGTTGTTTTTCTTTATGTACAATGTCCATTCAGGATGTAGGCAATCATGGCTCTCCACAATTTCCTATCTTTTGTAACTTTTAATAAATTTTCTTTTTGTTTTTCTCTTCAACCCTGTTTCACCATCGATCTATTCAAAAGCTTTCACTAAATCACTTATAATCATGGCTAATGATGATTATTACTTCAAAGAAGCTGTCCAAAAAGTGATCACAATAAATGACTTCCTCTGTAAATGTGGAAAATGATTTTCTTTCCAGGAACGGTTTGGAACAATTCCAGTCAGCTTATGCAACTCGTGATGCCCCCACCCCCCGGGCGAGGGGAGGTGCATGCATCAAATTTCAGTTCAATCCAAAAGTAATTTTGTGACAGCTATCTCTTTCTCTCTCATTCTCATACTCACTGTCTCTCTCACTCTCACTCTCGCCCTCCCTCACACACTCTCTCTCATATCGACTCATATACACAAATTTTTACACAGTGAATATCAAGATTTTTAACCAAGATTGCAGGTTCAATCCCAGGCCCGAGTAGTACAGATTTGGACTCTATGGAATCAGGGCCGCGCAATTACCGAACAAGTACTAAATAAGAACAACTCGAGAATGACACATGGTCAACAGAACGAGAACAATCAACCAACAAAAAAGGGTTCAGTTTAAAATTCCCTTAAAGTTACCCAGATTGACAACAACAACAAAAACAAAGATGAAAATAATAGTGAACAGAACGTAAATAAATAAGGAAAAAAAAAGTCATTCGAAAGAAAAGAAAATATCATTTTGCTGCCGATTTGATGTCAAGGGAGACAACTGAATCGCGTGCAAAATCTAGAGTTGTTTCCCTTGTAAGAAATGGTGACGTGTTTTCTGAGATGATGACATACCATTTATATTCAGAATAATAAATAATTAAATATACAAGTCATAGCTGAATAACATCAGTACTAGGCACTGTGTATCTTTCCTGGGCCGAGAAACTCACATCCTTAGCAGGTACCAACACTCGAAACATTACAAAATTGATTCAACACATACATAGATTAACAGTACAATAATATATATATATGTGTGTGTGTGTGTGTATATGTGCAAATATATAAAAAAAATAGGAAAGAACAGTTAGGTTAATAATCTGAATTTCTTTAGTATTTTTGTTTTTATTTTTTAAAAAACAGTGCTCGATACACAAGTAGAGCCTATATTATAATTATTTTTTTAAAAATATGATTCCATCGCTACATAAGAGTTCTCATGTTTCAAAAACGGAAGCTAAAAACTTTCAATTCAATTATAGAAATTAAATTTAAGTACCTAGTTCTGTTTCATCCTCAAGCAAATTTTGGAATAACTAATTTTGAAATTTACGGTGTTTTATAGGTATATACATTCATAATATTAATTTTTATGGATATGGAGAAAACCAATTATTTTTATAAGAGTTGGTAGGGTATTCATTTTTACTGACAACTATTGTATCAACATATTAGCTACTTATGAAAAGAGGTCAAGGTAGGGTCGGGGGGGGCGCTTTATTTTAAAAAAATGAATGATGATATCCGCTCAACGCATATTGTCTGGTCTATTTCAATGACAAGAAGTATTTGGTACTTGTTATGCTGTTAAATATGTATTTGTATATATAAAGATTTTTTTTTCCTAAAAGGGTTGTTTGTACATGAATACATCATATTGAACCACAATTTGTTTTTTTGTTGACAACTTAAAGGGATTTTTTTTAGCTTATGATTGGGTTAAGTTTTTAAACCTATTGCTTCAATTATAAAATTATATAACTTTAAGAAAACTACAACATAAAATACTCTAGTAATTATGTCCACACAAATATGTCTATGTATAGAATCTTGGTATCATCTACCATGTACTAAATTGTGAAAGCAGAATAACATATTTTTACTATTATAAAGCTTCCAAGAAAATTAAATTTTGGCATTAAATGACCCATAAGGGGTTAATATGCCATTAAACCAACAATAAATCAAGACTTTTCAGTTTACCTGATGAATATTTATGAGCATTTCTTAAATTAAAAAATTTTAAAACTAAAACCCCCGAACCTGTTATGAATGAAAAGATCCTTGTTTCTATAAATTTCTGCTGCATTAGTTCTTATTTTTGTATATTATTTGAATTGTTTGCGACAATTTAAAATCAAACTCAGCGTTGCTACTGCACGCTCCAAAAACAATAACTCATTTCCAATAGCATTTTTCGGATACAACAATACATATATTTTCGTTGTCCTCTTATTACTGAGAGAAAAAACAAGAACAACATCTATTCCATACCTGAAGATGTCTGTAGGAACAGACGAAAGCTTGTAGTAAAAATAAGAACTAATGCAGCAGAAATTTATAGAAACAAGGATCTTTTCATTCATAACAAGTTCGGGGGTTTTTGTATATTATTTGAATTGGTTGCGACGATGGATTTCTCGCCATTAACCTTTGCATTTGTTTTTGTATGAATAATTCATGAATTTGTAAAATATATATATATATATATATATATTTTACACACAAAATATATATATATATATATATATATATATATATATATATATATATATTTTTATTAACTAATATATATATATATATATATTTTTAGACACAATATATATATATATATATATTAACAGCATATTAACCACTTATGGGTCATTTAATGCCAAAATTTATACTGATACTAAGATATATAGTGCTGGTGTTAATAAACTAGTGCTCAATGTAATATAACAGAGCTGTCAAGTATATATTAATAAATATATGTATTACTCCTCAGATGCAATCTTCAGGTGCTGGGTAGAGATTGACCATTACATGATTTAAATTTTAATAAAAATATCAGGTTAACCCAATTCTGGTGCAGTCCATATATACAGGGATTACAGTTTTCTATATTAAAAATATATGTTGCATTTAAAATAGACAAGATTTTTATTTATATATATATATATATATATATATATATAATAATGGACTCTCCTGTCGGTTTCGACATATGAGGATCTTAGTTGATTCAGTTGTGAAATTTTGTGCAATAATCTTAAGTGGCATTTAAGACCCACTAGTGATTTACAAAGGAGGCCACATATGGAGCAAGAGTCAGGATTGTGAGATGAGATCACTGTTAGATTGGCTGACCTTTTAGTTCTTGCTCTCGCTTTTTGAAGATGATTCAAACAAGCAGATTGAAAATTGCTGAGTCCACTAAAACATGTTGATCTTCATTCTATCTGCTCCAAGGCTAAGCGCTCAAGAGTGTTATGAGGTATATTGACAGCTGATAAGTTGCTTTTCAGCTTGTCTTTGTATATTAGCCATGGGTATCCTACATTCCTGTAGCCCTGATCTAACTGGCTGTACATTAGGATCTTGGGTATCCTGTCATCAGACATTCTCAAGACATGACCAGTCCACCGTAACTGAGACTTTATGAGAAAAGTCTCGATTCCTCCAATATTACACTTGTTAAACAGGTCTACATTAGATGTTCTGTCTTGAAGGTTAACTCTACGCAGAGAGCTTTTATGGAAAACATCCAGCTGGCATATATGGTACCTGTATGGAGTCCACGACTCTGAGCTGGACAAAAGGATGGCAGGTACAAAAGCTCTGTAAACCTGAATTTTTGTATCCAGTCGAATACCCTGCTCATTCCACAAGCGATGGTGAGGTTTGCCGAAAGGACTGGTAGCCTTAGCAATCCAATGCATGACTTCATCATCTAAAGTTCCACTGTAGTTGACTTTGCTACCAAGATAGGTGAAAGACTTTACATAGTTCAGGGCTTTGTCTTCTACTTTCAATGGTCTCTGGAAATTTGTAGACTGGTGGTTTTGTTTCTCACCACAGAATTGCTTGAGGGTAGGACAAGGTTGGTGCACTACTTCAGTTTTCTTTTTTGCTAAGTGTAAGACCAAAGGCTTTACATGCAGCAGAGAAACGATTTATTAGATGTTGGGCCTCCTCAAAGGATGTCGCTACAAGAGCAGCATCATCAGCAAACAACAAATCACGAATAATTTGCATATAAAGGTGGGTCTTGGCTTTGAAGCACTGATGATTGAAGAGACCATATATATATATATAAAATAAACAAGGACAAATAGTTTATTTTATATTTAAATAGTGATTAATGGTATTTATTGCAAAAAAATAAAAAAATATTAATTTTTATTTAAAGTTATGAATATTTTATATTAAACGTAAAGGGAGATTACGGGGATTTATTTTTTTAATTTCTTACAAAAATTTTTTTTATAAAAATGAATGGGCCTATGAACCATACAAAAAAAAAAGTGAAAGGTCATAATTTACATTAAAAATAAATCTGGATCAACCTATGTCAACAGATATTTATTTTTATGCCTACATGTAACCATCAATTCATTTCTCTTGTTTAATAAGTTAGGGCTATTTAAGTGTCTTAATATAACTAATTTTTCTGCAAGGCATAGATTGCATCTATCACCTTTTCCATTATAGGATTTAGTTTATCATCCATGCAATAATGGATGTATTACCATCATTCTTTAATTACCAGAAATGTTTAGAGAGAGCTGTGCTGTTTATGTATCTTACATTTCCTAAAGTCATTCGATGATGGTAAAAACAATATGTCCAAGTATTTTCAGTGAAACCAAAATAAAATTTGATATCATTACTAGAATCTATGCTAGCTCGGTATGCAATATTATTAGTCATACATTGGCTATTTAAGGGACAGATCATATTATTTCGGCAGTTACATTTATTTTTAAAAAGGTTAATGTTGTTATCTTTGCTGGAGATATATTTATTTTGTATATTATTATCATGTTGGGATATTGATTTAACAATGTTTTAGCACACATATAGAGCTGATGTTTATATTATTTTTGTTAATCTTTAGTATTGGTATCTAATGTGCTTATTTAAATTTAGGAAAATTCTTCCAATATTCATTTGAACATTATAATTAAAAGGTGGGTTAGAACATATTGCATTATGGTGTCTCTGTTTATTTTAACCTTTTTTTTTTCCTAAATATTCTAAATTTACTTTATGCTTGCTTAGTTCTAATGCTTTTATATATTTAATTTTATTTTTATCAAATATTTCTTTATTGTCAAAGTTGGTAGATAATCTAATTTGGACTGTTTTATGTAAATTAAAATATTGAATGGATGGTTAGATTCCTTATTAATGTAACGGTGGTTATGTAGATCTTTGGTACATTTTTGGTAATAATAAGTATTCAAGTTCAAGGTCACATCAAGAAAGTTGATCACTTTATCATTGCATTAAGCAGATATTTTAATTATATAACAATTAGTCTCTATCCAGCACCTGAAGATTGCGTTGTACATGAAACTGCCAGTTAGGGATATATATATATATATATATATATATATATATATATATATATTAAATAGCTCTGTTACTTAAGATTGAGCACTGTTTTTTTCTTACATTATAGTGTATATATATATATATATATATATATATATATATATATATATACACACTCACAAATGCTTGCTTGTACATTTACCTATATTTACCCATGCAATTTTTAACTTTCTACATTTCAACCAGTGAACAGAGTGTAAATAAATAAGGAAAAAAGTCATTCAAAAGAAGACAAAAAAATCATTTTTGGAAAGGCCAGAGTAGAGCTTAATCCTTAGCAATGCAGTTGTTAATAAGAAGAGTTGAAATGAATGCATGCAAGATTTCAGAGCTCTAGCATCACTCCTTCATAGTCAGCCTAGGAACTTTTCAGCCCACGCTCATACATGGAAAGAAACAATGCAGTTATTAATAAGAAGAGTTGAAATGAATGCATGCAAGATTTCACAGCTCTAGCATCACTCCTTCATAGTCAGCCTAGGAACTTTTCAGCCCACGCTCATACATGGAAAGAAACAATGCAGTTATTAATAAGAAGAGTTGAAATGAATGCATGCAAGATTTCACAGCTCTAGCATCACTCCTTCATAGTCAGCCTAGGAACTTTTCAGCCCACCTTCATATATAGAAATAATAAAAATATTCCTTACCAGATAATCATTTTTAAAACTTCCTGCAATCTTTTCAAATGTTTCAATATGATCTTTAGCATCTACAAAAGAAATATTTTTTTAAAATTATTTTTACTTTCATATTTTGCAATGTTTTTTCTTCCTTGAAAAAAAAAAAAAAAACAATAAATTCACTATGGATCTTCTTTATGTGCCATGTGTCTTCAGGAAATAGGTGATCATGGCTCTCCACAATTTCCTATCCTATTTAACTATTAATAAATTTTGTCTTTTTATTATCTCTCCATCAGTTTACTCAAGCTCGCGAGGTAGACTATGCATTGTTTGCCATCAATCTGTCCTGTGAGTATTTGATTTTCCAAGCCCTCTTTCCTCTAGAAATTTCAGCTGTCTCTTCCTGATGTTAAGTATAAGTTTCCTTTTTTGTTTCCATTTTCTCTATTTCCAAATTATTGAATGTTTGGATGTGATTTTTATTTAGTGACATTATGCAATGTAACTATTTGTGTAGATAGTAGGAAGAGGATGTGTGGTTGGTGCAAAGGATATATGCATAGAAAATGGAATTACTGAGCCAGGTTCAAGTCCCAGGCTAGTCTGTTCAGTTTACTTTCACATAAATACTCTTGAAAAAGGCATGAATGCATATCTTCTCTTTCAATTATGTATTAAATAACAGGGTAGACTAGGATCTTTTGCCTTGAATGTTAACCTGTGTAAGAAAAGGAAAACTCTGAATTCCAAACCATGAAGATGGTAACAAAAAAGTTGTGGTAATTCACAAATAAAGAAAAGGATGCTGTGGAGAATCATGGCTGCTATGTCCTGAAGGAATATGGCATTACAATAAAAATAATAGATAGGTAACTTATGACCAATGCCAGATTACCACTGTGTTTAGGTGTGCTTAAGCACAGAGCCCCGTTAACCTGGGGGACATCTTCCCTCTATGCCTACCTTCTTTAAGGTGCAAGTAAGAGGCCTCATAACATTACAGGGCCTCATTTGTCCTAAATCTGACACTACTTATGACTAGAGATCAAATGTGTTTCAGAAATGTTTAGCCAAACTAGTCAAATGTTTTCTGATAGACAATTTTCCTTTGAGCAAGATGAAAGCCATATATCAAAAATGTGCCTCTGAAATAGGAACTTGGATGCCAAACCACATTATGGTATAAAAATTAGAAAATTATATCCTCAAGATAGACACTGAGTTGACACAACTATTTACTCTTGTCTTAATAGTAAAGTTGATCAGTTTAATAAAGTCAAGATGACATCTGATCTCAAAAATGACCTACAATCTGTTGTTAAATGGAGTAAGAAGTGGCTTGTTAATTTTAATGCTCCAAAACAAAACTCCTCTCTTTTAATTGTCTGAGAGAACCCTTTTGACCTTCCATCCACATGGCTGATGCTAACCTCCAAGAGAGTGACTCATTATTCCTTCTCAATCTAGCATTTCCCACTGACATGAAGTGGAAAGATTATATTGTATCAATGGCTAATTCTGCTGCTAGTAAAGTTGGTTCCCTGTGTTGTGCTAGACAATTTTTCTCATCAAAATCTCTCACATATTTATAAATCTACCATTCTTCCTGGCTTTTAATATTGCTGCCATATATGGTCTGGTGTTCCTGCTACATGTTTAGAGATTCTTGATAAAAATCCAATGAAGAATCTGCAATGTTATTGGTCCTGACATGGTATCTCAGCTTCAGTCACTTTCCCACCACAATAATATAGTTTCCCTGTGCTTTTTCTATAAATACTTTCATAGTAATTGTTCAGATGATCTTTCCTCTATGGTACCAAGACTTTATGAATTTAAAGGACAGTACTAGATTGGCAGCTAGGTCTCATTTTAGAGTTAGAATAGCTAGATGTAACTGTCATCTCTCTACTAAGTTTCTTCTCTTGCACTTCTCACTTGTGGAACTCTCTTTCAGCTTCTTGCTTTCCAGTCAACTTTGATCTTCAAAAATTTAAATGCAATGTCAATTGTTATTTTCTGTCTTCTAAATTCTTGTTCTTTTATTGTCCTCTCTTCTTAATTGTAATTTTTCTCATATTCTCTAACACTCAGTAACCCCGTTGCGTCCTAGTGGCTTTATTGCCTTTGATCTTCAAAAATTTAAATGCAATGTCAATTGTTATTTTATGTCTTCTTAATTCTTGTTTTTTTATTGTCCTCTCTTCTTAATATTATTGTTTTTTTTTCTCAGATTCTCTAATTCTCAGTAAACTCTTGCATCTTAGTGGCTTTATTGCCTTGCTTGGGGTGCAATGATTTATAAAAAAATAGTTAATATGAATTTACCAGAAAAGGTGCCATTTTGAAATTTGTTCAAGGCTCTTAGTATACATAACGAATGGCTGATTTTACTGCTTTAAAAAGTCAAATCTTTACAATGATTAAGTGGTTGAAAAGAAAAATTATTTTTAACAACTGGTGTTAAAATATACCAAAACTAGGGGAGGAAACAAAAACAAAAAAAAACACCATTTTATTTTCCTAGTTGGGAATTGAATTAGAAACTGGACCCCCAAATAAGGCCAACTTATGCTTTGTCTCTGCTTATACATTAATTTTCTCGGCCTACACATTTATTAATAAAATATGATGCCTTTTTTCAAGATCATATATATATATATATATATATATATATATATATATATATATATGAAGGCTTAAACACTAATATTCCATGGTCATAATTTATTCCATTGGAATCGTAAATACGATCCAATTCATCAGACCTACAAATTCAAAAAGTAAACAGAAAAAACAACTCCGGAAATAAAAACAGAATTTAGAGAGAGTGTAAGTATGAGGAGGAGGGAGATTAAACCTTAACAGAGAGAATTTTAGGAGAGGTGGGTGGAAGGGGTTTAAGTAAGAGAAATATGAATGTTGAAGGATGTCTAATGCATAAAGATACATTTTGTGGTGACATACACACACCATAGACGATCTAATGTTGAGGATCAGAATAAGAGGGAGGGAAAGACGAGGTGGGGGAGAGAGTTTTAGGTCATACAAAGAAAATTATAGTATGCTTGTAAAATCCTCATTATCACAACTAATATTACGACCCCAACACTCTCACTAATTGCCTTCTTTAAATTCTTGCTTAATATTTTTATTTTCTAAAAGTTTTCATTCATAGTTTGAAATTATTCTTTCATTATTATTGGTTTCTTTCGTCTTCTCTGTGCCATGTCCTCAATGGACACGGTCGGTCATAGCTCTCCATAACTTCCTATCCATTTTCTGTTTGCATTGAAACACTGGTTCTCATACAGTTACCAAAGTCAAACCTGGTCAGTACCTAAATAGGTGACTACTTGGGAATATCAGATGCTGTATACGTGGATGTGTGGGTGACGTAATGGATAATAGCTCAAAATTGTTAATTGGAAAACTGAGTTTCAATTCCAGTTGGATTCGTTATATTCAATTATGTTCCAGTTCAGGACTGATAACATTGCAGATTCTTTTTTTTATTTCCTCAAGAATCTTTTCAAGTATAGCATATATAATAATATATATATATATATATATATATATATATATATATATATATATATATATATATATAGCATATATTAATAAGAAAAAGTGTGGGAGGCAATATACATACTATAAGTAAATTTTGACTAATTCTGTCCTAGAGTTGCACAATGCCACAAAGGGCACACTAAACTCACTGTTCATGGCTTGCAATATTAAATTGCTAAGTATTTCTCTGTCAAAACTCTGAATGGTTATAAAATAACATATCTTACCTTTATTTTTATAAACCATGATCAATCCATAAACACCCGGAAGATTAACAAATTCATCATAGACATCTTCGGTTAGTTCAACTGCATATTCTCGTTTCACACGAGAGAAATCACCTTTCATAGCTTTGGCAATGGTCGTGATGATTCCTTCAACTGTGAGATCATGTTTAGAACTGAAAAGATATTTTGAAATATTCTTTGAATTCTCATTTAATATACTTTCTTTGAATTTCTTACATGAAACAGACTCAATTATTATTATTGATTCGTATTTCTTTAGTTTTATTTCTCTTGCTTTTTACTCCAAATACTAATCATCTTAAGTTGGTTGAATTTTCTAATCTTGTTAGTTTTTAAATTTTGATGAGAATTTTTTTTCATGATAATTTTTGTTGTTTTTATTGCAACTCCCTAATCATCGTTAATTCATTTAAGACCAACATGAAATCTTGTATTAATTATAAAGATTGAAATAAAATCCAGTCTTAATTAGGGATTTCTCAAATGAAATTGGCTATTAAAAGTTTAAAAGGTTGCACACAAAAAATAAATTATTAATTATAGGTTTTTTTAAAAAAGAAAGAAAAGTTAAATTGTTTTGAAAAAAAAAATTTTTAATTATTAGTTTAAAAAACAAAAAATGAAAGGTTTCTATAAAAAAAAAAAATTTAATTATAAGTTTCACACCCACCAAAAATTCTTGTTTCTTCCTCCCACTTCCCAAAAAAAAAAAAATTTACAAAAAATAATTCTTAATTATAGGTTCCTCCCACTAAAAAAAAAAAAAATTATAGATCTCCAAATTTTGGTAATATTCACATTTCTTAAGCTTAACTCAACAGATGTTTTTTTCATAAGATTCAACTGCATTTGAATATTGTCCTGATGTCATCTGGTCCACAGATCTTTGGAATCTCTTTTCAATAAGCTCTTGACATGAGGGAGAACATGTCAAGATTGTTTAAGCAACTTTCTTGAAGGGAGTGATTTATTTTCCACCCTACAGCCTCTTTCCTCAAAGACACAATGTCACAAGCCTATCACTACTTCTATAATAAATGTGTATTCTTTAGTGCAACTAGCTTAGACCTTTGCAGCCAAGACCTGTCCTATGTCCAGAGAGTTGAATCACCCTCATCACCCACTTATTCCTTTGGTAAGAAGAATGTTACTCAGAAAACTTCTTCCCAAGAATTACTACTTTGTAGAACAGACTCCTGCAGGGATGCTTTCCTGAACACTTATACACCTCATTCAGTAACCCTCAACCTTGAATGAACTTTATTAAAAAAACAATCACTTATACAAAGAGAATGATAGCGCAAAGATACTTACATTTCTGGTTTTGCACTTGCAGGAGCATAATAAACCAAAGTTGGGAACTTTGTAACATTCATAGCTTGAAAAAGAAGTGGGTCTTTAACACGACCAAAAAAAATCTGAGGATCATTTAAGAATGGTTGTGAGGCGGCCATGAACTTGGGATAGGCAAGATGACATTTTTCACAGTCTGAAAAAAAAATAAACAAAACTCTTGTTATTTTCCAAATTTATATAGGCAATAGATCCATGTCATTACTTTCCAGATTTGTATTGATGGTAAATTTATATGGTTAATTTCCACAATTCTATCAATGGAAAATTTATATGGTTACTTTTCACAATTGTACTAATGGCAAATTTATATCCCACAATTGTATCAATGATAAATTTATATGGTTACTTTCAATGTATATATAAAACACAACAAAATCCAAAATTACCTCATATGGGTATAGATCTGTTTCAGCCAATATGCTGTACATCAGTCTTATTCAACCTCAATAGATGGACTGAAAAGACCAATGTACTTTGCGTTGGCTGAAATAGATCTATATCCACATGAGGTAATTTTGGATTTTGTTGTGTAATTTATATGCTCTGATATAATAATAATAATAATATAATGTTCTGAGCTCTTTTTGTGGATCAGTTTTAATATTTGATATTATTAGGATACATTGGATTATATATTTAAGGATTTATTACCTGTACTCTCTCTCTCTCTCTCTCTCTATATATATATATATATATATATATATATATATATATATATATATATATAATTCCTGAGAAAAAACTACTAAGACATATCACTATATTAATTGAACTATATACTTAGTTCATGTCATGTTAACTGAAAAACACTTGTAAAAAAAGAATTCTTGGATTTACCATATTACAAAATTCATATAAAAATTCTCACTTGAAATTTTGAACTTTAGCCTTGCGACTCGCACGTTCTGAGATTGTACAACCGTCAATAAATAGCACATTCTTAAAAAACATCTTTGGGTCTACAAACAAATATTTCGTCTTCAATTTTTAACTTTAAAGGAAAAAAATTACAGCCTGATGATGGAGACATGGATCTTTGAAAGTACTTGCTTAACTTAAAAAAATATACACTAGAAACATCTGACAACAGTTTTATAAATGAGGATAACATCATTCAATAGATTAACAGTATTTTAATGCATACATTATGTTCTACTAGTGAAGTGATTTCGCCCTTAATCCCATTAATATTGCTGATTGATTCTATGATTATTTCATTATTATATATATATATATATATATATATATATATATATATATATATATATACCCAAGTATAGGATTGGTGTATACAGAATAAATTCCAATAACCAACAAATACTATTCTTTAAAGAGTAATACAGATCAGATTAGAGCAAATATAATCATTTATTCGAAAATTATAACATAAATATGTTATAAAATCACTACAAAAATATCCATTTTGTTTCAACACTTCTCGTGTCTTATCAAATGATGGTGTTGAATGTAGAATAAAGGGTTTTAAAAGGTTCAAATCAATCAAACATCCCTCGCTAGGGGAAACGCTGTTACATAAGCTGGAATGACCAATCAAAATACAAGTATACAAGAATTCAAAAAACTTTTTCTTTTCATTTTTCTTTTTCTTTTCATTTTCTTCTCCATTTTTTTTCTTTCCTCTCTTCTTCTCTCTTTTCAGCAACTCAGCAAAACAAATAAGCAGCCCTGTGTCCCGTGGGGTCAACGTAAGATTAATGCAATCTTATGTGACCAAACTGATCTGGATATGGTATGCATTTTTAAAAACAAACACAAGGGAGACTAATCTGTAACTAGTTTTTAAGTTACCTCCCTTGTGAAATTGAAATTTAGTTGAATGCGAATGTAGATCTGACAATGACATTTAGTTATAAAATAGAAGATCCCGCTCAATTTTTTTTTTTTTTTTTTTTTTTACATTCTTTAAGTTAGTGCATTTTTAGACATATTTCAATATACCTTTGGCTACAATTCACTGTTTCAGTTTACTTTGTCGTAACAAGTATACAAGATTAAAGTTTTAGTATTACAATGGACATCTAATCGCTTAGGAAAATGATTACTAAACTTTTAAAATTAAATGTTGATCTCAAAAGTAATCTATTTTAAAACTAGCAGAAAACGTTTTCTACGGGGAAAGGGGGAATTTGATCAAATTCCCATGAAAGGTTTAAATAAGTCCTTTGGCCCTAATAAGAGAGCATGAATATGAACTATGTATTTATTGAATCATAATTTATTTAAAATTAAATTTTTTTTTCCCACTCCAAGCAAGATGATAAAGCCACTAAGATGCAAGGGGTTACTGTGAGTGAATGAGAATGAAAAAAACTTTCAAAGAAACTTTCAATCCTAAACAGGGAACAAGGGAAAAACCTTTAATGGGATTGAGTTACAGAAAAAAAGCGAATATTCTTCCTTTTGCATTTCCCCCATGATGGGCATTATTATATCCATAATAACTTTATTTCACAGACAGAACAGCTCTAAGAAAAGAAAAAACAAACATGCTTTGTTCTCAGAGAGATTTTTCTACCACTAAGTCATACACAAAATCTACTTGGATTATGTACCAACAGATTTATTACCTTTACTATATAAATATATATATATATATATATATGATCTACTTGGATTATGTACCAACAGATTTATTACCTTTACTATATATATATATATATATATATATATATATATATATATATATATGTGTGTGTGTGTTTTATTTTAGGATATTATATCAAAAACGTGTCAAAAATCGCTACACAATTGCAGCCGTGTTTCGATGCACATACAACGCCTGGAGATATATATATATATATATATATATATATATATATATATATATATATATATACACACACACACACATTTGTCTCGCAGAGTGAAAAGGGGTCTAAAACAAGAGTCTTACATGTAATAATTCTCAACGGGTAATGGAGCTGCTGGAAATTCTTCTGTTTTTCTGGAGTAGCCATATATAGGATTCCAGATTCGAGTGGGTTGGGGGAGACAGATTTAGCCTCTATCCAGGCAAAGCCCTGATGGAAAAGGAACTGCTTGGTTTGTCTTTTGGAAACTGACTGTAGGACTGAGAGTTTTCTTCATTCTGTGCGCATAACTTCATCTTCATCTTTCATATCCCTAAACCTCAATGCCTGTTTAAAAGACTAGGGAAGAGTGTGAACTGGATGATAGATGATGCAGTATGAGGTCCCCCCCCCCATCAGTCAAGAATCAGCGGTGTTTGAAGACCTACTATCGACCATCAAGAAGAGAAAGTTGAAATGGTATGGACACGTCAGAAGAGCCAATAATCTTTCTACTACTATCCGACACAGTTGACCAATTGTGACACTATTTAGCTATGATAATTGGCTAACTAATTAACCATAGAAATTAAAACAAAAAATAGACATTCTTAAAGCGAAAAAGAGTTATCACGAAAGATAGACTGATCGACATTAAAAGAAAGATTTGATTTTATTTACAAAAAAACTCATGGAAAGAACCATGTGTGAGGTCTTGTTGATTTATATCTCACCAAGGGAGATAGAAAGAAAGGCAAATATTAAGATTTCAGCCAAAACACATGCTAGTCATAAAAATTTCAGCTTGAGATGATTGCAGATACAGGACACGGAGAATCAATGTTAATTATCTTTCCAAGATATTGTTTTGTTTTTTTTTCTTGGATACAGGCAAAGAGAAGCAATGTGGCAATTATAAAATTTTGGCATTGTCTCAATATAGGTGAGAGGATTGTTATCATTTACTTTACCAACAGACGCTAAGACGCTGAATAGCATTGTGGCAATTGTAAAATTTTGGCATGAGATACAAAATAGAGTGGAGAATTGAGATTTGGCAAGATAAAAGAATTTAATTTCTTAACAAATCAAGGATTCAATTATAAAGCTAACTTAACGTAAGGACCAAATGGCAAACATTAACAGTAATTGATGAGTCAGTAAAGAGTGATGGCTAAGTGACTTTTGGGTGGCCCAGGAAAAAGAGAAGATATGATAAAAATTTAATTGGCAATGTGGAATTCGTAAAAATTTTGGCTGATGGGAAAGGAGAATTTTGTAAACAAAAATTCTAGATTATAATTTTAAGGAGGCCAGCTTAGCCACACCTACACTGCTGGAATGCTATATTTTATTGAGTGGTGGTATGGGTGATAGGCAGAGGTGAATGGATGAGAAAGGCAGAGAAGTTGTTAATGCTCACTGAAGGGATTGGTATGAGATATCAATGTGAGAGAGAAAGAGTCTCGGAGGATAACTCTCCTCCGACCTTCTCTCATGGACGACAGAGAACCCCTACGTGAAATGGAAAGTGATTAATTTTCCCAAAATGGGAAGTAATCAATTTTCCTGGTCTGACAACAAAGAGATTTCTTGTTACAAATTGAGATTTACCAAGAACCCCAGGCTTCATCTGGCCCACACCGGATTTTGGTTGATACCCATATAAACGAACATCCTGTGGTCATTTGGCAGGCAGTCAGTTGAGTTAGTTCGAGTTGAGTTGCAGTTAGTCAGAGCTTAACCAGAGTGTTGAGAAATGTGAGAAAAGAAACCATTAGCATAGAATTTACAGTTACATCATGCAGTTTTAACTGTATAATGATGTGACCTTGTTGCAAATCTAATGTCATTTAAATTCATAAAGTCTAGGTTCCATAGAGGAAAGTTCATCAGAACAATTACGATGAAAGTATTTACAGAACAGGCACAGAGAAGCTACATTATGGCAGTGGGAAAGCCAAGATGCCAGGTCATGATCGATAAGATTTCTGATTCTTTTATCAAGAATCTCTAAATACATAACAGAAGCACAAGATTAGACATGGCAAGAATGTTCACTGTGTGGATTTTTATGGTAGAAATATAAAAATATGTAAAATAGATTGTCAGATATAGCAATTGATTCAATTTAATCTTATCACTTCATATATTTTAAGCAGATAAAATCAATCATATTAATTTTTTAATGCTGTCTTTTCAGGATGTGAGCAATTATGACCCTCCTCACATTCCATTTTTCTTTTTTTTTTAATTCTCTTCTCTGAATGACCATGACTTTTCAAGGACAGTGTGATCTTCCAATGCCTTTTTCCACAGTTTGAAATTCAGTTGTCCCAGGGCCAGTGTGTATTACCGATTGGGCGGGGTGGGACCCAGGCAGTGCTTTGTGACCCAGGCAGTGCTTTGTGACCCTTGCTATCTTAGCATTTGCTTTATTTCTATCTACATTTCTATATGTTACAAATTAAACTAAGCACAACTGATTATTAAAGGATGAAAAAAATCTTTGCATATTTTCATGTTGTTCTGGGATTTTTTTTTTTTTTTTTTTTTTTTGCTTATGCTAAGTCTTGAAAAATCACTATATGAAATTTATGAAAGCCAAGTTCAAATTCCTGTTGGGTTCATTATATTCACTTACACACAAATACTCTTGGGAAAGATATTAATCCACCTCTTCTCCCCTGTCTATGGGTTAGTATAACTTATATCACTAAACCATTGTTATCTCAAAAAGAAATTCTTACAATCTGTGTATTTGGAAATTCTTCATAAAATACAAGGAACCTGCAATGTTATTAGCCTTGACCTGGCATCTTGGCTTCAGTTACTTTCCCACCACCATAATGTAACTTCCCTCTGCCTTTTCTATAAATACTTTCATGGTAATTGTTCTGATGAGCATTTCCTCTATGGTACCTAGAGTTTATGAATTTAAAGGCAGTGCTAGATTGGCAGTAAGGTCTCATCATTTTACAGTTGAAATGGCTAGATGTAACTGTAGTTCTATGCTAACAGTTTTTTCTATCACACTTCTCGCTTGTGGATCTCTCTTCCAGCTTCTTGTTTTACAGTCAACTTTGATCTTTAAAAAATTTAAATGCAATATCAATTGTTATCTTCTTAATTCTTCTTTTATTGTCCTCTCTCCTTAATAATTCTTTTCATATTTTCTAACACTCAGTAACTCCTTGCATCCTAGTGGCTTTATTGCCTTGCTTAGGGTGAAACGATTAAAAAAAAAAAAATCTAAAAATGTTTTCTGGCTTTACATTATGAATCAGTCAATTTTCTTAAACTCATTGCCATTCAATAGAGCCTTGCCTGCTCTATTTAACCCATAGCTGGTGTGGGGGAAAATGCCACCCAGGTACACTTTCTATATATTTTTCTCTTCCTAGATTTTTTTCTTTTTCTATCTCTTTGTATTTTCTTGACACCCTGTTGAAAACAAATGCTGGGAAAAAAAAAAAGAACTGATTTGCTATTGAAATAAAACTCCTACTTATTTACTAATTTGTCCATCTTTCTTGCTTGATAATGAAATTTAAAATAAAATAAAGAAACCAATTTACTTACCATTATTTGCAAGAAACAAAATGGAAAAGTACATTTTTTTTACTGTCTGAAAGAAAGAAAAAAATTTAATTTACATATTTTTTCATTTGTATTCAGATTTATAAAATTAATGTTAATAATTTAATGTTTTCTTAGATGCCATGTCCCTTCAAGACATAAGCAATGATGGCTCTCCACAAGTTCCTTTTCTTTTATTTACTTTCTGTGAATTACCAGGACTTCTCGAGGGGGACAGTGTAGTAGTTTCCCATTGCCTTTTTTCATAATTTGAAATGCAGAGTTTTCCTTCTCTTAGACTGGTTGCCAGCCAAGGCCAATATATATATATACATACATACATACATACACACACACACACACACACACACATATATATATATATATATATATATATATATATATATATATATATATATGAAAAAATTAGAAATGCAACTGATTCTTTAAGAATAGTTATCTAAATAAATATTCTTAAAGACAACAGTTGCATTTTCAATTTTATCTTCCTATATTTTTCCCCATGTGGGATATATATGAAAAGAAAACAACTTACTTTCTTACACACACACACACACACACATTTATATATACAGGGTGTAACAGCAAAATTGTCCAAATCATGTTTCAGTATAATTCTCCATCCTACAAAATGTTTAATATTTAAAAAAAAAACCACTAAACAAATTTATTTTTATTTTTTTCAGGTCTTCAGATAAAATGTTTAGCCATCTTGACACCATTTTTCATTAGAATCACTGAAAAACCCTTTCAGTTATTCAGCTAGAAACAGGTTAAAATCATTTTGTGTCAGCCCCACTATGTCTTCCCAACTGAGCAATGGTGAGAGTAAAAAGATCATTCAGGTCTTCAGTAATGGTACCAACATTCATACTGTGGCTTCCATCTTCAAAGTCCATTCAAGAACCATTAAGAGAACAGTGAATAATTTTTAAAAAGAGGGAACAGTAGAGGGGAAATCTGGATCAAGTCACAACAGCAAGAGGGATCATCATTTCAAATTAGAGCTAAATACATACTTATTGTTCAAAGTAGAGTCCAATAATGTTATAAAAACCTCAGAGAATTCCAGTAAGATATTTTCAATCATTTCTAAGATACAATGGTTCAAAGCTTAATCTAACAATTGGACAATTTTGCTGTTACACCCAATATATATCCGTCTTTGTGGCATGTCCTCTCAAGATGTGTGGGTGGTTATGGCTCTCAACTTCCCATCCTTTGTAGTTCTAAGCAACATTTATTCCCTTCCTCTACCTCCCAGTGTATGCCCTGCAATTCATTTCTATATGCCATGTTCCTTTGGAACGTGGGGTGATCATGGTTCTCCACAGTTTCCTGTCTGTTGTAGCTCTTAGTAAATTTAGCCTTTTTGCTATTTCTCCTAAACCCTGTTCTGCCATTCATTTACTCAAGCTTTTTCGGTAAGTTATGCACTATTTTCTTCTGTCTCTCTTGCCTTCAATCTGACCAGTGAGTATCAGATTTTCCAAGCCCTCTTTCCTCATTATGTGTCCTCAAAATGTAAACTGTTTTTCTAATGCTAATTATAAGCGTCCTTTTTGTTTCCATTTTCTCTAAAACTTTGTTGTTGCTCATATGGAACACAAACTCGTTAGGTTGGTCACTCTCCCTTCCCAATATGTCCTTTGAGGGTCAAATTGTCCAAGTCCTTTTTCCTAATATGTCTCAGAAATTGTCTCTTTATGATAGTGAGTATAAGAGTAGATATGTATACAAGGTGCAAAATATTTTACAAGTATATATTTTCCATTGTTAGGCGAATTAATGACAAAGTGGAAACATTTTGTGTAGGAAAATGAGTATGAGCTCTAAAAACGCTGATGTTGATTATAATTATATATCGACAGGAAATGCTGAAGATGTGAGAAGGCTGAAATTTAATTTCTTTTTTTTTTTTCCATTGTTTAAAGTATTTTAAATCATTTCTTAAGGAAATATCAGAATTATATTAAAAAAATTTCTTTTAAAAGGTTTTTTAAATTTTTGTTTTAAGGACTGATTTTTAAATCTATTAAATTTAGCTGTAAAAATATTTTAACTTATTTCGAAAAAGCCAGTCGTTAAATCCAATTGGAACACATTTCTATGTTTATCATGAAACTAAATTGGTGCACATGCACAAGGGCAGACATTAACTTCAATTGACACTTAAATCAGAAAGAACATTTAGAATCAAAAAAAGATAGTTGACATTTTTGGGGCATCTAACGAGGAAAAAGGGCTTGGCGAACTTGAAAATCACAGGACATGTTAAGCAGGGCAGAGGGCAACAGCAAGTAAACTACCTAACGATCTTGTGAAAATAGATGGGACGAATAGCAAGGAGAAAAACATTGCTCAGAGCTACAGATGATAGGAAGTTGTGGAGAGCTATGATCACCAGCATCCTGAGGAGGATATGGCACAAAAGAAGTACATATGTATGTGGTGATACATTTTTCACTTAAAATATAGATCTACAGAAGTATGCTGAGAATACCATGGACAGAGCATGTGAGGAAAAAGGCTTAGAGAATTTAATACTCACAGGGCATAAGGTCACAGAAACAGAAATATTACTTTGTGTAAATGTATGGCAGAATAATGACAAAAAGTAATGGCAATGGATCAAAAGTTACTAAGAGCAACAAAAGACAGGAAGATGTGGAGAGCCATGATCGTTTAAGTCCTGAAAGGGCATAGCACATAAAAAGAAGCATATGGATGACAGAATAAGGACATAGAAGGATTGTAATAGGTCAAAAGTTAAAACAACAAAACAGGAAGACGTGGAGTGTCATGATTGACCACTTTCTGAAAGGATTTGCTGCATAGAAGCAGGGGTAGCAGAATAAGAACAAATAGGGACGATAATGAGCCAAAAAGATAGGAAGTTGTGGAGAGCTGTGATTGCCCACATCATTGAGGAGGGCACAGTGCATAAGAAATGGAATTTCATTCTTAATACTGATTTTTTTTTTTTTTTTTTTTTTTTTTAAAGTTTATCAACAGAAAATATTTTTAGAGTGTAAAAATGTTTTGGAAATAATAATTTGCTACTAATTAACCCATAGATGGGAGGACAAAAGGTGAATTCATACCTTTTTCTTAGGTTATTTTTCACGTAAGTGAATATAACAAACCCAACTGGAATTGGAAATCAGGGAGTCAATTTTTATCCATTAAACTATCCCAGCTTACAGCACCTGGTATGACCAAGTGGTCATCCATCTAGGGGCTGATCAGGTTCGATGTTGCTTAACTTTTGTGATCTTATGAGTACTGGTGTTTCAACATGATATGGTCGTAAGTCAATTCCAGTATTGAAAAAGCTATTGTTCTCTTCCATAAATACTATCAATTCGTCATAATTCCCAATTTTTGGATATAGTTTGTTCATATGACTTGTGTGTATGTACTATGTTTAGATGCTTGTCCTAAGATAATAACATACGGTTTGAAATTTCTTTCAGAACAAGTGGAGGAAGTTGAGTGTATGATATGAATAAAACTTAATATGAGAGTTTTTGACAAAATAAATAACAGAAAAGTTAGTTCTTAAATGAACAATAACAATTGTTGCAAAAATGCTTGATTCCATTGGTGAAGTTGAATTAAAAATTATAACGGATAATTTATTGTTAACAATAAATTATCTGTTGGAATTACAAGTTTTTATTCTTTTTATTTATAATTGTTTGCTATTTGGTACATTAAAGTGGCTTATAGTTTGTTAAGTGTAATATTAATGTACTCAAAATGTTTTTAGTAGGAATAATATACTTAACTGTGGATTAGTCCCGTGGGGTATTTGAACCCCCCACAAACTGACTTTACATCATATTTTGCAATGGGATATAGTCATATGGGATTAAGTATGTGACTTGAACTGGTGTTTGTCAACTACAGTTGTTGTTCTGTTATAGACTGTATCAGTTATGGACTGTTATCCTGTTGTGTCCACAGCTGTCTTTAGGCCAATATATAAAAGTCCCACTGTCTCTGTTTCTTACTGAGAGTTAAATCAACCATCGTTTCACCAAGAGAAAGGTTTTCCTGTAGTAATAAATAACACAATGCATATTATTTGCATTGGCTTTTTTTATTGGTCCCAGTCAGGAAATTTTACTGACTACGTGTCAGTGACAGAGAGGGTGTAGTGTGTGTAAGAAACTCCCCTATCTTAGCATGATAGAAGCGAAGATTCTTACAGAAGAATTTTAGAAGAAAATTTTGTTTTTTGTTACCAGTATAAGTTAAATATTAGGACAGAAAAAACAGCCACACAAGCAATTGAAATATATTTGATAGGGTCAGGAATTGTTTTATTTTTTTTATTAATCTAGTTTACCCTAAGTAAGGCAGTTATGCCATAAAGAGTTAGTGGGTGTGGAAGAATTAGAAAACTGAAACATTATTAAGGGGTGAGAACAATAGAAGAGTTATCAGAAAGACAGATAACAATTGACATCCAGAAGAGGCATGGCACATGGAACTAGAACAATCTACTCCAATGGACAAAATAAAGTGTTAAGTTAAAAATTCCAATCACCTGTAGAAGCCCAGAGTGTACAACGACCAAAACGTCATAAATATGGCAATAAAGATGAGGACAACAGTCTGAACAATGTAAAAAATTGATATTACATTAAAATTTTTGAATATCAAAGTTAACTGGAAAGCTAGAAGAGAGTTCCATAAGTGAGAAATAAAAGAATAAAACTGTTAGCATAGAACTTATGATTCCATCAAGCCAATTCAACTGTAAATTGATGAGCTCTTGTTGCCAATCTAGTACTGCGCTTAAATTCATAAAGTCTAGGTACAAGGGCAAAGAGCTCATCTGAACAACTACCATGAGAATATTTATAGAAAAGACACAGAGAACCTATGTTACAGTGGTGAAAGTGATTGAAGCTGAGATACCAGGCTAAGACCAATAATAGCATGAGCACCAGACCATATGTGTATGCAATATTCTAAACATGTGCAAATGGTAGACTTATAAATATGTAAGCTAGATTCTGGAAGGAAAAATTGTCTAGCATGACACAATGAACCAACTTTCTTAGCAGCTAACCTAGCAATGGATTCAATATAGAATTAATGAGAAAGTAAGATTGCCTGGTATATTATGTTTTGTAGGTAGTTATCATTTAGTGGGCATTTGAACTTTGTTCTTTAGTTTTAGTTAGGGATTGTATGTATGTATCTAATAACACATCATGTCATGTTGTGAGTATAACAACAAAGAATGCTGGCCTGAATAGCAAATTATTCCTCATCTCAAAAATTATGTCAAAACAATTCAATTACCTACCTTTCAGATTTAAAATAAAATAATGCAACAACATTTCAATGCTTTATAGATAAAATATTTGATAATTTGAACTGTATCTGTGTATTTAGATATTTTTGTATTTAGCACATCTACGGCACATCTACAGCATTATAGTGAGTTAGGGAAAGTCTTCAACACTTCCACTTTTTGTTATAACTGAGAACTAACCAGAAGACTAAATTTGTCTTCTTGGTGTTATAGTCTGGGACAAATGCCTCTGAGCTGGGTACTATTTGTATAAAAATCATTACTGTAGTTAATTTTCAAAATAAATCAGGTAATTTCATCTTCGGTTTTTTTGTAGTATTTTTTTTTTGTTTTTTTTTTTTTTTTTTTTTGTTTTTTTTAAAACATTACTTTTTAAAATTTTATGTAAGTTTTATATACAAAGAAATTCTATAGATCTCATTCCATAAAATAAAAACAAAAAAAATGTATTTAAAATTAAAAAAAAATGTTTACAGTGTAAGATAATCTCAAAAAAAAAGTTCATTTTGTTCATAGATCAGATAAAAAAACAAAAATAAGGAATCTTTAAAATTGATCATCTGATTTAGCACCGCCCCCCCTCCCAAATTTTAAAAGATTGATTTAACCCCCACACCAACTTAAAGATTTTGTAACTCTGTAGTAATAATGAAAAAGAATATAAATTTTAT
>CAHIKZ030003660.1:1632500-1702500 GCA_903632075.3 Acanthosepion pharaonis
AAAACATGGTTTTTTTTCCGCTACACAGTTCCAACCATGTTTCAAAAATAGAAACTAAAAACCTGAATTTAATTTTGCAATTAAATTAAAAGCATTAGTTCCATTTCATCTTCAAGCGAATTTTGGAGTAACTTTTAACAATTACCGGTTTTTAAAGACACAGCTAAAATCACGTTTCCATGGTTACAGAATATTCTACTTAAATTGAACAAGGGATGTCAAGATTTTCCTTATGTCAGTATCATTGTATCAGTTATTAGCTACAATTTGTTAAGGGGTAGGGATGTATTTTACAATGAAACCTGACATCAGTTGAATGGATGTCGTCTGAATTTTAAAAAAAAAAAAAAAAAAAAAAAAATTGTTAACAAAAAAAAAAATTTTCAACGTCATTTTTTAAATTTAAAGATTTTCGGGGTTTTTTTTTTTTCTAATACTTTTATTTAACTACGATTTGAAATATTCTCCTTTTTAATTTTTATTTTACTATATTCTTTTTAAGAACAGTTAAATGTATTAGAATCCATTATATTATGTAGGATTATTTTAACATCAAGTTTAAGTATGTATATGAGGTTACATTTTTTTTTTTTTTTTTTATATATATATATATGACTATGACGGCAAAAATGGTTACTTAATTTCACTGATTCAGTAAACTTTTATTTTATATATAAACCTAGTATTATAATATTTCTCATGTAAGTACAAAGGACATGGGTCATTCAAAAGCTTACATCTTATGGGATTTCATATTAATTTTATTTTACTATAGGTGTTATTTTTGGATTCTTTTTAGTGCGTGTAGTATTATTTAAAAGAAATTTAGGTTAGAATTCATTCAATTTAACTACAATTTCAAAATTACAACTTTAAAATTTTTTTAAATATTTTCATTGTTTAATTTTAATAGACTATATTTCTTTATAACAGAAGGAAAATTACTCATAGTAAGTAAAATTATTTTTCCATATCAAAGTATATGTAAATTACAATTTTTTTTTTTTTTTTTTATAAACTTTTAAATTTAAATATTATTTAAGTAATATTAATGGCCCAGACTACAAAACTAGCTAAGTCATTTCTCAGATTTAGTAAACTTTATTTGTTAATTAATTAATTTATTTATTTCAAATATATGTAACCTAAGTAATAAAGTTTCATATGTATGTATAAATAACAGGTTAGAATTCATTTTATTTAACTACAATTTTAATTACAATTTTAAAATTACAACTTTAAAATTTTAAAATATTTTCAATGTTAGTTTTAATAGACTATATTACTTTATAACAGAAGGATAATTACTCATAATAAGTAAAATTATTTTTCCATATCAAAATATATGTAAATTACAATTTTCAAACTTTTATATTTAGACTTAAACTTAAACTTGATGTTAAAATAATCCTACATAATATAATGGATTCTAATACATTTAACTGTTCTTAAAAAGAATATAGTAAAATAAAAATTAAAAAGGAGAATATTTCAAATCGTAGTTAAATAAAAAGTATTAGAAAAAAAAAAAAAAAACCCCGAAAATCTTTAAATTTAAAAAATGACGTTGAAAATTTTTTTTACCGTTAACAATTTTTTTTTTTTTTTTTTTTTTTTTAAAAAATTCAGACGACATCCATTCAACTGATGTCAGGTTTCATTGTAAAATACATCCCTACCCCTTACCAAATTGTAGCTAATAACTGATACAATGATACTGACATAAGGAAAATCTTGACACCCTTTGTTCAATTTAAGTAGAATATTCTGTAAACCATGGAAACGTGATTTTAGCTGTGTCTTTAAAACCCGGTAATTGTTAAAAGTTACTCCAAAATTCGCTTGAAGATGAAATGGAACTAATGCTTTTAATTTAATTGCAAAATTAAATTCGGGGTTTTTAGCTTCTATTTTGAAACATGGTTGGAACTGTGTAAAGGAAAAAACCATATTTTAAATCAATTAATTTATAATATTAATGCTCTGTAAATTTACATTGAGCACTATTTTGTAAAAATAAAAATATCTATAAGAACACCGGATTTTATATCTTGCTGTTCTTTCTTTTTATTTATATATATATATATATATATATATACACACACGTGTATATGTAGTTATATTGCTTGTCACATTTTTTTTATATATTGGACTGTAGCTATATTTAATTATTTATGTAACTGTCTTGCTAATCATTAGCAGCTAATGCCTACATAATTTATAATTTTTACTATTATTAATAGTATTATCTTTATTATTTTTATTCTTATCAAATTTATTTATTATAATTATCTAAATATATTATTGATTTATTTTATTTATGTTGGATATCATTATTATTACTATTATTAGTTTGAAATAATGATGATTGCTGTCTAAACTGACACGACTTTATTAGACAAATTCTTGTAACTCTTTTAATTTCCTATCCCCTATTTTTTTTCCTTCCTTTCCTTCCCTGGTATATTAAACCTGTTCAGCTCTTTTAAGGAAATTTTTATAGGTCATTATTTTTTTATTTTTCCTATTGGCTCATCATTTATTTCTTTGTTCTTCTCTCTCTCTCTCTCAATTTTTTTAGTATTTTTTTTTTCTTCTTTTTATCCCAATATATCTGCCTGGATGAATTGATTTAATTTCTTAAAAACCCATTCGGTCTGAAGAGATGAATATAACAATATTCATGAAATAAATTATAACCGATACAAATTTTTAAGGCGTTTTATTAGTCATTATATATGTATAAGTTAAGCCTCCCACTTTCTTTGATTTTTCAGTGTTCTTTATGTAGGACTAAATTCTCATTTGTCCGACTTTTCAATTGACAGATTCCACTGAAAAACCTTATACTGTATGGAATAAATTATTTAAAATGGACATTTTGAAAACAGTAAGTTGAAATAAAAATATGTTGTATGCCATTTTTCAAAGAAGTCAGATTTTTTAAGATTATTTATAAAATTAAAGCAAAATATTGCCTATTAAGTATGTCTCCACCTTTGATCAGGCTCAGACTTACTCACCCTGAATAGACATGTTAGTTTTATTTCATTCTATTTTTTTTTAACTTACTTTCTTTGTTGTTTCCCCCCCTCCCCCTTTCTTTATTATGTGACAATATCAACATTTATTTTGCGGCACAGAATTAAAACAATTAATTTCAGATCCGGCTGTAGTCAAGACTGAAAACGATGTATTATGAAAGATTTTTGTTGCTTTGAAATAGATATATTTGTATGTTGACTCAATTGGTTTCAAGCACAAACCCCACAGAGTTGCCACTGAAATAGATAAAGTAAAATAAATGTATTTACTTACCTTTAAAAAAAAATATATATATATATATATATATATATACTGAACATCTATAAACAAATTCATTTCAATACACCACCACCATTATTATTATTATTATTACTACAACTATTATTTGCCTTATACTTGTTCTCTCCAGAATTATACAAGTTTACTGATTTTTTGGTAAAATACAATTTTTCTATTATACAGGATGCAACAGAAATACCTCCCACATAATGGTGTCTTCATGTGGCTCAGTGGTTTTCAGTTGGGGGTCCAGAGCAATTTCACTTTGGAACAATTGTTACAACTGAGAATTGGAATCTCTGCAGTAATCTACGCTGCCATATTAAAATCTTAAAACTAGAAAATGAAATGTTTTGATTGTAAAAGTTGAATAAAAATTGAGAAGGATATGTATAAAGGAAAATTACATGATGATATAATTTATGATATAAATTAATAATTTAAAATATTGATAAAATTTAATTATAAAAGGATCTTCATCAGTAGTTGCAATTTCTGGCAAAACCATCCACATTATATATATATATATATATATATAAAAATGTGTGTACATTTTCCATAGAATTTAGTTAAATACCAGCTTATTTTTCATTAAATTAATTCATGTATATGCCTTATTTTGAAGTAAAACTATAATACAATTCCTACAGTTAACTTAATTTTGGCCTGCTGTTCCATAAAAAATAAGTCAAAATAGTTCATTGGTCAGAAAAAGGTGAGAACCACTAATCTAGCTTATGTCTTACCATTATGTTGGAAGTTTTTCTGCTGTAGCCTCTATAATAAAACACAATCTACATTAACTACTCAATCAGATGACTGGAGAAATAAATAAGACAAAGTTATTGAAATTAACATCGTTTATATAACAAAAGTTGTACATCAACAATAAATAAACCAAATATTTCCTGTTATTCCTCCATCTCCTTGTTTTCTTCATGTGTTTGTGTTTTGTGTGTATATATATATATATTGTTTCTTCCAAGTCTGCAAATGATCCACTTACCAGTTTTGCTTCCAAATTCTGATGCTGCAGCAACAAGATGGCTTGACAAGAATATGGACAAAACTAGTCTCACTTCTTGTCAAATAAATTCCCATGACTCCTTAGTGCCAGACATCAACATTTCAGTAAAACTTTTTTTTTTTTTTCAATTTTTAATATCAATATTTTTTTCCCATCCATCCATCCCACCATAAATTTTACTTTTTTTTTTTTGTAATGTCGCTGAAAAGTGAAATAGAATTCAGCAGAATATTTTATGATTTTTTTTTTTAACATTTCAAACTTAAAAGGTGTAAATCTGATGAAAATTTGATATAAATTAAAAACTATTTTAAATGATACTAATACATAATTTACTGACAACAATTGAATTTTATTTAAAACTTCTTCACCAAGCATAAGGCAAACAGCAATTCATGTAGAAAAGGTCTGTCAACCAAGAATTGTTGAAATCAATTATGAAACCTGTTAATATGAAACACCATTTGTTTATTACATTCAATGACTGACAAGATTTGATATCAACTCTTTTTTTTTTCTCTTAGTGAGAGAAAAGCATGTGTAGGGGGAGGCAAAAGTAATAAACAAAAAGTGACAAAAGAAAAAAAAAAAAAATTAATATTTAAATTTTTCTGGTTCAGCATAAAAACCTCAAAAGATGAGTAAACTGAAAAGTTTTCCATAAACAAAACGTGATTATTCTTAGTGTTTGTTTTATAATGTCTATAATAAGCCATAGGCAGTGAGTCTTGTATAAAGTGGCTAAGATATACATGACCATTTAGAGAAACAAGACTTAATGAAAGGCAGGAATGAACACACAAAATGAATAAAAAGTAATGTTTGAATAGGCAGGATTTTTTGTACACTTTTATTTAAAAGAAAAGAAAAAAAAAAATGCATAACTATCTAAAACATCAACAGACACAACTACGGTAAGAATTTTTTGTGTCTGTTCTGAGGGAAGAGTTTTACATTAAAAAATAAACTCCTCAAGAAGCATATATTAAACGTACATCATGCTTAAAAGAAACAAGAAAACTGTTTAATCATGGGAGGAAAAATATACACAGGGTTTTCATGATAAGTTTGTTTTTTTACATTTTTAAAATATTTATTCTTTCTTCTCTATACAATTTTTTTTTTTTTTTTTTTTTTTTTTTAAAGTCTTCTGCTTCTATCATTTTTCCTTCTCTTGCTCTCCAAGACAAACACTAAAAACAATATTTTGAATAAATAACACAGGATGAATATTACCATCTTCACAAATTAAAAATTCAAATCAATATTTTAAAATTCTTATCCACTCAAGAATCAATCCAGCAAAAAACTTCATCCTCCAGAAATATGAAAGAAGCCAAAAGGAAAACTTATCTTAACACATAAATTATGTTCTTGAAATTTTCACGTACATTTATTAGACATTGAATTATGTCGCTTCATATCTTCCATAGCTTGTCTGACTTTTCAGCTAAACTGTATAAAATCTTTGCATTTGCTATAATTCCCTCAGAGAACAAAATGCGTTGGCTAAGTTTTCCTTTTGTCTTTATTCATATTGTCTTTTTACAGATATACTCTATCTGAAATAAATAAATAAATATATATATATATATATATATTATATTTATTTATGTATGTTTCAGATAAACAAACAAAGCAAAATACATTTTGCTATTATCAGCCTTATTTTGTAATTATGAAAGGATGCTGAAAGTTTGATGTCATTTTGGGAAGTTGTTAGAAGCCACAAAGGTGTGGGACTTGGGGGGGGGAGGGGCAATAACTTTTCAGCACCCTCCATACAATTTTTTTTTTTTTTTTTCAATCCCTTCCCATCCTCCACAATTTTATTTTATTTTTTTTATGGCAAGAAGACTGAAAATGTGTAATGATATTCATTAACTGTGATGAAGACAATGAAAAATTGTTTAACTATTTAAAAAATGGGGTGGACTGGAGACTGTTACCCATTAACTGCAGACAATAGGAATTCTGTAACTGTAATTCTATGGCTCCAACTACCATTGACAGAAAAGTGTTGCCACAGGGATTGGGTTCAAGTGTTCACTACCAATAAGATTCCCATGTCTTGCATCTGGGGGGTGAGGGATTAAAATCAAATTTATGGGAAGCTGGTGGGTAAGGAGGTAGGGGGAAGGAATTTGTGTCACACATTTTTTTTTTTTTTCATAGGCTAAAAAATAAATTTAGTTCTTCAAAAAAATAAAGAAATTCAGGTGGGTGGGTGAGTGTGTGTGTGGGGGGTTTACAGAGTATAATTGACTGGCACCCCCTTCTCCTGCTGGAGGAGGAAGAAGACTATGACAACAGAATAACTACCAGTGTTTATGAAGGATTAATTCACTCCCCCCACTTTGAGAGAATTAAAAAGCAGAGAGTGGTGGTGGGGGGGGGGATTTGTTGACAGCATTAACTAGAACAGGCTGGAGGATAAACAAGCATTATCACAGATAAGTAATTATGTAGATTATTTGGGGGGCAGGGAATGGGGGCAATGCAAAATTATTGTTAATGCCAAAATCTAAAACTGGCTCCTTTTTGATTCCCCCTGCCTCTTTGATATGAATTTGGCAAATTATTTCAAAAAGTCCTTTTCCAATTCTCACTGCCTGAAATACAGACACAAAAATTCTAATTCAAAATCCAAGATTTAAATTATTCTGAGAGAGACAACTGATAAAATACAACAGGCATTTTGTTTTAAAAAAAAACAAAAAAAACCCTACACTTTTCGGCTTGAAGCTAACATCAGTATTAGCAAGGGAGGTAAACAGTAGAACAAGGCACATGATGCCACAACCTGCAACCCAGATGGAAGACATGTTAGAGATTCTTAAGATCTAACAAAAATAATAATAATGTCTTTGTAAATGAACAGTTTTTTAATTGAGGAAATATTAAAGTAATAATTCTAATTGGGTCTAATAATCAAGTTTTCAAAAAATAGCAGGGTGCAGTGGCAAGCCAACAATGTCTGTAGAATCAATTTTCTTTTTTAAAATGGAGGGGGGTGTAAGAAGAATTTGTTCTCCAACAAGAACAGTGAGACAATCAGTAAAAATTATAGGAAATATTCATTCCAAAAATGATATTTTTGAAAGAGAAGCTAAGATATACACACACATTTTATATATATATATATTTTATATTATATATATATATATATATATATATATATATATATATATATAGGCAAGATATAGAGAGGAGTTTTAGTGGGGACAGGGGAACCTGGTAAATAAGATATTGTATCTACCTCCCCAAATCATGGAAAATTTAAGCACAACCTGGTTGACATTGTCCTCACTGCTTACTGCAGTCTCTTTAAAGGGATGGGGTGGTTGTCAAGATTCTTTCTAATTCTTGTATAAACAACCATTTATGAAAAGGTGTCCAATTGGAAGAAAAGCTTTTCAAAACATTCATTTTCAATTTGGAAATGTTAAAATTGAGAAGTTATCTTTTTTTTTTTTTTCTTTTTCTTTTTTGCTATAACGAAGCCTTGACAATAGATACGAAAATAAAAACACTAACTTTGGTTTGCGTGTTTTTTTTTTTTTGTTTTTTTTCTTTTTAAATTCTGAACAAAATTATTTTTAGTTTCTTAGGCAGTAAGCTCCCAAAATGAATTAGATAATATGGCAAAGCATATCAGATGCTGGATGAATGGAGAAAATAAAATAAAATTTTTTTTTTTTTTTTAAATAAATAAATAAAAAAAAAATAAAAAAAAAAATATTAGAAAGTTATTTATACAATATATAAAGACAAAGTAAATTTTTTTTTTTCCTGAAAAACTTATCCACTGCATCTGTCTATAAGTGAAATAAAACGTAAAAAAAAGCCAATTCACATCAGAAAAATTTTTTTTTTTTTTTTGCTATAAAAGTTATTTTGAAAGTTTTAGGTGTGAAATATGAAAAGGAAATAGTAATTCACTTTAAAATTGGTTTCCTGAACAGAGTAAAAATTTCAGTAACGGTTCAATGCATCCTTTACGTAATGGAAACTCACAAGGATAAACTGTATAGCATATACAGAAATTTTTTTTTCTTTTCTCATATATAAGATCACTTAAGCATATTGAATATGAAACTGTTTACTCAAATACTGCATGGTCAACTCATTAGAAAATATCTGTGCTTATATATCAACGCATACACACAAAAACTATTGAATGATTATCTCGCTGGAATTGTACACTATGAACTAAAAATAATCATTTTTTTTTCTTTCTTTCTTTCAATTACAATCAATTCAACATTACAGAATATATATTTAAGATAAAGAACAAATAGGATATGTTTCACTTTTTTAAAGCTTCGTCAGAGACTTAAAAAAAAAAAAAGACAAATTCTGGTATTTTCAATTTTGATGGTTTGATTTTCATCGAGACAAATTAGAAATTTTCATAAGCTTTCATCCATATAGAATTATCTTTTGTTATAAGCACATGATACACAACTGACTAATGAAAATCAAAGCACACAGAATTGAAAATACCAGAATTTTTTTTTTTTTTCTCAATCTCTGACAAAGCTTTAAAAGTGAAACATCTTAGATATCTAATAGTGTGTGTGTGTGTGTGGGGGGTCCAATTAATTTGCTATATAAATTGATCCCCCTACAGAAGCCAAAACAAAACGTGCTGATGTTACAGGATTTTCTTTTAGATTTTTTAAATATATATATATATATATATATATATATATAAAATGTACTCATTATTACAAATTTCAAGAAATTTATTTTTTAAAGGAATCATGTGGCATGAGCATATTTTGTTTTAGCTTCCATAGGGGGGGGATCAACTTACATTGAAAACTAGACCCTGCCCTAATTTTAATAAAATTTGATTTTTTATATATGGATTGCTTAATCTAGAGTTTTCAGAAAAAATAATTTCTGGTTACACTGCCTATTGTAAATTCTACCATTCTCCCTATCAAAAAAAAATCTTATGAGATGATGATGATGATGATGATGAGCCATAAAGGAGCTGTGGGGCAGAGCGGTGAAGAAATATGAACCAAAAAACAGCATCTGCATACTGGATACAAATTTGACACTTTTTTTTTTTTTTTTTCCCCCCCTTTCTCCTGACACTAGTGTCTTTAAGCTGTAATTGACATTGGCCTTGTTATTTCCTATTGGGTGGTAATCATGTAAGAAGACGACGCCACCCCCCTCCCAAGATATTATTTTCCCAGCCTGGACTGTTCTGGAAAGCAAGCAAGTAAAATCTGCTGTCCAAAGAGGTTGGGACTCAAGATTAGGGGTCCAGTGCAGTTGATACTGAAGGCACAGGTATGGGGTGCAAGGCAAGAAAATAAGAGAGAAAGATTAAAGGTGAAAAAAATGTGGGAAGGGGTATGAAAAAAAAAAAAAAAAAAAAAACGGGTAGAGAGATCAGAGAGCCTGATGTGTAAAATCTTCATCCAATCAGGTGAAGCATCCCAGGTGTGAAACTGCATCGAGTTACCACCAGGTGTGTTGTTAATTGTCAGGTGTCTCTAAAGCCTTGTTCGGTTCCTTCTTCAGCATATACGTTCCTCGCAACAAAACTGCATGGATATCATCAAAACCTGGAATGGACTGCGGTCTTCATCATGGCTGTCTAATCTTTAGGAATCTCTAGGAAGACACAAGAGTGTATAAAGAATACTATTAATTATCATAGAAGCTGACCACTAAGTTATCGGCATTACATACAAAGCCATAATTAACTACAGTCCAATATTTTAAAGATAACATTTTGCACAGATAAAAAAAAAAAAAAAAAAATAGCAGAAGCAGGGGTTAGTAAAAAATTAGGGATCTTTTAATATATTGTTATTATTATTATTAGTAGTAGTAGTAGTAAGACAATTATGCATAATTGAAGTTTTTAAATTTTTATAAATCATTTTCCTTATATAAAATTGTTTATATTAAATTTTAGGTAATAAAAAGAAAATTATAGCATGCTTCTAAAATCATCATCATCATCACAACTAATATTACAAATCTGCCCTCACCCACCCAAACACAAATTGCCTTCTTTAAATTCTTTAATATTTTTTTTCATTGGTAGTTTCAAATTATTCTTCCATTATTACTGGTTGCCATCTTCTATATGTTGTGTCCATTCAGGACAGTCGATCATGGCTCTCCACAATTTCCTACCCCCTTTTCTGTTTACATTTTTGAGATGAGAAACTATCACTATTTACACATGAATTGTTGTTATCACAATGTTTTGGTTGTTGTACCCTCAGGTCTTCAGGGTGTATGTCAATCTGGGTGACCTAGAGGGAATTCTGAACTGAACCGTGTAGATTAAATAAAGCATCCTGTTCAGAATTGCCTGTGGGTTACACAGATCAGCATACACCTGATGAAGACCCGAGGACACAACAGCCGAAACGTGATAACAAAAAGGCGAGTACAATAGTCTGCATGTAAATAATCCCTATCTCTTGTGGCCCTTAGCAGTTTTCCTCCTTTGCTAAGGTACTAAACTCCTGTTCCCCAATCCAGTCAGGTAAGAGACTCGCTACCTTCCTCTATCTCTCTTGCCCTCAATATGCTCCGTGAGTGCTAAGTTTTCCAAACAAGAAGTTTTCTTTTCATTACCATTTTTCTTTCTTTTCTTCCTTGTTGCTTATTCACTCCCCACTGTCCATGAAATTCTCAGTATCTTTCTGTACTTCCAGTTTTCTCCTCCTCTGTGGAGTGATTGTCTAGCAATCACTGCCATATAAGATTATCACATGCCTATCCAGTACTTTTCTTGGTTTCTAATTAAAAGGAAAATTTTTCTTTGCTTAGATTTTGAGATGTTTCTTTCAGGAGTCCAATCCGTGTTCAGATCTCAGTGTCATATTTGCCATCTTCTGTTAAACTTTTGCATCTGTTTGTTGACAACTCCAATTTGTAACTTCGATTATCTGTCTTTTTGCAATTGATGGTTAGTCATTTCTTTTGACAAACCATTACACTGAATAACAAAGATATGAATAAAATGTCCTATACTGTCTGCAAGCCATGAGGTAACAAAGAGATAGCAATAACTTTGTTGTGTGCCAATTTGTCTCTTTACATAAATTCCACAAGAAAAAAAATAAAAAAAATAAAAACACATACACACTTTTATCAATTCCCATTATTGGGAAAGATATGGTGGATTGTCAAAGCCAGAGTTACTCACAAAAATTGGAATTTTTTTTTCTTTTTTAATCATTTCACCCCAAGCAAGGCAATAAAGCCACTAACATGCACAGGGTTACTGAGTATGAAAGAATATGTAAGAAGAAAACACAGAAAGAAAAAAAACAGAAATTAAAACAACATAAGATAACGATTGAGATTGCATTTAAGTTTTTAAAGATCAAAGTTGACTAGAAAGCAAGACTAAAAGAGTCATATAAGTGAGAAGTGTAAGAGAAGAAACTATTAACATAGAACTTACAGTTCCATCTCACCAATTAAACTTTAAAATAATTAAAAAAGGTTTAACAAAGAGGAAAGCTCTTCAGAACAATTACCATGAAAATATTTCTAGACAAGGTACAAGGAAGATCTGTTCTACTGGGTGGGAAATTAGATATAAGCACTTATCATTTTGGAACATTTTCCAAAATGCCAAATGTCATCTTGCAAACTCACTCAAGCATACAATTGTTAACTGATTAGCAAAAGTCACTGATATGCAATGTGTTTCATGTAACGTCTCACTTTTGGCAGAAGTATTAATGGTCGACATCCTGAAGGCCGGAGCGTACAACGGCCGAAACGTTGTGACAAATATGGCGACAAAGATGAGGACAATAGTCCGACTAATGTAAATACTGTACATAATACCTCATCTCAGAAATATAGACAAATCCTGAAGGGATGTAACATTTAAGAAAAATTCATTTTTACATTTCACTCTCCATTGTTTCCACAACAATTCCTGATAATCTCTACAAAAATTGCCATTATTACGAAAGTTAGCATCTAAGTACAGAGGGGGGGATCTATAATAATAATAAAAAAACAAAAATGACTTTATATTCAACATTGTGTCCAGATGAGGTTTGTGTTGGACTGAATCTGGCATTTTTACATGTAAGAAGAAAAAAAAAAAATCAGTTTCCTTCCGATTCAAATGAAGTAAAAGTTGGAATAGCCATTAACAATGTTGTAAAATCACTTTGGGTATTTATCATAAGAGAATCGTGTGTGAATTAATCAGAGGGTTGGGTTATAAGAAACATCATCAATCTTATGAAACAAGTTTTAGACTGGACAAAATAATGAAACTGGGATCAAAATCAAGTAAATTTATTTCTTTTCAAAATTACAAGCAGGTTTTTTCAATATAGCATTTTGGGTGTCACTTTTTTTTCCTTTAAATAAAAAAAAAAAAAAAAAACTTTCATTACGTTGGCCATGGAGAAAGTTTTGCATTAGCTTTTGTTATGCACAACAACTTTGGCCTGTTTCAATTTCAGGGACAAGCAGAAAAATAAAATAAAATAAATATCTGATGGTGTCTGTCTAGGGCTGATTGGTGGTGGCGGGGTTAATGCAACAAGTGTAAACTTTAAGCTTTTCAATATTTACCAACTGCAATTCCATTTCCTTTCAGACCTTTTATTCCAGAGATGTGCTCTTTGACAGTTTCAATCTTTTTATATCCGACTTTTGAAGGACAAGCAGAACCTTCTAGTGCCAAAATATTCTATCGCTGATTGAGGCTTCCGCAGTAATTTGGACAATGCTCAGGACTAATTAACACATCTGAACAGAATTTTACAGACAAGTGAATACAAGCTAGACATGTTTCATTGCCAGTATTAAGTAATGCCATACAGTAGGAGACCTTACTTGTTAAAGCAGTTACATTCAACCCATGAGGCATAGGTTCAAATCCCATCATGGACAATTTATTAGGAAGATGATATTATAATACCACAGTGTTGCAGCTTTGGAAAATGTTTGAAAACTAATCCCACAGTTTGATGAGTGAAATTGGGTTGTGCTGGCACAAAGTCACAAGTCATCATGACAGAGGGTTTTCAGCATACAGACATCCTTCAATTAGTGCACTAAAATTTTTATATACCAAAATTCAATTAGTACATTGATAATACTTTTTTTTTTTTTTTTTTAATGGTTACTGATGTACATATTAGCTGTGCTAATCAAAGGATTCATGTACAGGCAGTGTTCAAACTGCTGCTCATGACAAATTATGCTTGCTCTATCTATCTAGGGATATATATACATGTACACATACCACAGGTGGGCTCTATGGTGTTGAATAAACATAGATGGGTGTTTTGAGAAAATGAGAGTAGCTGGCCATTATATATTGCATTTTAATTGTGTAACAATTTTCAGAGAGTACATTGATCCTAGCTAGAAGGCTAAGAAGCAACACTTTGATCAGAGACAAAACACTTTCCTGCTGCTTTCAACATGTGATGGCACAGCAGCTCAGTTGTTAGAATTAAACAGCCAGACAACTCTCATGATTTAATTATAGTGGTGAGGCACTGTCAATTGAGGAATCAGAGCTGAGTTCGAATTGCAGTCTGATCCATTATTCACATGTGCTAATACCTGTGGGAAAGGTATAAATCCTCTTAAAGGCTGGGTTCTGTAGCCTTGAATCGTAACCAATGTAGGAGAAAGTAACTCTGAATTCAAAACTGTACGTAGCCCTGGTGTAGCACATACTATGCAGCTAAGGAAAGGATCGTTCGAATTGGCTCGATGATTCTGACTACGGCTGATAGTGGTGAAGACTCAGACAGAACCAACCACACTTTTTTGGAAGAGCTGGATAAAGAGAACTGTTGTACAGTATGCTACAAGGTCCCCTAAATGATTCTCCTCAGATTTTGAACTTAGAATTGCCCTTCTCCTACACTGGTTGCCACCCAAGGCTATTTGTTGCCTGTAATTGAGTGTAACAAACTTGACTGGAATTCAAATTTGATTCTCTAGCCATTACTCTGCCTATATATATATATATATATATATATATATATATATATATGATCTCTTCTAGATCTTAATACTTAAAGGATAAATTTGAGTAAGTCTTGCAAGAGCAACATTTTATTTACTGAGTCTTATCATTGATGCTTACTGCAAAATGTCTTCCATAGCTAAAAACTTGATTAATGCAAAGTAAAACAAATTGTTTAGAATTCAATCTTAGATATAACAATGCATTTTTTTTTTTAAATGCCAGACTACATTTTCAGGGGTCGGGGAACAGTGTTGTGCCAAATAAACACCAATCATGCATTCAGCCATCATGCTATCCACATTTGTTATCAGCACAAAAAAAATAAAAAAATTGCCAAGCGGAGTTCAAATTGCACCTAGATTGTTGCATTGACTTTTGCACAAATGACTTTAGTGAAAGGCATGAATCTACCTTTTCTCCTCCTAGAAAACAGTCCACTATGTTTTCCCCAAGAAGTCATGGTAATTCACAGATAAAAGATTAACTCTCTCTTAAGTTCACAAACTCAGCAACCTCTCCCTGAATAAAGCCCACTTTTCAAAATTATTAATTGATGGCCATGCCAGATTGCCTGTTTCAGAAGTAACAGATTAACATTATTACTATTGCCATATTCAAAAGTACACTCAGACTTCAGATAATTGGAATTTTGAACTGAACCCTTTATTTTGGCCACTGGGGTAGATTGGTTGGATCCAATGACTTGACACAAAGAATTATGAGTTCAATACCTGGCTACTGGAGTGGTGAACAAAAAAAAAAAAAAAAACACTTGCAGAGTTGAGTTAAAAGGGAGAGATAAACGAGACATTTGGAAGAGGCATGTCATGTGGAACTAAAACAATCTACCCCAGTGGATGAAATAAAGAGTTCAGTTTGAAATTCCAATCACCTGAAGAAGGCCAGAATGTACAACAGCCGAAACATCGTGAAGATGGCAATAAAGATGAGGACAACAGTCCTAACAATGTAAATAATGTGATTACAATACCTTAGAAATATAGACAAGTTAACAGATTAAATTTAAATTTTCTGAAAGATCATCTAGATTCTCTGTTCTGGCACACCTCAGTGATATGATGTTTTTTAGTCAAGGATCAGGAGTGGTTTTTCAGGTCTCGCATTATCCCCCCCCTTCTCCATGGTAACCCAATTGATATTGATTTAATATCAACTTGCGAGCCAGCCATCAGCTACAATTCTTCTCATCCTAATAGCCTCGCTGAATTTTAACTACTTATCAATATTCATTTCAGAATTTGAAAGTCTGTGACCAAGGCAAGCCATCAAATCAGAGGACATCAGCTGTGTTCTAACCTGAAGAAGGATGGTCTCCGTCAGGTCTACTTTGACCAAGATATGTGGAGGGAACTGTCATGGGACTGAGCCTATAGGAATAACACAAATATTTGTCAGGTAATAAACTTAGGAATATCAAACCTAGAACTTAAATTCACATAATAAATTTGTTAACAACCAATCAAGAATTTTTTTTTTTTTAATGAAGTTTATATTAGTGGCTTTTGTTATTGATTATGTAACCAACACTATCTCACTGCTCAAAGTGGCTATATCTTCATTAAAAAAGATATCTTCAGAGAAAATAACATGTTAAATAGTTTTGTATTCAACCACCACCCCCCCTTAAATATTGGCTCTCAATGTTCAACCCACTCCTTCCATAATATATGACAACATTAATACAGGAAGTCACACAAATGGTGAAACTTTGAGCGTCGATATTTAGGAGAGAGGTGGGGGGCATGTTTTTAGCATATTGAAGGCTAAAGGGTTAAATATACATATCCAAATTTTGTTCAGATGACTGACCTTTCAGTCAAAGTCTTTTAAAGAGATATTCACTTGCTTCAGCCTTCACTTAAATAGTATGAGATAAAAGCATCATCAGGAGAGAAGCCTTTGCAATCGTTTTCAGCAATAATTAATCTTCCACACATGAGAATAAAGAATATAAAAAGAAATTGGAAAAATGGGGGGGAGTTTGTAGATTAAAATTCTTCAGGGATTTCCTAAGAATGCAACATTTGTCAGAATTGGAAAATAATGATTTATCTATTTAAGAGGGGGGGGTGTCTTGTTTATAATATTGATAGAGTATCAAATCGTTCCCTGACTGTAGGATAAAGTCATTTAACTGTCATTTACAAGTAAATGTTAAGCTTGAAAATAGGCTAACGTCATTGATATCTGCATAGTTTTTTTAATTTTCTAAATTTATTAAATGTTGAAGATTTAAATATTATTTTTTTCAAACGCATATGCCTAAACATTTAAGGTTTGTAATTACTTATCTTAAATTAAGAATAACCACAAACATAATTTATGTAATTTTTTTTCTTCTGTTTTTGATTAAAAATGTTCATTATAACAGGTCTCCAATTTTTAAATTAAATTAAAAAAAATAAATAACTGGAAAAAAAGTAATTATAAACTTCAAATGTTTGTGTAATGTGCTTTGGGAAAAAAAATGTTCGATATTAATAAATTTAAAAAAAAAAAAAAAAAAAAAAAAATGTATATATCAATAATGTTAGCATGTTTTCAAGTTTGACGACAGTTAAGTGACTTAGCCTAAGACTAATAGTTCTTCAATATTCAGGTTCAGATTTGATCTTGTGTCAATATTATTAAAAAAAAAATCAGAATTTACATATTCTTCTCTTAATATTATTGGAATATGGAAAAAAAAAAAAAAAAAACGTTTTGAAATATTCAAGCACCAAAACACCTTCTAGGAGCTTACTGCAATAGAACTATTAAGCTAAAAAATTAAGTCTAGTGTTGAATAAAATGTCAAGGTATTTATCGATAAGATCAAAGATAAATTTCTTATATTAGAAGCAAAATGTTGCTCACAGTTAGTTTTCATCAATTTTTGTTTGAGCAAGATTTTAGTCGATACATTCTAAAAAAAGACAATACAGCTATAGCATTAGAATAAGCAGGGACAAATTATGAAGCACCTGTAGACAGACCAAAAGAAGAAAACATTGAGGTAAGCATACAAGTAACAGGTGTAATAAATTATAATGGCACATCTATTTTGCAGATAAAAAAAATATATACATTTGTCTGTGTTCTGTAATGAACTTTTCATCAATGAGCATTTTTGATTAAAAGAAGAAAAAATTCTTAAAAGCAAAGCTAAAATTTCAAATTTTTGCAAAAATAATTTGTTTGAAATAACGAAAAAGTAAAATGAAAAAGTAAAAAAAGAACTGTGCAGAAATGCTTTATCAATGCATTTATAATTTTGCTGTAATCAACACTAAATAGTCAAATAAAGTTTCAATTATTTCTCCCTCCCAATAATCTAAAAATACAACTAAAACCTAATTTAATGCAAGCCATTTTATTCCAAGATGCCTGTAAAATCTGTTACAGCTGGCTGGTAAGAGCACTTTTTTTTTTCTTTTTGGCTTCTTTTTTTGCTCTTATTTATTTTTTTTTTAATTATTTTTGGCAGGGTGTGTTTTTTTTTTTTTTTTTTTTTTTTTTTTTTTTTTTGCAGGGTCTATTTTGCATTTAAAAAATAAATGAATTCCCCACCCCCCACTTCTTTTATCAGAAGTGCAACATCTCGGTCCATTCTTGATTTGTTTATAAACAAACATCTTTCCCATTTTTACCAAGCTCCTTCCAAAAATGTTGAAGAAAAAAGTTGTCAGTGGTAGTCCAGACGTGTTAGCTGAGTAAGTGTACTTAATGGCAATTGCATCAATTAGTCACAATGTCCTACTAACCCTGCAGTTAATAGTCAATGAGAACCAACTGGTAAATAGACAGGTAAGTATTCAAATGTGATTTAAGTGTTGCTGAAAATAATTCAAATATGCTTAAAAATAATTTCTAAGCAGAAATCTGGCTCGAGGACTTTCTCAGGTGGGTATGTCTGATCTTTTCTCTAAAGGAGCTTCTTGGCCAGCTTTTAAATGTCTTAGAACAATAAAGGAGAATTTAAAAGAGATAAAAACAGATAGACCACAGTAGAGGGGGTGGGGGTAGAAGAAAGAGAGACACCCAAAGATACAGTGATAAGGATGTCAGAGACTACTGAGGGAGTTGAAATCAAATCCTAAGTTAATGGTGGCAAAGAGAGGGAAATAGAGCTAAATATAATAAGTGTTAATGATGAGAGGGGGTGGAGAGAGAGGGAGAGAGAAAAAAAAGGGAAGGAAGGAGGGAGAGAGAAAAAAAGGGAAGGAAGGAGGAGAGAGAAAAAAGGAAAAAAGGAGGAGAGAAAAAAGGGAAGGAAGGAGGAGAGAGAAAAAAAGGGAGGGGTGGAGAGAGAGAGAAAAAAGGGAGGGGTGGAGAGAGAGAGAGAAAAAAAAAGGAGGGGTGGAGAGAGAGAGAAAAAGGAGGGGTGGAGAGAGAGAGAAAAAGGGAGGGGGAGAGAGAGAGAGAAAAAGGGGGGGTGGAGAGAGAGAGAGAGAGAGGGTGGAAGGTTTATAGTGTCAATATCAAATGATTGATTGGAGAGAAAAAAAAAAAAAAAAAACGGGGGTGGGGCGATACTGGATGGAGAAAGGACAAATCCAAAATGAGAGATAATGGCAGGAAGAAAATATGAATGATAATGAAAAAGTCAGTAAGAGAAGCAAATGGAGGGATAAAGATATTCAAGGCAAACAGAGCCAAAATGAGAAGGAAAAAAAAAAAAAAAAAAATATTTCTCCCACCCTACATATTTTGGAGACTTTTTCTTCATTCCTATCTTTTCTGTTAATTATGAAATCAATATTCGCATTGGCCGTTTACTTTTTCGCTTGCCTGTAGATGACGGCAATTCCACTTCTTTATCAAGAGCCTCTGGTGTGTTCAGTTGTGTATTCAAGATATCATCTTCATCACTTTCTACATTGGTTGGATCATCCATCCAACACGACAAGTCAGCAGGCGTATACTGGATCAATTCGCAACCTAAAAATAAAAAAAGTTCTTGATAATTTGTAGAACAGACATTTCCAAACTTAGAGAAATTTCAATTTACTTTTTTTGTAAAATAAAACACTTGTGGCAGAATTGAAGAATTTCACATACTATTTAATGAAGAGAGGAGGAGGAGGTACGGTGGAGTAATGGATAGTGGCTTTGATTGAGGAATTGGTGTGTCAAGTTCGAATTCCAGTCGAATCCATTACATAAGGTATGAATCCTCTTCTCCCCCAGCTATGGGTAAATAGCAGGACAAACCAGGTTCTATAGCCTTGGGTGGCAACTGGTCTAGGAGAAAGACAACTCTGTATTCAAAACCTGATCCTCCCGGTTGGGGTTATGCAGTAGGCTAACAACCAACTTACTCAAAAATAAACTGCAATGATATCTTGTGGCTCTATGTTCCTCAAAGAATTTAAAGGCATAATAAATATTATAATGAACAGATGCATCCACACAAGGGGTCAAGGCTTGCTGGGAGATGAGCGATTTTTTCGAGTCAATCTCTAGACTGGTTGCCAACCAAGGCTACAGATCTTAGTCTGTCCTGGTATTTAACCCACAGCTAAGGGAGAAAAGATGGATTCTCACCTTTCTTAATGGTATAAGTGAATTGAAAGAATTTGGCTGGAATTCAAACTTTGCTCTTTGATTTCACACACACGCACGCACGCACAACCAGTCTTAAAGGTTTTTTGTTTTTTAATGACCTACAGTAGGATCTTCAAAACAGCCAATCACTTGAGCAAAAGAAAATAAAAATAATAGCTAAGTAAATGAAAACTTGATACTTGGTCAGAAGTTACAGGTTTCTGTTTGCTTATATAAACAGTTTTACTGGTCATGTCATAATCTAAAAATGGGAAGAGGACAGAATTCTTGCTGGTTAAAAAAAAAAAAGTTGATCTACTCGTCTGATATGGCAGAAGTTGTTCTAGTTGTCACCTACTTAGCTACCCCCACCCCCGAATAAACAGCCAAATACATTGGAAACTGGATTTGAGCTTTCATTTATTGCTATGGCATTAATTACAGTTTTTATTCCCTTGTAAACATACAATCCATACAATTTCATAGTATAAAGGAAATTTTGATTTTTCTTTTACAAACCTGTAACATTTGATGATTTTGCCTGTTGTTCCTCTTCCAATCCATTGAGAAGCTGCAAATAGAAATTAATTTGTGTTTATGCCTGTACATAGCCACAATCAAAAATGGAAGACATTAATGTCAAGTAACAATTTAAATGTGAACCATGTAAAGCAAATTATGTGCACAATCTTTTATAGATTTATTTCTAAGATTTTGGGATAAAAAAAAAAAAATGAAAATCAGAGTAAGTGACACTATACAATCTTCATTAAGAAAAAAAAAAAAAAAAAAAAAAAAAAAAAAGCATTTATAAAAAGAGTTCAAGAAGTCTAGATCAAAATGATTTTTATCACAGTAGCAAAAAGAAAACAATATGAAAAGAGAAATAAAAAAAAAAAAAACTTGAAATTTAATGTAGAATTTTGAACCTATTAATGATCTTGTGCAGTTAAAAGGTTTGTTTTTAAATTTCTAACCATATTAAGTTTCTTTCTTGTTATTAAGAGAAACTATTTTTATGCACATCTATGAAAACAATGATCAAAGTTATTAGTTTCCTAAAAATTCAAGTCAATTCCAGTGAATACAAAGGTTTTGTGAGTAAGTGTTTGGTTCAAAATCTCCCTCAGGCCTCCTTTAAATACCATAAACCTTAAATATTTCAGTAGATAATCTTAAGAGTGACTCATAAAACAAACAGCTTAAACCCTCCTTCCATAACTATACTACATTGTTTTTATGCCATATGGACATGCATCATTAATACTCTCACTGTAATATTCAAAAATCAAAGAATGCCGTAAAAAAAAAAAAAAAAAAAAAAAAAAAACAAACAACATTCACAATTCCAATTAACATAAAAAAAAAAAAAAAAAAAAAAAAAAAAAAATGAAAGCATGCATTTTCACAATATCCAAAAATAAAAAAAATGGTTGAAAATAATTTCAGTGTCTGTGCCCACCCCTAAGCAAAAATCACATTTTTCTGAAAAACTTTCTAGCTCAACAAATAAATGACTTTTTTCATCTTTACAAATTATGAGAATTGCATATTTAAAAAAATGGAAAAGTGAAAATATGTACAATACCCAAAATCAATCAATCATACACCCATCTTTTTTACAATATATATTTTCAGTAACAGTTGCTTTCTGACAATATAATTAGCTAATATTATTTGAAATGTTCTTGTAAAAAAGATGGGTGTATGATTGATTGATTTTGGGTATTGTACATATTTTCACTTTTCCATTTTTTTTTTTTTTAAGACCTATTTTAAGAAAAGATTCAAGCTATCAGAATGATGATCATACATTTTTTTTTTTTTAAATATGCAATAGAGAATATATATATATATATATATATATATATATATATATATATATATATATATATATATTTCTCCTTATATTAAGCTGGATTTATCATTAGGTTAAGAGAAGCCATTTAAGCAAAGCTTTAGAAGATGCACCTCTCTTGTTTGGACATTTTAAAATCTGTATCTGCTAACCTAGTTTCTGTAACCAAAACATGAACAAAAGAATCTTATGGTTTTTTTTATCAGACATAATTTCCTATTATTTTGCGGATACCTATGTTTGAATAAATGCTCCATTTTATTTATTTATTTTTTTTAAAAACAGTGGGAATTATGTACATTATTTACATTATTCGGACTATTGTCCTCATCTTTATTACGTTTCGGCACAGTGGATAAAGGCGTTGGTTAGATCCAGTGACAGGACCCAAAGAGTGTGAGTTCAATACCCAGTTAAGGCAGTGGAGAACTTTCAGAGGGAAATTAACAGGAGATAACTGATAACTGACATCCATTAAACATGGCACATGGAACTCGAACAGTCTACCCCAGTGAGTGAAATAAAGGGTTCAGTTCGACATTCCAACCACTTGAAGAAGGCCAGGGCATACAATGGCTGAAACGTTGTAATAAATATGGCAACAAAGATGAGGACAATAGTCTGAATAATGCAAATAATGTACATAATACCTCATCTCAGAAATATAGATAGATACAATGGGAATTATGTCTACTGGTCTGCAGATTTGAGAAGCTTAATAAAGAAAATGTGCTCATCTCCAGCAGATATAATTCACACTGCTATTTTTTGACAAACAGAGCCTCTACTAAAACACGGGTATCCACAAAATAAAACTTAAAGTAGTATATAGATATATAGACATACATATACACATGAGAGGGAGTCAAAAAGTAACACAATTTGTTTTATTATATAGGGAAAACAAACATATCATACATCAAGATATAGGTATACATCACATGTCCACATCCCTACTTTTCAACATGGTCTAATTCCTTACAACAGTTTTCACTTCTTCAGCTGCATAACATCTGCTCCTCAGTGCATCTTTTATGGGACGAAAGAGATAAAAGTCTGAGGGTGCCAAGTCAGGGTGATGAAGAAGTGAAAACTGTTGTAAGGAATTTGCTACATCAGCAGCCAGCTGAGTTTTAGGAAACTGGGTTACATGCTCTCATTCAGAGGTGGAACAAACACTGCTATTGAAAGAGGTGGTGACTATGTTGAAAAGTAGGAATGTGCACCTGTGATGTATAGATATATTTTGATGTATGATATGTTTGTTTGTATTCTTTATGATAAAACAAATTGCATTAATTTTTGATTTGTGTGTGTGTGTATATATATATATATATATATATATATATATATATATATATATATATAATAAAAAGGCTTAAACACTAATATTCCATGGTCATAATTTATTCCATTGGAATGTAAATACGATCCAAATCATCAGACCTACAAATTCAAAATGAAAACAGAAAAAACAACTCCGGAAATCAAAACAGAATTTAGAGAAAGTGTAAGTATGAGGATGAGTGACAGAGAGAATTTTTTGAGATGTGGGTGGGGTGGATTTAAAAAGGAGAGAAAGAAAGTCGACGGATGTCTAATACATAAAGATACATTTTGGTGACACATATACACCACAGACAATTCGGATAGGAAGGGAAAAAAAAAAAAAAAAAGGAAGTGGGATGGGAGGAAGGAAAATAAATATATATATACAAGAGGGAATAGTTTTTGTATGACACGTTTCATTTAAATGAAATTGACTAGATTATATACATATATATAAAAAAATTCCCAGTATCCCTCATTTGTGCACATGTGTAGTCGCACCAACATAAATTTAACCTGATGAAGTCTTAAAGGACGAAACACATCACAAAAACTTTTTCCAATTTTTCATACATTTCCCCCCTCCTAATATTATTGTTGATATATATAAAAAAAAAAAAAAAAAAAATAATATATATAAAAACAATGATTGTGTTTTGTGATAAAATTAAAAAATTTTTTTTAAAAAACTCAACCAGGGTATTTGATAATCAAGTCTCCTCAGGAGTGGATGTACGGCTAATGAAACTCAGAGTAAGGACAAGTGAACATCATATTCTGCATGTACTAGATGATCATTGCACAAAAGATGTTAACTTTGTCATAAACATTAAGCTCATTTTCACTAAAGTTGTTTTTGATTTTTATCATCATCTCCTGTTCTGAAACATTTTTGTAGCTGAAATCGTACTCTATACAGAGTCCACATTAACACAGCGCTGACTGATTGACAATCTATGAGAAGACATTCAAATTGCCAAGTAGGAATTCAGTAAGTGAAAGTGACCATTATTGCATTCTTATATCACAATAAGATTAAATGAAAGACTTTTTTTTTTCTAAGAAACAAAGATTAAAATTTCAGTTCATTTTTAGAGCTCTTATTCTGAAAATGTCCTTGGTTATTATGCCTTAAACGCCGAGATAATGAATAACATTCAAAGACAATTTTAACAAAAAACATGTATATTACTACAATTTTCTGACACAAGGAAAGAATTCTATCATCAAGTGAACAAATTCTTTGCAACCCAAGAACTAGGCTAATCACACAAGGGTTACAGGAAAAAAATGAATTCTATATATGATTATCTATTTACTCTGTGTGCACCTGTTTATAGCTGTCCAAAAGGTGGATGATAACTATTCTATAAGATTAATTTGATACCAGGATGACCAGGGAAGAGATAGTACAGAATACTGTCACAGGTCAACATTGCCTTTTCCAGTCCAATTGGAAAAAAAGGATATCTTTTATATGACATCACCTAAAGCAGGTTACCTTAGACATTTGTATTTACATGTCTAAAATAATATCAGGTGAGTAAGCAGTTAGTTCACCAATTCAAATTTATATGTGCTGCTGAGTTCAAACTCTGAGATGATCTGCATTCATTCCACACTAATGCCCTTGGGAAAAGGCATAACTAAATGAGGCAAATGAATGCAATAAAATAAATTAAAATTATCAATTTAAAAAACAAAAAAACAAAATCCACATCCAGTAATTTTTGTACAAATTAGTGCAGTAATTAAAAAAAAATAATAATCCCAGGAAAATGAATAAAAAAAAATTGTTTTTGTAAATTATTTTCTTAATTATGAAAGGATGTTGAATAATTCTCACCAGCAACATGAAAAAAAAAAAAATATCTTACCTGTATCCCCCCACCCCTCCCTTGTAGTTGGAAGCAACAATTCTGATCGTATCAACATTCCTAGAAGAATTGCTTTCAAAATATGCTGACAAAGTATAATGATTTCATGTGATTGGATTCATTTTAGCTACTTAGAAACTAGACCAGAATCAACATTCCTGGATCAAATGGAGATTGTATCAATTGCTTTATGAAGATGCTGACAAAATAGGTTTGTATTCATTTTAGATATTTAGAAATCTGAACAATGCTGAACACTCTTGTTAGTCTTTAATATTAAGTGGATAGTTCTTTAGGTTGCTATTAGAGTAATTGAAATCATCCTATAATGCTCCGACCACATTTTACAACCAACTACAATATTGTCATTTCAAATGATGACAATAATACCTTAATATTGATGATAATAAAAACAAACTATCTACACATTCACACAAAAGGTACACAAGGAAATTATAATGAATATTACTGTATCTTGCCAGCCACCACTTGGAATGCTTGGTGTTGTATCTTGTCCAAAAAACTGAAAGGAGAGTCAGAGGATAATAATAATAATGGACATATGTACTTGCAGATAAAAACGGGGGGGGGTCATGTTTTGTGGGGAGAGCAAAGATCTCTATCGGAATGAAGAATCAAAGTATATGGGTTTTTAGTTAAAAAATAAAAAATAAAAATAAAAACTAAATCTTTGAAAATCAGAAGAAAAAAAATTGAAAATTAAAAAGCGTTAATTGTAAACAAAAATGTTAAGCCTTGGTTTTTTTTTAGTGTAATTTAAAAAACTATTTACTGCAGAATGAATGATTGTGAAGTAATTATGGATTCCATTTCCTCTTGTCATCAAGCAATTTTTTTTTATTTTTTTTTAAATACCTACAATCATTTTTAGCACTTGATGCTTCTTTCATGCCAGAGAGAGTTGGTGGCTGAATTATGGATTAAAAAAGCTAAACCTCTCCCTGAGGAAATAGTGTGAAATTCCAGGTTAGAACAATGGCAATTTGTCAGGAATATAAGGAACAAAGGCTATTTAAAATTTGATGAGAAATAAACAATAAGAAACTCCATTCAATAATGTGCTGGGGGGAGGGGAAATTTAAAGTCATACTCTGAAAACAATTTTACAAATTCATTAAATGAGTAAAAGATTAAAAACTGTGTGTGTGTGTGTGTGTGTGTGTGTGTGAGTGAGTGAGGAAGGAGAGAGAGAGAGAAAGGAGAGAGAGAGAGAAAGGAGAGAGAGAGAGAGAGGAAAGAGAGGGAAGGAGAGAAAGGGAGAGAGGGGAGAGAGAAAGGGAGAGAGAGAGAGAGAGGGAGAGAGAGAGAGAGAGAGAGAAAGGAGAGAGAGAGAGAGAGAGAGGGGAGAGAGAGAGAGAGAGAGAGAAAGGAGAGAGAGGAGAGAAAGGGAGAGAGAGAGGGAGAGAGGAGGAGAGGGGAAAGGAGAGAGAGAAAGGGAGAGAGAGAAAGAGAGAGAGAGAGGAGAGAGGAGAGAGAGAGGGGAGAGAGAGAGAGAGGAGGGAGAGGAGAGAGAGAGAGAGAGAGAGAGAGAGAGAAAGGAGAGAGAGAGAGAGAAAGGGAGAGAGAGAGGAAAAGGAGAGAGAGGAGAGGAGAGAGAGAGAGAGAAAGGAAGAGAGAGAGAAAGGAAGGAGAGAGAGAGAAAAGAGAGAGAGAAAGGAGAGAGAGAGAAAGGAAGGAGAGAGAGAGAGGAAAGGAAGAGAGAGAGAGAAAGGAAGAGAGAGAGAGAGAAAGGAAGGAGAGAGAGAGAGGAAGGAGAGAGAGAGAAAGGAAGGAAGGAGAGAGAGAAAGGTAGGAGAGAGAGAAAGGTAGAGAGAGAGAAAGGAGGAGAGAGAGAAAGGTAGGAGAGAGAGAGAGGAGAGAGAGAGAAAGGTAGGGAGAGAGAAAGGAGAGAGAGAGGAGAGAGGAAGGAGAGAGAGAGAGAGAGGAAGGAGAGAGAGAGAGAGAGAGAGAGAGAGAGAGAGAGAGAGAGAGAGAGAGAGAAGGAGAGAGAGAGAGAGAAAGGTAGGAGAGAGAGAGAGAGGGAGAGAGAGAGAGAGAGAAAGGTAGAGAGAGAGAGAGAGAGAAAGGTATGAGAGAGAGAGAGAGAGAAAGGAGAGAGAGAGAGAGAGAAAGGTAGAGAGAGAGAGAGAGAGAGAGAGAGAGAGAGAAAGGTAGAGAGAGAGAGAGAGAAGAGGAAGAGGAGAGAGAGAGAGAGAAAAGGAGAGAGAGAGGAGAGAGAGAGAGAGAAAGAGAGAGAGAGAGAGAGAAAAGGAGAGAGAGAGAGAAAAGAGAGAAGAGGAGAGAGAGAGAGAGAAAGGAGAGAGAGAAAGGAGAGAGAGAGAGAGAAAAAGAGAGAGGAGAGAGAGAGAGAGAGAAAGGTAGGAGAGAGAGAGAGAGAGAAAGGTAGGAGAGAGAGAGAGAGAGAAAGGAAGGAGAGAGAGAGAGAGAAAGAGAGAGAGAGAAAGAGAGAGAGAGAAAGGAAGGAGAGAGAGAGAGAAAGGAAGGAGAGAGAGAGAGAGAGAAAAAGGAAGAAAAGAAATTAAGTATTGTTTCTATTTAAACATTCAACAGTGTATATAGTTTATAAAACTATTCAAATTCAAGCCTGCCAAAATAAGCTGATAACTTACAGAAAGGAGTGTGTTGGTATCTAGGTTATAACTGCCACTGCTATCTGACAGCATGCCTTGCAAATCATCCAGATCAACTTGGATTGAATCCAACTGTTCAGCCAAAGCCTCACTGGAAAAAAAAAAACAAAAACACAAAAGACACTGAATTTATAGAAAGAAAAATAGATTGGTAATTACTTATGTGGATGCTTTCTATAAACCATTCAGAACAATTCCCCATTCTTTGCATCTCCTAATGCAACCAGCTTTTCTCACAGTGTCCATCTTCTCCTTAAATAAACACAAAACCATTTGTACTAGGTTACACAGTACCAGCAGCAAAGAATGATTCCTGACACAATGTGATGAGTTATTATATTGGTCATTCTTAGGTTTCATTTGTGAAAAATTAAGAGATCAATTTTGAAAGTCTGAAGTTTCTTGTTACCCTGCAAAATTATAGACCATATTACTAATATGATTGGGTTCAGATTTAATGTTTAGCAAAATCATTGATGACAAGGGACATCACTCACCAAAGTCTCAAACAAGAGGAATGGATTATTGACCAATCAGAAAGTAAAAGAAGCCAGAAACCAACAACTAAGAATAACACCAGTTCTTATATGCTCACCAATTTCCACTGAAATTTCCTGATCTGATATATATATATATATATATATATATATATATATATATATAATAAAAAGGCTTAAACACTAATATTCCATGGTCATAATTTATTCCATTGGAATCAGAATCTGATCCAAATCATCAGACCTACAAATTCAAAATGAAAACAGAAAAAAACAACTCTGGAAATCAAAACAGAATTTAGAGAAAGTGTAAGTATGAGGAGGAGGGAGATGAAACCTTACGAGGCAACTATCTTTCCCGAGGGAAATATAAACGAGAAAAAAAAGATACATAGGTATATCCGCCGGTGATTGGAAGCAGCGTCTATACAACCATAGACGCTCATTTAGATATAGATGCCTCAGTAGACAGACTTCCTTATCCAAACACTACTGGGAACTGGTGGATAAGGGATTAAACCCAATTTTGAAATGGAGATTCCTATCTAGAGCCAGAACACCTAATAACTTCCGCGATCGGTGTGATCTATGCATGGCGGAAAAAAATCTTCATTATCAAAGATAAGAATCGAGATGAGCTGCTGAATCTTCGGAATGAGATATTCTCTAAATGTAGACATAAGAAACGTTTCAAAACTTGAACACCGTTTTGTAACATGTTGTCACTTATGTCGGCTCCATCTTAGTCCTATAACATTGGGCATGACATTTTAATTGTATGACTATTATGTTTATCTCTAAATGTATCATTGTGCACGTTTATGTGATGCGCTATGTATTTATATATGCATATATGTTTGTGTATGTGTGTGCATGTATGTATATGCATGTATATATATGTAGATATATATATGAAATTTTTTTTTTCATACACGCGCAAATATTTGAATCGTCACTTATTTAGATTTTAACTTTTTATATATATGTACATATATGTATCTCTGTGTGTGTATTTATATGTATGTATGTGTATATATGTGTGTATATGTGTGTATATTTGTATGTATATGTATGTATGTGTGTATGTATGTAAGTGTGTACATATGTACGTATGGAGGTGTTTATGTATGTATATGTATAGGTGTGTATGTGTACTTATGTATATACATGTTTGTTTATGTGTATGTGTGTGTGTGTATGTATATATACATGTGTAAGGGTGTGTATGTATTCGCATGTGTATATATATATACACACACATGTGTAAGGGTGTGTATATATTTGCATGTGTGTGTATATATATATATATATATGTGTGTATGTATGGGTATATATATATATATATATATATATGTGTATATGTATGTATGTGTATGTATATGTATGCATGTATGTATGAATATATGCATGGGGGCATATGTATGCGTGTATATGTATGTGAAAAGTGTGTGTATATGAATATAGATGAATATGTGTATGTGTGGATATGTGAATATATTTTTAGGTTTTTATATATATATATATATATATATATATATATGTCTGTGTGTGTGTTTGTGAGTACATGCCTAAGTGTATGTACCTACTTGTATATGTTTTTGTGTGTATTAGTATGTGTTTTTGAACATAGAAATATTTGGTCCTTGCTAAATTAGACAATCGTTATATTCATCTTCATATATTTATATTTGATTTCTAACCTGTAGTCGATATTAATTTGTCAAATTTTCTCAATTACAAAGCGACCCTTTAAGTAAACACAATTTTATTTTCCTTCGTCCCGTCTCTCTCCACCACGAAATGTATCTTTATGCATTAGACATCCGTCGACTTTCTTTCTCTCCTCTTTTAAAAAATTCCCTCTGTTAAGGTTTCATCTCCCTCCTCCTCATACTTACACTTTCTCTAAATTCTGTTTTGATTTCCGGAGTTGTTTTTTTCTGTTTTCATTTTGAATTTGTAGGTCTGATGATTTGGATCGTATTTTACGATTCCAATGGAATAAATTATGACCATGGAATATTAGTGTTTAAGCTTTTTTTATTATATCCTTACTCTGTCCTAGACATTGAGTTCTACCTGGATCCTTCCTCTTGGAAAAAAAATTTTTTTTTTTTCTGAAAATATACATGTATGGGAATTTTTTTATATATTTTGCATATTATGTATATTTTGTATATATATATATATATATTATATATATATATATATATATATATATATATATATATATATATATATATATATATATCTCATTCAATGCATGTCAAGTTGCATTATAAAAATCCCTGATTTTCCCAACATTTAACCAAAATTTCCTGATTTTTCTTAAATTTCCAGGTTGGTCATGAAACTATCAAATATAAATAAATGCAAATATCAGTGTGTCCCACTTTTTAAAGTTTACTCCTAGAAGCTGTAGCCCAACATATCATACCATTTTGGAATCAGACCAACTGTGAGCAAATTAAAAACTTTCCAGGCCAGATCTGGACCTGCAATCCTGAAATTTGGGATTCCCAAGTTTTCATTACTGTGATTGTTTTCAGTGATTTTTTGTGACAAATTTTTTATACAATAACAATTTTTATAACTTTGAAATAAATCTGGAAATAATCAAAATTAATTGAGAAATCCAGCAAAAGTCACCCATGAAATAAAAATAATTGTTTGTACAGAAAGTAAAGACCTACATTCATCAAATTGTCTTTAAATGAAGTGGCAGCAGAAGAATTATCGTTGAACTTTTAAAAAGTAAGCTTAATATGCAATACTTAAATGCAGTGATCAATTTGGAGTTCTTCTGTAGTTTTATTGTTGCCTACAGCAGCAGTATGCCTCACAAAAAGAAATCTCTGCCAACAGAGGAACAGATTGCAATCAAAAGAGCCAAAGGTGCAGTGAGCAAAAGAAAATCCCATGCAAATGAGATGAGGTAACATAAACTGTAAATTTTTCATTACATTATTGTTATATAATTACAGTGCAATTATTAAGGTTTTTGTCAAAAGTATTTTATTATTGCTTGTATATTAATTTAAAATAATCCTTTTTACAGACTTTATTTTTGAAATGGAATAAGATTATTCTAAATTTTGGAATTTCGTTATTGCCCATCAAAATGACTATTGTTTTTAGATTGCTTTTTTCTAATGGAAAAGAGAGGTAACAAAACAAACGAAATAGTTCCAGTTTGTTCAACTTAGGAAACTTGGTATTACAGCCAAAGTATTCTAAAATGCTTATAGTAACAAAAGAAAATGAAAAATACTTAACAACAAATCAAATATAGCATCAAAATTTATATTTTTACTTATTTGTTATGTAACTAAATACATAATTAACAACAATGTTTCTGTAAAACTTGATATTTCCTGTAATAAATTCTTAATAAATATTATTATTGTTATTATTTTGCTTAAGTGTAAGGTAGTCCTACATTTACAATTCCTTACAGCTAAACATGAAAAGAAATGTTGATCAAAACTGCCTAAAACCTTTAAGCGTGAATTGCGATAAAATTATCAAATGTTGAATATGCCCCTCATCCACACAAATGTGCCATATATAGTGTATATAAAATGAAGTGGGTGTATCTTGACATTATCAATGCAGTAAGAAAGTCTGTAGTAAAATCTCAATGTCCAAGAATGGCAATACACAAGTTCCAAGCCAAGTCCCTGATTCTGGGACATTGTGTATCAAACAGAAAATATCTAGTATATAGCTGTGCCCTGGAATAGCTTAAAATGTTGAATGAACAAAAATAAAAAATAGAAACACATTTTTATTCGAATAAAATATCCATCTAACACAAGAAGCAAAAAGGTGAACATGCTACCAACTGACATTAGAGGCAAAAAAGGTGGACACGCCTCCAGCTGACACGAGAGGCACAAATACTTGGGTCCATGCATTCAGGATTGAAAGAAGTAGACATTTTTATTCCAATTTTACTAAGCCTAGAAAACATATCACATAAATAACATTCAGCATTTATTTTCAATCTCAAGTCATGCATGGTGCCAAACCTGTTGAGAACTAAAGTGTCAGCTCTGTACAATGGCTTTCTCAGTTGTTAAAAATGGCTTTGAGTGAAGCCTATGATTTTTGGCAAAGATCACACTTCTTCAAACACTGTGGCCTGGCGCTAAAGAATCACAAAGAACTCTGCCAGATAGCAGAAGCCACATCACTTAAGGACTTTCAACAGCAGTGACAAAATGACTAGCACATGTAATTCAAAGAAAATAATGACATAAGATGTTGACAAACCTTACATTACTTCAAATAAAAGGTTAGGAAAGAAACTCCCATCAATACTGGAAAGAGGGATAACAGCTACTGGGCTTGAGAAGAGAAAATAATGATATAATCAAGATGTCGATATTCCACACTACTTCAAATAAAAGGTTAGGAAGGAAACCCCCATCAATACTGGAAAGAGTGATAACAGCTACTGGGCTTGAGAAACCTATTTTCCTGAAAAACTTTTAAGAGAATGATTTCATAAATTTCAGCCTACAGTAGTACTGGTTGTTTGATCAATAAATGTTGAATATTTCCTTAGAAGGAAACGGTTAATATTAATACCATTACAATATAATAAACCTGCTATTCAATGCAAGCCAAGTTTCATTGGAAAATTCTGTTTTCTTTGACATGAAACAAGAATTCTCCAATTTTTCTTTAAAGCAGACTATTTTTTTTAATTCTATGATAATTCCCCAACCCTTAGGTCAGTTATGAAACCTGTTACAGCACCTTAAACACTAGAACTACTACTAGTAGACATTGAATTATTGTCTCATCAAAGAGAAGATTTATAAAAAAAATAAAAAAAAAAAAATATTAGGTTCTCACCGTTCAGCCTCTGGACTTGCAAGAATCAAGTCTTGACCGATATGTTCTGTGGTTGTAGGGGAGTCGTCATTTGTGCCAGTACTGCTGGAAAGGACAACGTCTTCATTTAATAATCGAGATGTATCAACATCATCCAGCTGTGAAAAGAGGGGAAAAAAAAACATAGTTGCAGCAAAGAATGTCAGCAGAAGGCAATAAATAATAATAATAAAAAACAAAAAACAAAACATGTCATTATCTTTGACTTGTTTGTTTCTTTAGAAAATGTTAATAGCCTTTAAAGTGCATCTGTGTATACTTGCCATCTACTGCAAAACATGTAACATTATTTCTTCAAAATATACAAATATTCTTTGTTTTTTTAAACACATGCACACACACACAAAAAGTTAAAACCAACATATAATGATGTTTGAAACACACACTTCATTTTCTCATGGTAAAAAAAAAAATTGAATTGAAAATGAATGAGATTCAAACTCACATCCCTTGAGGTCACCATGATGTATGGTTATAAAACTGGTAGAAAAAAAAAAAATTGGCATATTATTATTCCTAACTGAACTATTTTGTTGCATACAACCTTCTTGGGTATGATTAACTTTTAGCTCCCTGCATTAATATTACCTCCCTTTCCACTGCATTCTTTTTCAAGGCCTCTCAATTGCAGTAACCTTATTCTTAATTTCACTCAAAGATGTTTTCTGTTGCCATAGCAGGTTATGGTAACACAACTATAAAATTCAAATTCAGGAATCAGGGTCACCTTCAGAGGCAGGATAAACTTTTTGTACAGCAAATGAAGTCACATACAGAGTGATAAATGTTAAATATTATTAACTGCAAGTCTCCTACAATGGCATCTTTCAGCAGGAAAATGTGTCCTGCCATTATAGACAAGTTGTAGAAGAATGGTTTTAGAAGACATTAAGAAAACTGCACCACATTGTCCTGACCACCAAATTCCCACCCTCCAGATATATCCTCATTGAGTCCCCAATCATAATGAAAGATCCTTGCTTTGACCATCTAGTGGGATACAAAGTCACTCCAGTCCTCAAGATGCTGGAAAAATGGTCAGATCCCTGTACTGCTCAAGTAACTACTTAGCTCCTAACATGATTTATCTTTACAAGAGTCAGATCAGACCCAAAATGGCATATTGTTGCCATATATGAGCTGAAGCTGCCCACTTTCCAGCATTGACAAAAACATTTACACGGCCTTTTGGGTGATGAATTATTTTCAACCTTACAGACCCTTTCACCACAGACAAAAAGTTGCAAACTATCACTATTTTCATGGTGAATATTCAGATTTGCAACATTCTTTAGTTCCACCAGTTCAGACTTTTAAAGCTAAGACCCATCATGCTATGTACACAGGGTCAAATTCCTTTCATATTCCATTGGCAAGAAAGGAAGTTCCATCCAGATAGGTTCTTCCCAAGAATTGCTACTTTGTAGAACAAACTCTCAAACAGGATTATTCCCTGATAACTACAATTTTAACCTATTCAAGTCTAGATCAACAGTTATCTATCCTATATATCCTCATAATCAGCACTTACTTTCCTCCTCTTATGCCCATACAACAACTTCATTCAGTAACCCTCTATTTTGATTGACTCTTGAGTCTTATATTAGTTGAATAAAAAAAAATAAAAATAAAAAAAATGCTTCTGGGATGTGTTGGACCAAAGTTTGCTCTGAAAAAAACTCCCAAAATTAATTTGCAATAGTTAAACAACCAAATCTCAAAGAAAATGCTTAGCAATCTTTTAGTCTATACCTGATCCAGTAAGAGCTTTTGTTTGTTGTAGGAACATGACAGACTGGCACCTTATAAAGCAAGTGGTCATGTTTGGGTCATTAGACTGTACTACAAGATTTGTCAGTCAACCAGTGACAATCAATATTAAATCACTATCAAAAATAAGTGACTCAGTCAGCAATACAGTATCACAAAATGTAACTAATCATTGTAACAAGTCATTATAACAAATAAGTGTGACATATTCAGAAAACATTTAGGAAAACAAACAATTTGAGTAAAAGGAATTAAGGGCGTATCAGCAAAAATAAAGAAAATGCTAGAAAACCCAAACAGCTGACAATATGGATAAAAAAAAAAAAATGTTGGAATCACAATTATGAACAATTTAGAAAGTCTCCTCCCTCATTTATTCTCAACAAAGTTTGAAATAACCAAACAAATTTTTATTATATTGAAAAACAAATCAAAAATCTAAAATGCATTGATATTAAAACTGCTGGAAGCAGAACACCCTCAAACTGAGCTTTGTATTCATTTTAAAGCTGAAACCCCCTTTTTATAACTGAGCAAATTGAAACGTGAATAATACATAGAAATAAATTTTATTCTCTTTACCTTTCATTCCCTTCAAGTGCACATTTAAAAAAAAATCCAAAAACATTCATTTTTAGCATTAAAATCAATCAAAAGAATTCCTGTCTCCGTTTCAAACAATTTGTTATTTGCATACACATCTCATACACTAAATGTATACTGGAAACTCATATTTGATATAGATGCTTTTAGAAATGGTTATGCAAGTTTGATCCCTGCTGGAGAGCACATTCTCTTTAAGATTTCTTGAATTCGTAGGCTAATAGATATAATACATAATGTTTAAAATAAAAATGGGGCGTTTATTTCAAATACGAGTATCCACTGCAATAACAGTTGAAGTTATATATATGTATGTATGTATGTATGTATGGGTTATGACTTTTTGTATAATAATTGATTTCCTGTATCATCATTCAATAAACTTTCCTTCATAAATAATGAAGGGTTTAATTCAATTTATTTTTTTAAAAATGTCATCCCCAACATAAAACTTCTAAAATCGTATATTAGTAGTACTATGACTCTGCAAATTTACGACATGTATTTTGTGGGACTATATAAGCATGAGTACTAGTTGGGTTGTTATGTTGAATGGGAAAAGTGTGTTGAGTTTGCAATCAATTTTTTTTTCTTTCAGAGTATATAAGCTCTGAACGAAGACCTGACCAGAGAGTGAATCTGAAGAGTCCAAAAAATTCTGAAGAACAACTCACAAGAAAATGGAAGAAGTATAGCAAAACCAAAACTGCAACCAAATTAGTAACATCTACAAACTTATCAACCAGCAAAGTAACAAATGTTTATCATCAGTTATCTCAAAAAGAGATTGAGACATCTCAATCTGGCATTTACAGATACATTATTAAAGAAGCTGTTAAACTTAAGAGAAAAAGAAAACTCTACAGTTAGAAAATTGGTCATTGCATTTTGATGGTAAATGAATTGATGACCAAGAATATCATGTGCTTGTTTTGAAAAATGAAAAAAGAAACATTAAATCTAATAAATGGAAAAGTGGATACTGTTGTTAAAGGAATAAGAACTGAATAGAATTTATTGAAGAGCATAAAGATAAATTGTTGCAGACACTATGAATATGAAAACTGGAAGCAGGAATGGAATTGTCATTCAGTTACAAAGATTATTTGCTCAAAAGAAACTGGAAGAACTACAATTCATTGGCTGTCAACATCACATGTTCTTGATGCAGTGCTTCATATAGTAATGGATGATGAACTTGAAGGAAACTCCTTGAATGAAAGCCAGTCTAAAAAAATGACAACATTGAAATCAAAAACACAGGAGACCACTTTCCTAGTATGTTATGGTAATTAACAGAAAAGAAATGGAAGTGGTGGAGAGCCATGATTGCTTACATACTAAAGCGGAAGTTTCAATTGTTCTTTTTTGCTATTGAACTATTTGAACTACTTTATATCCATGACAGCAAAAGATAGTGAAATGCATAATTATCATTTTAAAGAAATAACTTAATTATTCTGAATGAAACCAACCGATATTTGCTTCAAGGATTTTTTTTTCTTTTAAGAAACAAGTTAATCTTTTCATCTAAAGTCATTTTTTTTTCCAAAATAATGCATCAGCTTTCAACATTTGAACTTGCAACAACCACTCTTGGGAAAACCTATATAACAGGAACACTACTTTACTGATTAGGCTACAAGAACTTTTGTTTTTTTTGAAGGAAAGTTTTCAAAACTTACATTTAATTATGTGCATATTGCCATTTAATAAAAATTTAAAATGTAATTAAGAAGTATATTAATGAGAAATAAAGTATGAGAGAGAGAGAGAGAGAAAGAGAGAGAGTCATGCAAAATAAAAAAAAAATAAAAATATTTACATTATTTACAATAGGACAGATATCCTGAGCTTTGTTATCAAAATGATTTGGCCACTGTTCTCTCCAGCCTCCTCCAGGTGCCTGTTGATCTGTGTAATGCTCAAGTAATTTTAAACTGAACCCTTTAAAGTTACCCCAACCCCCAGATCAACAGAAACCTGAAGAAAGAGTACAATGGTTGAAATTTTGATGATAACAACAAAGATGGGGATATTAGTCTGACAGGAAATAATGTAAATAAATCCTCATTCCAAAAATTCAGACAGAAAAATATTTTACTTCATAATAATAAGTGAAAATAGTAAAAAGTGAAAGGAATAGAAGAATCAAGTATGAAGCATTGACGAGATTTGAACCCAACATTTCTGGAGATCAATTCATAAGACTCAGAAGAACAAAGTAATAACAAGAGTCTCTTTCTGAGGATCCTGTCAATTTAATGGATGGTCCTGATACACAGGCAATATGGATTGGCTCAAAGGAATAGTTTTTATAAAATTATGTGGAGATCAGAATATGCCATTTTGGAAAAAAATAATTTAAAGTTCAAACCCCATTTCAGTTATTGAGACATGGTTGAAAGTCAAATCGTTTCTCAAACACAATTATGGTGAGAATGAGTCTGGGATGTGCCAAAGCCCTTTTTCTTTTTTTAATTTCTGCTGCAATAACAACCAAGGTTAGCATAGATTCCAACAATTTCTTTCCAGACTTAAGAAAGAGATTATTAAAAAGGTTCCAGAGTCCCTATTTAAGCCAACGGATTCGGATGTGTTAAGTCTGGGCAAATTATTAATTATATTTTCTCAGTTAATTCTAAACACCAGGCTTGTCGATTCATATTTAGCTAACAGCATCCTTGTATTTTCGTCTTTATCCATCTCCTCATCTTCAAGAAGATACGCACATCCTGTTTGCAATTTGACACCTGAGCCTATTTTCCATCAACCAGCCTCAAACTAGACTTTGCTTTGCAGAATTCATTTTTGATATTTTCCACATCTTAATTGTTCAGTTGAATTCTTTACATTACCAAGGTCATCACAAAGTAACTCGTAAAATTTCACAGCACAATGTTTAGAATTGCTGCAATTCAGTAGCAATAGATACAAAAATGCTACAAGTGAAGCCAGTATAAATCTTCTCTCCTACAATATGGATGATCACGTAGAGACAACAGGTTGAGGTAGCCAAAAGTGAGACCTACTGGGAGTGGGTAAAAGGAAGGAAGTGACCAATGGGATGTAGCATTTACAATTTTAACATTTAAATCATATATTTAAAATCTTTTTCAGCAATGCAATAAACCCTCAAATGATAGGCCACTTACAATAGTTATACACAGGGTGTGACAGATAAATTATCTTCTAAATTACACAAAAATGAAAGTAACACCAACATCTCATTTTAACAGATATATTTACCAAAATTATACAAGAATATCTTGAAATACTAAAGAGTAAATTTATTCAATAAAATTGCCATTGGCTTCAACCCCGGCCTCCAGATGACTTCAGAATCTCCTGCAACTCATCTGGACAGTCTCCTTGTTTAAGTTGGTGAATGCTGTCATAATTCTTGCCTTCAGTTCATTTTTGGTGCTACAAGGAGTTTTGTTGGTCTCTCACTCAACTGTACCCCATACATAATAATCAAAGGGGTTGCAGTTTGTGGAGTTAGGTGGCCAGATTAAGGGGTGATGTGGTCACAGAAATTGTCTGACAGGCATGATTGGGTTTTCCTGCTTGTATGGCATGATGCGGAGTTCTGTTGCCAGACATAGGTTCTTCCAGCAGCCACCCAGGACAGCACTACCTCCTCAAGTCACTATGTAGGCCACCATGTTGAGTCTGAGGCCCTGTGAGAAGATGAATGGAGGCATAACATTGCCATCACTAGCGATCACTTCAAATACCTTCATAATTGCCATTAAACTCATCCAACTCTTTCTGAATCCTCTGCATCATCCTCAGATTGAAACCCAAATATTCTGAAATGTTTGTATCGGAGCTTCCAGTGCAAATGTCAAGCAGTACAGCATGCCGTTTCCAAATTTCTGATGAAGTGAATTGCGTCATTGGTGCTCTTTTTCTCACGGTGTCCCACTGACCCTACTATACTGTTCAGTCAACAAAAACAAGCAACGCTCATGCGAAAAATTAAAAATATAAAATGGCGACAATTTGCTCATTGCACCTTGTATTCTGTGTATTAGCCATTTCCATCATAGTCAAAGAGCTGTCTATCTGCAATGCAACTGACCCTCAAATGATGGCCATTAACCACTTCTTACAATGATTATATATTCTGCATAGTAGACATTTTCTTCGTAGTCAAAGCTGCAATCAAAGATCATTAGAGTGTTTTTACTGAGATGCCACTCATCCTCCACTTTTTGACAGGTCTTGTTTTTACCCTCAACCAAACTGAGGTGAGTCAGTTGACCATCCATTCATGAAGCAGGTTATACTGGGTATGTGCTACCAGTAGCAAGAGGGATCTAAAATCTAACAAATTATGAAGATACAAAATATTTTTTTATCTGGAAATTGTACCTGAAAGTTATCTATTTTTGCCTGATGTTCAGTTGTATCATCATCGGAGATTTCCACAATTGTAGGATAATGAGTAGCATTCGTCTTGTTAAGCATTACATCCTGGATATCTTGGATAACTGGAGGGTAAGTGGCTGTGGACACGGCAGTAGATGGCAGGCTTTCTGTTGTCTCACCAAGTATATCTCCTTGGAGAACAAGCTGGAGATAAAGTAATAAAAAGAAAACGGGGGCAAAAAAATAATAAATATACAAATTATTTTCAATCATAAATAAAATGTGTAAAAATGCCAAAAACCATCCGATGTGAATACGAGTCCTCCATTTACTAATTTTTGCATTTTGGCAGTTGATATTTTTCACAAATGATAGTTTGTTTTTTTTTTGTCTTTTTTTTTTTTTAAATTTATTTTTATCAAATTTTCACAATTTTCTTTTTTTAGTTTTATCAAATTTCATGATTTTTTTTTTTTTGTTTGTTTCAAATTTTCAAAAGTGTTTGGTTTTATCAAATTTTCACAATTATTTTGCTTTTTGTTAAATTTTCACAACTGATGATTTGTTATTAATTTTCACAAATGATATTAACATGAAATGAAAACAACTTTTGTAATAATTTTTTTAAATGAAGGATGAAAACTTAAAATATTTAAAATGCACAATGGGAAAAGGCTACAGTTTCCATTAAAATGCTTAAGTTTTTTTTTTAAATACTAACTGAATATGTTTATCTTGCTGCACTAAATTTATTAATTATCTTTATTCAATGTCATTTTTATTGATAATTGAGATGAATGTATTCTCTAATCTTTGAAGACTCAAGCTACTAACTAGCATTTCCCAACCACATAATTAAAATCTATCTTTAATGGTTTTCAAAACTAGGTTTATCAAAATGAAGACAATATATTTAAAAATATTTAAATATTGGTACTATTTCTTACATGGTTTTACTTAAGTATATAATGGATACAAGTTTTTGTCGGAAAAAAAAAACCATTTACAGATATTTGTTCAGTCATTGTGCCGTGAATCCAGATAACCCTCAGGAAATTTGGAAAAGAGAACTTAATAACCAAACATCAAAACATTATGATGACAAAGATGAGGATATTAGTTTGATTTTAAATAAATAATGATAACGCCTCAGCCAAAAAATTCAGACAGGATAACAATATATTTCATGCTTTCATCAAGTAGCAGCAAACAATAGACTTTTATGAAGAACAGTAACGTGTATTTTTTTTGAATGCCCAACAAGGGCCGATATAACAAAAGGTCAGTTTAATATGGAACCTACATGCATGAAATTAAAAACAAAACAAAATCCACTTAGTAACCTACAAAAGCATCAGAATAACCTATAAGCTTCTCATTCTTCCATTGCTGAGGTACTGCTACAAAATTTGAATCTACAGGGATGAGATCTGCTTTATTTGTGCTGTCTTGAGTGGGGACAAAAAATTGACCCCAGCCAAAATAGTAGCCATTCTTTTTTTTTTTTTTAAATCTACTTAATAATTATTTTTGTCCATTTTCATTGGTTTTCTTTATAACTTAAAATATTAAATACCCCTGTCCCATAATTGTTACTACATTTAGTGGATGATATGTGTATGCAAATGTAACATATTATGAAACAGGTATAAAAAGAATCATGTTCCTTATAAGAAATGAGAGAATTTTCAAACAACACAATGAATGACTTAATAAAATATTCAACGTTCTATGATTTTGATTTTGGCATATCAACTCCTTATGGGTCATTTAATGCTGAAATTTTATTTTCTTGGGAGCTTTTGTAATTTTTTTTCTTACTATAAAAATGTATTGCTGGTAATTTTTTCTATTTTCATGTTTTGATCCCAGTTTGGGGGTTCACTATTTGCCTATAGCTGGGACCCTAACAGGTGCTGCCACCCTGGGTCAGGGTGAACCTGGGAACAACAGCAATTAAGAGGTGGTTCAATGCTTCTCAAAACATGATCAGAGACCTTGCTGCTGGATGTAGTTTATCGTCATACCCAGGATGACATTCTATGATTTTTTTAAGTTTGAAGTCTTTTGTTTGGCAAAATAAAAACAACTTTTGTTTTTGTCTAAAATACAAAACTAAAAAATTAACTTTATGGAAAACATTTCTTTCTCATATTCTCTAATACTGTTTTTCTAAATATTTTTAGATTGTAAGAATTTGTTTGTTTGGAGATAATGATTTAGTGACAGAAGCCTTACTAATTAACTCATAGCTGGAAGGAGAAGAGGTGGATTCATACCTTTACCAAGGGTATTTGCGTGTAAGTGAATATAACAAAGACAACTGGAATTGGAACACAGCTCTTTGATTAACAATTCCGAGTTGTTATCCATTACACCACCCACACAGCCAAACTTACAGTACCTGGTATTCCCAAACGGTCACCCATCGAGGTACTGACCCGTCTCATTGTTGCTTAACTTTGGTGATTGTATGGAGACTGTACATAAGCTGCCTTCTGAATAAAGATGAGAGGAAAAAATCTATGGGGTAAGATCTTCAAAGCAGTCACCCACTTGACCAAAACAGAATTTTTTTTTTTTTAAAAATCAAGTTCACCCCAAACAAGGCAGTAAAGCCACTAAAGCAGAAGGGGTTACTGGGTTTGGAAGAATTAGAAAACGGAAACATTACCAAGGAGTGACATTGCATTTAAATTTTGAAAATTAAAGTTGACTGGAAAGCATGAGCCCAAAGAGAGTTCCACAAGTGAGAAATGTGAGGAAAAAAACTGTTAGCATAGAACTTACAATTCTAGCCAACTCAACTGTAAATTGATGAGAAACCAGTCTAGTACTGCACTTAAACTCAAAAAGTCTAGGTACCATCGTGAAGTGTTCATTCGAACAATTACCATAAAAGTATTTATAGAAAAGACACAAGGAGGAAACTTCATAGTAATGAGAAAGTGAAGTCAACATGCCAGATGAAGACCAATAATATTGCTGGTTCTTCTTTTGATATATAGGAGGAGCACCGGACCATTTATAGACATTAGTAATCTATACCATAATATTCTAATATTAACTGCTGGTCTTTATGTTGGACATGAATGGAAATCATGTAAACTTGAGTCCAGCTACAAGACAAGTAAATAAGTCCCAGGGTTGTTATGATGTACAACTACTGGTGCCTTTTGAATTCCTCTCCTTAGTTTTTCATAACAAATCCCCTTTCATACAGAAATACTACCCTGGATTGAATCCCAGAACAATAGCATGTTACAATCACTAAAAAAAAAAAAAAAAGATTTCTGGATCAAATCCCAGAACAACAGCATGTGTTACGAGGTCCCATTTTGCCCTACCTATTACACTATAAAATATAAAACCTAACTTAAAATGATGACTTAAATCTGTAACTACTAGATGCCCTTTTTACCTTACAAAAAGCTCCCATTCACCAAACCTTTTAGATTTCATAATAGAATGGAACTTTCTGGAAGTCTCTAGAAACTTCTACCAGGTTCTAGAGGGTACAAAAAACATATATAAACAGGTGTTCGCACCAACTAGCCAGTTTGCCTCCTGACCCCACAGCCATGACTACTGAGGTTGACTCTGGTCCATTTGATTCATGAACAAAGCTTTGACTGAAAGAATCAAAGTTCCGACAGTCATCAAAAAGAAAAGGCTATCGGTATATACTTCACATTTTTATTCCTTGATGATATTGACCAAAATCCTTTATTTTATATACATGGGAATATCTCACTATTTTTCTAAGAAGAAAATAATATTATTCTTTGACTAGCAACAAATTCTCATCTGTTGCCTTAATCTTAGCTGTATAAGAATTTCCTCTCCACTCCCTCATATAGTTACACATTAAGCCAACTACTTTCTGGGCTCTCACATGCTTAACTGTTAGCATTTCCCAACGAATATTGTTTAAACCTCAGCCCTTCTGTTTATATAAAATATTTTATTATATGTTAAATAAACCCCCCCATTTTTTTTTCATTATTACTTGTAATCTTTTCTTTCAACTTTAATTTCTAAGAATCTGTTTTGTCTTATTTTGTGTTGTGCCAGCCATAACACATGTTACAATCACTAAAATATTTTCTTCATTCTCAAAATAGTTCATTACACTTTCTTTCAAATAATTTTAATGAATTGTCCACATTTATCAAGTTGACCCGAAACAATTGGTCAAGATAAAAAGACAAAAAGATCCTTAAAACAATCAGTACCAAAAGGACACTAATTAAAACTTTGCTTTAAATATTAATTGCATCATGTCCTCTTCTTGAATTTTGCACCTTCTCTTCATTTTCTCCTCCCCAGATGGTTGTGACTAATACTAATTCAGTGATCATATTCAGTTTCTGTTGGAATCACTTTGTTCTAGTCTTGGACTACATGTAAATAATATAAATGTTGGTACTGAACAAGATGCTAATGTACCTAAAAAGAATTAAAACAAACCATTCTTGCAAATTGTTTTTGAAAAAAAAGCAATGTACAACAAAATTTATGACAGATATGAATTTTTATCAGAATTTTATTTATAATTAGTCCTACCAAGTTGTCAGTTCTGTACAATGCTTTAAACAGAAATATATTAAAATGGAAAAAGTATCCTGAAATTACTCAGACATTTCTCCCAAATGTATTAACAGAATAACTTTGGTCAAAACTGGTTTTCATGAATTAAATTTTATGTTAAAAATTATTTGCTTGATTATTTTTAAAAAATTACAATTCATTTCACATTAAAATGACAATACTGACCTGTTGTGAATTTGGCTCACTGTTTTCTTCAATAGAGAGTTGTTTGCTAAAACGGCTTCGCTTTGAAGGCACCACAGCAGCTTCCTGCGTCTCTGGTGCTTCTTCAATCATTCGAGGAAGCTGTCTTTTCATATTCGTCAAACTTCGATTATGTTGGACAAATGTTATCAGCAGTTGAATCAACTACACAAGCAAACAAAAAAAAAAAAAAAAAAAAAAAAAAAAAGAAATAAAAACATTTTAAGAATTCATGAAGTTTACAAATATCAAAGTCTAAAACTATGGGTCATGACCCCAAATGAGGTTACAAGGTGAAATGCTGGGATTGCAAAAATTAAATTCAAACACTTCAATTTCAGTTTATGTTATTTCACAAACACACAATATTTAACATGAAGCACCACACAAGAACTGTGGTAATAAAACACGTGTGACGCCATTGCAATTAGTGCAGTAACAAAGTGTGAATTTTCAGTGTAGTTGGTTAATACCTGGGGTCACGAAAAATCTCATGGTGAAAAATAGGGTCATGAATGAAAAAAAGCTTAAGTGCTAGTCTACAAGAAAATTCATAAAAACAAAAAATATTTTATATCATTTAAAACAAGGACACCGGAACAAGAAATGTAATATTCATGAGAATGGCAATATAAATACTGAACAGTGGGCACTTACGTTTTGTAAATTACGCAAAAGCATTTGACAAGGTATGGCACAAAGACCATTTTGAAGTGCTGGGAAAACTCGATCAATTAGGAAAAGATGTTAAAATAATCCAAAACTTATACTAGGATGCAGATAGGAAATGAATTTAAAAAATAGAAAGGGGCAAAGATTGCTGGATTACTATTTGCTATCCATTCTCTTATATGCTAGTGAATTCTGGACAATCTCCTCACGGATGAGGAGAAAATTAGATGCTGCAGAAATATGGTTCTACAGAAGGATACTGAAAATGGCAACAGAAAGAACACAAATTTAGAATCAGGAAGAGATAGCTAAAATTCTTTGGACACATAATGAGGAAGGATGGCCTGGAAAACTTAACACTCACAGGGAATATTGAGAGCAAGAGATAGGAGAAGGCAGCAAGCCACTTACCTGATAAGCTTGTGTGAATGGATGGCGGAACAAGGTGAGGGGCTTAGTAAAGTGAGAAAAACTGCTACGGGCCACAAGTGGTAGGAAGTTGTGGAGAGTAATGATTGCCTATGTCCTTAAGGGATACAGCACACAAAAGAAGAATAAAAATATACTTTTCTCTGTTTATGTGCAGTGTTCCTTCAGGAGATAAGCTGTCATTGGCTCTCCACAGCTTCTTATCCTTTGTTACTCTTAACAGTACTTTTTCCTTTATAATCCCTTGATGCTACTTGTCAAGTAGAAAAACTCACTGTTTTTCTCTTAGTCTTACTTTCAATGTGTCACGTGTGCATTAAATTCTCTCACCCTTCTTTTCTCATTATGTGTCACATAAGTTTCAGCTGTTATGGTCTGTAATTGTTATTAACAGTTTCTTTGTACTTCCTGCTATCCTTAAAACTTCCCCATTTGTTACATGTTCTCCCCATTATATTCTCAATATTTGTCTGTCAAAACCATACCTTAATTGGTATGATATTTCTTTTTCTTTTATGACAAAATTATCCAGCATTCACTGCTAAATGAGAGTAGACATTACATAGCAGTGCAACACTCTTTTCTCCAAGTACTACAGTCTTAATCTCTTCGAGCCTATGATCAACTGTTATCTAGCCTTCATATTCCCATAACCTTCACTTCCTACTCTTACATTCATATCACACAGCACATTCAGTAACCCTTAACCTTACCATGAGTGGCTCTGGAGCCTTGTATTAGGTGAACTTTTGTTGCGGGGGGGGGGGTGATTAAATTTTGCTATTTTTCAATTTTTGTTTAATTTCTAGAGAGAAAAAAGAAAATCACTATTCAGACACTTTCAGACTTTCCATCGTGCATAGTTAGTCCTTTCTTCTTGCTTCCTTTGGCTACTTTGTCTAATAGTTCTCAACTTCTTTCTGAATATGTCAAGTACACAATGCCATTTGTATATCATGCTTTTAAAATTACATCAACCGAAAATAAATCTAATTTTCTTTGAATCCTCATGCTGTACAGGTTAAATTGTTTATTTAGTGGCATATCAACCCCTTATGGGTCATTTAATGCAGAAATTTAATTTTCTTGGGGGCATTAGTAATTTCTTTTACAAAAATGTATTGTTGCTAAATTTTTTTTTTTTACAAAAATACATGGCTGCTAGTTTTTTTTTTTATGATGAAAATGTCTTGATATTTTTACTACAAAATTGTTTATACTTTCATAGTGTTTTGACCCAGATAAGGGGATAACTATCTGGCAATAGCTGGGACCCTAACAGATGCTACCACCAAAGATTAGGGTGGACCTGGGAACAACAGAAATTAAGAGGTGGTTCCACGCTCCTCAAAACCTCTCAGAGGCCTTGCTGCCAGATTTAGTTTGTCATACCCAAGAGAGATACAGGTTAAATAAATCCAGTGAGAATACACATCCTTGTCTCATTTCTTTTTGGTGTACTTATCAAATTCATTCTTTACTTGCATATATGTTATTGTAGATTATTTGTATATCTTTTCTTAAAGAGAACAAACCTTCATCAGATCTTATAGCTTGGCACTACAGAAACACAAGCAAAGAACTTTACGAAATAACAAAAAGCATATCATTTGAAACTTCCAATAGCGGCAACAACTAAAATGGATAGCACATGTAGCAAGGAGGGAAAATAATAACATTCAAGATGTTTACTTTCCACCTTCAAAAAGTGGAGACCAAAGTTGCCATCAATACAAGAAAGAGCAATAAATGTTACTGGTCTTGAGAAAACTATTTTTCTGAAAATTAAAAAAAAAAAAAAAAAAAAAAAATTTTATAACTTTCAACCAAAGCCAACACTGACTGTTTGGTCAATAAATGTTTCCTATATGGAAATGGATAAATTCACCATTATCATTTCAAGGTAGATCAAGCTTAACTAATATTTTAAGAAGGTAAAACTTAAATACCATGCCAATCATCAAGGCTATATATATATATATATATATATATATATATATATATATATATATATATATATATGTGTGTGTGTGTGTGTGTGTACCCTATGTTGATTGCACAATTCAGAGTTTCATGTTGCAAATCCAAAACATGTGCCTGAGGATTGCAGACAACATGAAACTGAGTTGTGCAATAAATATAGGGTATTATGTATATTTTTTTCATATATTAATAGCTCTGTTATTTAACACTGAGAACTGTTTTTCTTACACTATAAAATGTGTGTGTGTATATATATATATATATATATATATATATATATATATATATATATATATTACAAATACTTGCTCATACATTAACCTATATTTATCCATTTGATTATATATAAATTTAAAAATGAATCCTTTTCATTTTTCATAAAATACTATTTGCAATTTCTTAAAAAAACATGACAGATTTAACAGTTCTTTAAAGTATAAATTAAAAAGAATGAACAACAAAAGCCAAGTGAAAGAAAACACATAGATATATCTAATTAGTTTTTGATTCATTCATTCATTTTTTTTAATGGCTTATCAACACTTTGCAAGTTTTTTGAAGCCAGAAAGCATTTTTAGAGTGTAAGAATTATTTTTTTTATTTTTTGAGATAATAATGATTATTAATAAGTCTTACTAATTAACCCATAGTTGGAGGGAGAAGAGGTAGATTCATACCTTTTTCAAGAGTATTTGCACATAAGTGAATATAACGAATCCCAAGTGAAATTGGAACTCTGCTCTCTGATTAATAATTCCTAACCATTACCCACTACACCACCCACACATCCAAGCTTACAGTACCTATTATTCATAAGTGGTCACTCTTCTATGTACTGACCATGCGTGACATTGATTGATTTTTGATGATTGTACAGGAACAAGTGTTTCAACACTATATGGCCATAAGCCTATCTAATTAGATCAATGTGTTGAAAAATGTGTTCTTTTCAATTATACAAGATTATTAATTTTTAAATATTTACAAACCTTATTGACAATCTGCTGTTGCTGTTTGTGTTTCTGACGTAGTGAAGCCACTTCTCTCCAAAGGGCATCATTTTGTCTGAAGAACAGAAAGAAAAAAAAATTCATTTAAAAACAATAATTGACAGTAAACAGATTGTTTCTCTTAAATCTAATGCAACATTAAATTAAAGAGAAACGGAGTTGTCTACCTTTATTATCAATTTTCAGAGCCAAAGCAAATCTAGTAAAACTTTCTATATTCTTCTTCTATGTGCTGTGTTCCTACAGGGTGTTGGTGATTATAGCTCACCACAATTTCCCATCCTTTGTAGCTCTTAATAAATTTTGCCTTTTTGTTATTGCTTCCAAACCCTATTCTGCAATTTATTCACACAAACTCACTCAGTAGGTTATGCATTTCTTTCTTCTGTCTCTCTTTGCTTCAATCTGTTCTGTGAGTATCAGGTTTTCCAAGCCCTCTTTCCTCATTATGTGCTCGAGAAATTTCAATTGTCTTTCTTATATTAAGTATAAGTTTCCTTTTTGTTTCCATTTTCTCTAAAACTTCACCATTGCTCACATGTTCAGTCCATCGTATTCTTTGTAGAACCACATTTATATCAAACATCTTCATCTGTGAGGTACATTGTCTAGCATTCACTGCCATATAGGAAGACTATTATATCATCAAATAAGTTGAATTATTTTCCTAGGTTAGTGTAAACCCAGGAAAATAATGCTACTTGTTCAATGATGAAGAGATGTACTGCACAACAAAGGTCACTACTGCTTTAAATTATTTGCATAAAAACATTCTTTATACCTTGGAAGAACTAATAAGCATAATTTGATGTTTTCTTTTCAGCACCTCCTTGATATCAATTCTATTTGTATAAATATCTTTGCATATAGTTTTGGTTTTGTTGCCAAAAATTAAAATTTGGCTTTATTTTAATCAAATACTATTGCTTTGTTGTTTTGTATTTGGTTCATTATCAACATACTATCTTCATACCAACACACAGCCAAACAAATCACCAACAAGTAATCCACAGCACACCCGCAACAATAGCCAATCAGTGAACAGCATATTCTAATTGCCTGCATTTCACAACACCCGATTTTGGAATAATACAGGCCTGATAAAAAGTTCTTGCCCGCATACAGGGAGTGGTCAAGCGGCTGCATCTGGCATTGAAGGATTTGTGGGGATGCTCAAATACTTAGACCTACAGTAATTTTAATACAGATGTGTATAATTAACCCAGACATCCAAGTGCTGTATTATTTTCACTGTTCTTGATCAACTGAAGGATCAACTGTGTGTCTGCTCCTAAGAATTTGGTAAGAACTTTTTTCTAAACCTGTAGTAAACCATAGTCAACCACGAAGCAGCGAGGAATTATGACATGAATTTTTAATGAAAGATTTGAGAAAAAAAAAAAAAAAAAAACGCAATAGAGTGAAGCATGAAAGCTGAAGCACAAAGTGACAAGGGACGACTGTGTGTGTGTGTGTGTGTGTGTGTGTAGCTCTCTCTCTCTCTCTATATATATATATATATGTTAAAGCAACAAAAACTAATGCATGTAAAAAAAATACTGTATTTTTCAATGTATAAGATGCATTTTTAACCTGAAATTAGATGCTAGAATATGTTTGCATTCTATACGTCAATTGTATAAGGGATAATGCAGCAGAATGCTATTGCTACAGACCTCAAATGGACAAAGGGAAATACCAATGCTTCCTCAGATGTGCATGTGAGTGAAGAATTCATGGGAAAAAATAAGTGAAAAGACATTTAAGAAGTGTGTGTCTGCTCCTAAGAACTGGGTAAGAACTGGGTAGCACAATGGAAGGGACATTCTCTTTAATATTGGATATAAAGATGAAATTCTGAGTTCCTTTCTAAGTGACAGTGAATGCAATGTGTATTTTTTAAGTCTTGAGCCAAATAAAAAGTAAACCATATTTTTTTTTTTTTTAATTTACACTATTATCTGCACGTTCTTTCAAAATCATCTGTGAAAAATGCACACAAAGTTTTCATGAAAATTTAAGGTATTACAGCTTTATATGTAATTATAAAAGGGGGGATAATTCTGTCCACAACTCTCTCTCATATATGAGATATATTTTTTATATATCAAAAACAATATTGGGGGAGAAATGCATGATAAAGTGGAAAAAGCTCTTTTGTAAGATGTTTCGTCCTTCAGGTCTTCAGACAAAAGTTTTTTATGTTAGTGTAACTACACATGCACACGAATGAGGGATGCTAGGAATTTATTCAATTGCCTGGAATGATTGTAATTAAAATACATAGGAGAAAACTTAAGGAATCTAAACAAAAGATTATATGAACACAAAAGAAACATTTTACAATACATCAAATGTGTTAGTTGCCTACCATAACAAAACTGACCACAATTTTAATATATAAAAAAAATGCTACTTTGAACAAAAAAAAAAAAAACAAAAAAAAATTCACTACAACATAAATGTCTAGAGTGCCTTAACTGCAAGGTCATCTATAGTAAATTTACATCCTGGCTCTTACAGAAATTCTGTTATCACAGTGAGGGGGGGGATATCTAATAACAAAATTGAGAGAAAGAAAATGAATCTAAATGAAATCAGTTACATATAAAAAAATAAATTTAAATTAAAATTTAATTTAAAAATTTAATTTAAAATTCTCAGCATCTCACATTCGTGCACATGTGTAGTTGCATCAACATAATAAATTTAGTCTGATGAAGTCCTGAAGGATGAAACATGTCACAAGGAAACCTTTTTCTACTTACATACATTTTCATATATCTCACTTGTAAATCAAATATGTAAATCCATTAAAACAAGAAATTTAAATAATTCTAATTTTATTTTTAGTAATAGCCTAGAAAGTAGACATTGGGTTAGTTCCTGCAGAGGGCTTTTGGACCATCAGTCTTACCTTCAGCATCCTGTGTATCTAACAGTTAAAATAATTTCTTATTTCTAAATTCTCATATCTTTATTGAACACCTTAATTCGGCATAAACTCTCTTTGTATAGGCAACCAATCGCCATAATTTTTTACATTTATTTTGCACACAATTTTCATTTTCTTTTAAAGTCACCATTCTCTATCACATAAAGTCACTCTTAAAAGACATTAGGGAACCCGAACTATGTAATATTTTCATTATGTCACAGTATGTGTGCTAAAAAAAAAAAAAAAAAAAAAGAGCAAAGTACCGTGCCCCACTCAAGTTTTAATTAGTTTTAAAATTAGACATCAATTACTATTGTGATGAAAAAAGAAATTAAAGTTAAACCTTTATTAAAGAATTGATTTTTAAACCTTTCACTCAGTTTGATATTTAAAGTTAACTTTAAATGAATTATTTAATTTTTAATTGCATGTTTGTCAAGATTGAAGAAACAGATGAGTGGACACATGTATACTGCACTTTATTTTTATATAGAAAATAAAAAAAATACCTTTTCATGGTTTCCAATTTAAGATTAATGTGATTCTGTTTTGTCTTCCAAACTTTGACATCACTTAATAATTTACCAAAATCCTCTGGGCTCAATTTGGCAGCATCAAGTTTCACATTTGGAACCTTAAAAACAAAGAATATAAATAATGAACTGACATGAATGATATTAAAAAGTTTTATAGTAATTAAAAATAATGGAATAAAAATTCCAATTTAACCAGTTTTCATTGCCTTTTCTGTAGAGTTTGCTAAAGTAAGTTTAAATGTGATCTGTCTTATGAAAATAATTCATTTCATATTTTTATTCTATACAGATTATAAAGTAGGTACCTAAGTGTATGGTTTGCCAATATCATTAGGAGTTAAGACTTTTCAACATTGAGGGCTGCAAATATTTACACAAAGAAGAGAAATAGATTAAATACTTTCTAGACTCTTCAATGCGAAATGAAAGACTCATAAAATATTCCAAAATATAAAAGCTGTCCTTCCTGACAAACAAATCAAAAAATTATTCTACCGATTATCATAACTATCACCAAAAATAATTTATCTAAACTCAACATAAAATTTGTCACAACTTCATCTAAAACAATCAAAGACTTAATAGAAAACAAAACAACCAGCCAAAACTTGGAGGAATTTATTCTATCAAATGCAGAAATTGCAAGAATTAATGCATTGGAAAAATCTAAAGAAGTTTAAACAAGAGACTATATATGAACACAAAAGGGACATTTTAAATAACAACACACAAAACATATTGGTTGTTCCCTATAGAAACAAAATGGACCACAATTTTGACATAGGGTATGCTACTTTGATTAAAAGAGAAAATAATCCAGAGATGAAAATATATGGAAAGTGCCTTGATCATTAGTTCAGCCACAGTAAATTTGTATCCAGGCTCTTACAATATATCACCATTCTTGGTAGGTTTCATATTGTCACAGTGTAGGATAGTCAGGGACAAAGGTGATGAAGAGAAAAAAAAATAGAGATGAATTTGGCTGGATCAAAAAAATATTCTTAAAAAATTTTGAAACTACCAGCATCTTTTGTTTCATGCACATGTGTAGACATGGTAACATCAACAAGCCTGGGCTGATGAAATGCCCAGTCTGATGAAATCATAATGGATGAAACGCATCACAAAAACTTTTTCACAATTCATCATGTGATTTTATATATAAAATCACATTTTGCCTGGTGCTAAGCATGCACATACACCCAACTGAGACAATTTTATTTTTTAGGGAGATAATAATGGTTTTAGTGATACAAGTTTTACTAATTAAACCATAGGTGAGGGGGGGAAGTGAAGGAGTCATATTTTTTCCCCAAGGGTATTTGTACATGAGCGAATATAACAAACCCAACAAGAATTGGAACTCAGCCTCTCCAATTAACAATTCGGAGCCATTATCCATTTCACCACATCCAAGCTTACAGCACCTGGTTTTCCCAAGTGGTTACCTATCTAGATACTGACCAGGCTTGATGTTGCTTAACTTTAGTGATTGTATGGGAACCAATGTTTGCACATGTGGCCATAAGCCTGACAGACACAAGGTGTGTGTGAATTAGTTTTTATAGATTCAGTCTTGAATATGAACAATTTATGAATTGTTCAGCAAATTTCATTCTCCACATCTAAAATGACAATAATAGAAATAGTACAGTATACAGAAATTCTTAAAATAAATATAAACAATACATTTTTTTTTAAATTTGCTCCAACAGTTAAATTAGGGACAACTCTTGCAGACTATAGTATACATAGGATTCAACTTGAACTATATTCTCATGAGGAAGCTTATTATCCCAAGATACTAATATTAAATGAAAGGTAAGACCTGTAATTAAAAATTAACTATAACATAATTATCAAATAACTGAAGTAAATATATTCTCCATTAATAATAGAAACTTATATATATATATATATATATATATATATAAAAAGAGCCTTTATAAACAAATTTTTCCCAACTATCAAAATAGACATATCTACTCAGTTTTGTATCCTGATATAAATGAAGCCATTTTTAAAAATGCTATGAATTTTTTTATTTTATGAATCCAAAGATTTCTCAAATATTCAGGCTGGTAGATGAAAATAAATAAACAAACAGAGCATGTACTCGAATACAGGTATTCACTAAAAATGACATTGAAGTAATAAATATATATATATATATATATATATACACACACACACACACACATATATATATATAAGTATTGGATACATGTTATTTTCTGTTATAACTCTAGTTTATGTTCGCCATTTTGCCTGATATTTGGTAAGTAATATCTCAAAGTTGTTTTAGTTGTATGTGGAAGGAAAATTAAAAACTCATGGTTGAATCCATTTTTTTTTTTTTATCAAAATTCAAAATTACCCTATGCAAAAGTACTGGATACATGACACTTTTTTTCAAATTTCCAATCGAAACTTTGTATTTTAAAAGACTTTAAATATTCAAATTTTCAATAGTATTGGAATGTTATCTCTGACCAATCAGAGAAGCACACAATTGTTTACAGGATAGTGCTACTAATCATCTGACTCTTTGATGTGCATTCTGCAATTCAAGGATTAAAAATGGCAAAAACTAAAGAATTATCCAGAGATACGAGAGATAGAATCATTGAACATCACAAAGGAGGACAAGGTTACTGAAAAATTAGCAAAGAAATGAATCTAGTTCTAAGTACAGTAGGAAATATCATCAGAAAGTATAAGAAGTATGGCGATGGTACAGCAAACCTTCCAAATCTTCTGAATCCTCTGCACCGTCCTCAGATTGACACCTAAACACTCTGAAATGCTTGTATTGGAGCAGTACAGCATGCAGTCTCCAAATTTCTGGTGAAGTGAATTGTGTCACAGGGCACTTTTTCTTACAGGTGGTGCCCAACTGACCCTACTATACTACGCAATCGATAAAATCAAAAACAAACAATGCACATGTACAAAATGAAAAATATAAAAATGACAATTTACCCATCGCACGATTATATATATAAGTAGTTGAAGGGGGAAGGGAGCAACTCACTTTTCTTTTGATCATTTCCAGTAATTTCTCTTGTCCTCTAACAAAATAATTATGTTGAAATTGAAGATCATCCTTCTCAGTTTTTAAAGAGCCCTGTTCCAGGTTGACCACTTTACGGAAACCATCTGGAAAAGAAGAAGACAGAATTTAGGCTTATAAGTGTGTGTATGTATGTATGTATGCACACCAAAAATAGTAAAAATAAATAGAACAAGTTATTTCATATTTTGTTATGGCCTATGGACCATACAATAACAGTAGCTAACATCAATGTGCTTAAACAACTTCAAGTTATAATAGATAAACATACAAGACACACCTCTCCTGCAAAATTAATTCTTACAGCAGGTAGGAGAGAATATTAAGTTTAAGGCTCCAAATTCTATGTACAGCTGTCTAGAAAAAAGTAACAGGTTGTGAATTTTTTGATAAAGTAAACTGAAAGTTCAATTAGGCCAAAGAGTAATCAATAACTGAGCAGTAGTAAAAAAAAAAAAAAAAAAAGAATCCCTAGACATGGAAAGCAGAACAATCTACTGCCATAAATTAAGGGTTTTTGAAAACTCCCTGAAAGTTACATGGATCAAGAAGAGACTCCCAAAGAAGACTGGAGGACACAATGGACAAAACAAAGATGAGATAATAGTCTGAATGTAAATAAGGAATTCTTATATCTTTAAAAGCGCTTAATCCAAACAAGATTTCTCAGTAGCATTGGTTTTTAATCCCAATATATAACGTTAGCAATAAAATGAATTTTGTTTTTAAGTTTTTAAATAAAAACCAATCAAAACAAAATTTCCAGTTTTAAAATATAAAAGACTTCAGCCATTTTATCACTCAAATATATAAAATGTAAATTATTTCTTATTAAATATCAAGTATCACACTTCTACAAAAGTCTAACTTGTTATTCACAATCTGGCTGGAAGACATTGTTTACTGATAACTGAATAATCAATAATGTATCAGAAGAGATCAATTCAATCCATTATAGATACGCACATGTGTGTGTGGCATTATATCAAGTTATATGACCAAGAGTTTAAAGCATTAGCATAATGTTGCATTTGGCAAGTGATGAGTTATTTTAAGTTTATATCCGACTTTTAACTAATTTGGCATTTGTTTCCATATTTGATTGACAAGTGAAAATCTTTAAGAGTGATGATTGACAAATGAAAGAAAAAAAAAAAAAGACGAGGAACAAAAAGTCAAAGCATTTGTTTTTTTATCTACAATATATACTCATGATAAATATGACATGTCGCACATTATTTTTGAAAGAAAAAGATCTCTGCATGGCAACAATGAAGGCTTTTCTTTAAACAACTCTACATAACTCATTTTGGAAAAATTAGAGTTCTCCATGATATGGAAAATGGAGAACATGGAAATAAAATAGAAAACGGAAAATCACAGAAAACAGAATTTTTGCTACTAAAAAATAAAATATTCCAATGGGAAAACAAAATTCCTGAGCTGGAACTTGACAGAATTATTATTTTGCATAAATTTGCAATACACTGCAAAGTCAGTCACTTATACACAAGCGCTACAACTTATATTGCTGCAACATGTCATTTTATAAATCACATGGGGTATTTTCCGCTACGAATTCCAGTACTGCGCAAGCACCATAACTTAATTCATGATGTTAACCTGGCCAGACCGGTCACTGCTGGCTGCCACAGGGCAAATACCATTTGTGATATTAGCATATGAATAGTGTGGCACATGCCATCTAGCATAGTAAAAATAAAAGTTTTTGTTTAGTAATTAAATTAGATTTTTAAATGCTGTTTTGATTATCTTTCACAATGAGTAAACAAAAAGCTTGGTGGGTGCACACTTTCAGCAAAATACAGAGCTGAAGTGCCAGCTTTCTATGATGATTTTTATCATGATGGCAATAAATTATTTTGCAGTTTTTGTCAACACACCATAGATTGAACTCAGAGGGACACACTTATGGATCATCAGAAATCAGTGAAGTACAAAAAAAAATAAAAGATACTTGTATAAGTAGGCTATATACTTGTATATTTTACTGTTTACACACAAATCAGTTTTTCATGTGGTTTTATGATTTTGAAACAAAAACAGAAAATTGAAATTTACCATCACAGAAGAACATGGAATTTGACATTTTAGAACACAGAGAACTTGCCACTCTAAATTAGATTATGATCAGAATAGAAAAATTAAAATAACCACCACCTGAATGGACAGGGACATGACAGGATATAATGAATGTAAGAGAAATCATCAGTAGGCCAAGGTGCAAATTCTGACAGAGTCAGTTACATTCACTTTCCCACAAATACCCTTGGGAAAGGTATGAATCTATCTCTACTTACCCTCACTCTAGCAAAATAGACAAAGCTCTCTAGCCATGGGTGGCAGCCAGTCTAGGAGGATTATTCTGAATTCAAACTATTAGGGGATTGAACTCTGCTGTCTTAATAGGAATTGACTATAGTCAGGATCAAGTCAATGTGATCGATCCTTTCCTTAGCTGCATAGTATGTGGTTCGCCAGTGCTAAATACAGTTCTGAATTCAGAGTTTTCCTTCTCCTAGACTGGTTGCCACTCAAGGCTAGAGAACCCAGTCTGCCCAATTTACCCATAGCTTGGGGGGGGGGGTATCCTTGCTGCCAATAGCATGTAACCAAGTAAAACCTGTCACATTACTTGGGTACAATTAGATAATTTCCTTTACCCTGAGAAATGCCATGTAAGGAAATTACACAATATCACACCCCAACAATCTCATGGGTTAAACTGGAATGCATTCAACATTTTTTTTTTTTAAGCTACATGCTGTGAATAAATATGCTATAATTGGTATGAAGGGCACTCTGAAGTATTAAAATCAACCTTTTTTTCTTTTCTTTTTTTTTCAAGAAGCAATGACAGCAACTAATGAATGGTTTCAATACAATGAAAACAACAATCGATTATGAAGAGGTTGATTAAACATTCTGCAGCTTTGAATAAAGACTGGAATCATCAAACTATCATATATAAAAATAAGAGTAGATACGTTCACATATCACCCAGTTCATACTCCTCCTTGATCTTTTGAACAGAAGTAGAAGTTTATCTCTTGTTCCCTGTTTAGAATTGGTTTTCCAGTTCCTTTGAAAGTCTTTTCATTCTCTTTCATTCCCAGTAGTCCCTTGCATCTTAGTGGTGTTATCACCTTGCTTAGGGTGAATTGATTAATATATATATATATATATAATTTTTTTTTTTTAATATACAACGTGTGTTAGCACGTGCGATACCCTGCCTTCATCAGCCACCCGACCAGGGGTGATATCACGGTTTCGGTGGCTATGTCGGTACTGCCACTCCTGGCGCCACCAGCAGCGTTTGCCACCGGGCAGGGTATGAAGATAAGCTAATTAATCGTTCCTTTAAGTAAAATCTATCTGCAATGAAAGTTTCCTGAACGCGTTTATATATATATATATATATATATATATATATATATATATAACACTCCGACTAGAATTCTCTTGCAACACGCTTCATGAAATACTCACAATATTTGGTATTGTTGAAGTTATTTTTTGTCAGGATTTACGAACACTACATTTCGTTCAATTTCACAAACCAATCAATGAAATTTGAATAAACTGATTAGCTTTGACAAAACCCTATTTTGCAGTTTTTACTCACCCTAGTAAAAAGAAGTGTACTTTGTACCCACTTACCTGTTTGCACTTCTCCCCAAAATTTGGTTTCAACCAGTCAATGTATGGCTATTTCAGAATTTTGTATATACTCAACAGTCTGTATATTGCTATGATACAGAAAGGTGATGATTTAAACAGATATTTGATAAAATACTGATATGTCTGTTTAAGAAAGCTTCACCTATTTAGTGCTAAATTGAACTTCAATAGAGAGAAATGTTTATTGTGTCTAATTGCTTAGATATAGTCACTCATATATGTGGCTAAAGCCATGATTAAAAATCAAAATGACCAATAATAATATTGGTGCAATACAAGAGAAAAAAATGTAATATTACTCAAAGATTTTGATACCACTTGAGATTATCTTGTATGGTCTATAACCTTCAACTGTCTTATGAGTATATTATTATAAAATTGGCAAACCTTCACAGATTGTTGATATGGAAAAGTTATTGGTGAATTTTACACTATTTGTATTCGGACTATTGTCCTCCTCTTTGTTGTTTTTATCACAGCATTTCGGTTGTTGTGCCCTCTAGCTTTCCTCAGGTGTATATTGATCTGGGTCCAAAGGCCTCGTGGATAAAAACATTGGTCTGTGAATTTGATGACAGCAGTTGTGAATTCAATCCTTGGGTCAAGCAGTGTATGCTTGCACACAGTGCAATAACTGAACAGTACTAAATAAAAATAAGAACTAGACAAGCAACGGAATGAGTAGTCTATTCCAGTAGATTAAATAAAAGGTTCAGTTCAGAATTTCTTGTAGGTTACCCAGATCATTATACACCTGATGAAGGCCAGACAGCACAACAGCCAAAACGCTGTGAAAACAATAAAGATCAGGACAATAGTCCTAATACAAATAGTGTAAATAATGATAACTCCTCATCCCAGAAATTCAGACAGAAAAGGCAGCAACCCTTATCTGATATGGAAAATGGCCAAAGAATTAAACCGTATAGACAGGTAAGAAAATGATTGTGTCAAGCATAGACCAAAGGAGACGGTTGTTCAAATGGCTGCTAATACAACAAATAAGCAAGCAAACAGATTTGCTGCTATACAATCAATCTTTAAAACAAAGATGAAAGATGTAAATATGCAAAAAAAAAAAAAATAAAGAAAAAAAAAAAATCCTTGACATTTGAACAGTTAACACACTTTCTGTAAATGATTTAATATAAAACAATGATTTTGTATATTTATTTACATTTTATATCTATAACATCTCCAATTTTAAAACTGGTGACAGTAGATAAGTACACATTCTCTTATGATAAAAGAACAAGTAGGAAACAGATCTTAATCTAACAGGTTTCAATTTATTAAAGCTTTGTTAGAGATCAAGATAGAAAATTTTGATCTCTGACAAAGCTTTAATAAAGTGAAATGTTAAATTAACATCTGTTTCCTACTTGTTCTTTATCCTATCATAAGAGAATGTGTACTTATCTACTGTTACCAGTTTTAAAATTGAAGCTTTATCCTATCATTTTGTCGGATTCCTATCCATACTTGATCTATACATTCTCTTATATATAACTAGTACAGTACCCTTCATAATTGAAGATAGGGTGATGAAAAGTTTTCAGCCCAACCAAAAAGCAATTATCTTTAAAATATCTGATGTTTGGCCAGATTCTGGGAAATAGGTTGAGTTATGAACATTTCAGTGTCCACTTAAGGGGATAGTGATAGATAAAGGACAGTTTTGGAGAGAATATATATGGCAAAATGTAAAAAGTTTTTGTGTGACACATTTCATTCCTTTAGACATCAATATAAACAAACCTAGTCTGATGAAACCCTAAGGGATGAAATGCATTACACAAAAATTTTCCAACTTTCTCTAACATCTTTCTCTCTCTCATATATATATATATATATATATATATATATATATATATATATATTAAATATAGGTGTGTATCTGTGTGATAAGGAAGAAATAAACATCTATAAAGCTAACATGAGAAGGAGATATAGTGAAGAAACTCATTGTGATGAAGCTTTAATAAAGGTGAAACGTGTCAGATTTATAAACATTTCATATTTGTTCCTTATCCTATCATCCTGTAAGATTCCTATATATATATATATATTTGATCCTAGGTAGAAGTACTGATCCATACATAAATAATCTGGTCAGTAAATATGAAAGTATTTCTGGTATTTATGCTTAACCCTACAACCAATTATTTCTAAATAGTAAATAACCGTATTAAATTTATACATCAACAACAATGGCTTAAAAAAAAAAAAAAAAAATGAGAAAGAGGTGGGAAAGGAAAGCGAGAGAAAAGCCTATCCCAATAATATTAATGGCAGGCGATGCAGTAGGGAACTGAGAAACTAGAGAGAGAGAGAGAGAGAGGCTGTTCAGTTCTTATAACTGAGGTGCTGGACCCTAATATGCTGAAAACAATGTAAGTGTTCATTATTGAAGATTTTATTTATTTAGTTTTTACAATTTTTGAATATTAAATCATAAATTCAATAATAACACTTAAATTTTGAAATGTTAAATTTTATTTTATAAAATAATTTTTTTTTAATGCTAACAATCTAAATATGGTTTTATTTCAAAGCTAACACAATCTCATGTATAATAAACAATGTTTTAAAATCTTTAAAGGAAAAGAGAGCGAGCGAGAAAGAAAAGAGAGTGAGTGAGAAAGAAAGAAAAATTTTACATCTTAGGAAAAATAGTTCTTAGCAAAACAAATCAAACTGAAATTCCTCTGGAGAGGAATTCAAAAAGACAACCTTTTTGTATGTTTCTCGTACTTCAATATTCAATGCACTATAGTAAGAACTTACATAAAAAAAAAAAAAAATGGGGATTACAGGTCTTCAAGAAAAGGGAAGCAATATCACATTGAAACTCCTGTTCTCATAGAATCACTGAAGTTAAGCAATGTTGAGCATGGTCAGTAACTAGCAGGATGAATGCTTGTGAATACTGATGGATAATGGCTTGGAATTGGAAAAAAATCAGAGAGTCAAGATCAAATTCCAGTTGAGTTTGTTATATTCACTTATGCAGAGACATCTTTGGGAAAGGGCATGAATTCAACTTGTGTCAGCTATGGGTTAATCAGTAGAACTTGCATCAATAAAATCATTATTGCCAAAAGGATTCTTGCAATCTAAAAATATTTTTTGGCTTTAAATAAGCTGCAAAAATGTTGATAAACAATGAAAAATAAATTAACCAAGAAAAGCAAATGTCAGAAAATAATGGTTAAAGTGGAATGAACTGAGCTATTTCATAGATTAGTCACAATTTAATTTCCATAAAACGAACCAAACTTCTTTCGTTACAGATTGTACCCCTAAAAATGATTTGAGAATGAATCAGGTGAAGAGTTTTAATTGCAACAAAAAAATCATTAAGAATGAATTCAATAACTGTTAAATTAATTAAAACCTATTCTGAAGTATTATCCATGCATAATACATAATTAAAAATCCAGTCTATTTTAAAGTTAAAAAAAATACCCATGTAATATATGAACTGTGCTACCATTGTGTTAATCTGATAATTTTCTTAAAATTTAAATTATATAATGGCTAGTCTCTACACAGCACATGAAGATGGTGTTGTGCATGAAACCTCAAGTCATGCTACCAGTGAGGAATAATATTGTGTGGGTATATATCAGGTAACATCAGTCAGCTAAGTGACAAACTTTTACTTATATATATAAGTAACCTGAAGATTATGTTCAAGCATGAAACTGACTGTTACCATTTTCTGTTGATCTATGTTCATACTGCTTATATTTTATTTACATAAACTCTATCCAAGATTACTGAGCACTTTTGCCCCATGTATATAGCATGCCATAAAACTATATATATATATATATATATATATATATATTTTTTTAAAAAAAATTTATAACATAAGTATGTTATAAAATCACTACAAAAATAGCCATTTTGTTTCAACACACTCTATATATATATATATATATAATTTAAGGCTGGATCAATAAGCCTGTAACCTGACACCTTGTCATTACCTTGATATTGATCTGATATTTTTGCTGTATAATATTTGAAAGATGTGATTAATACTCCTCACAGAGTTAAGTGCACTGACAAAGGAGATTATGTTGAAAATTTTTTTTTTTTTTTTTTTAAATAATTGTTGTTTTATAAAATAAATGCTTTTTGTTTTGTTGTCAGGCTGTGGATTTATGAACACACACACACAATTTCCAGAGACTAAAGTATGTTAATTTTCATGCAAAATGACATATCAAGTTAAAAAAAGAATAAAGAAAAAAAAAATGAGACACCAATTTACTAATATTACATCCAGCTAATATTTCAGGTTTATTCAATTTTTGAATTGTAAGAAGAAATCATGAACAGATACGAGATCTCAAAGTGCAAATAATTTATTTAAATTTGTAAAATTGCTATTTCTCAAATAAAAAAATATTTACATTTGATTTTTTTTTATGCTAAGATTTTGAAATATTTTTTTGTATTTAAAAACAAATTTCATATACAATGTCAATCAGATTAAATAAACAACAAATATTGCCTTTTATTTTAAAAATAATAGTTTATTTTAAAAATAATGATTTTTTTTTTTTTAAATCATTTCACCCTAAGCAAGGCAATAAAGCTACTAGGATGCAAGAGGCAACTGAGTGTTAGAGAATATGAGAAAAACTATTAAGGAGTGAGGACAATAAAAAAAAAAGTACAGATTAAGAATACAAAAGATAATAGCCTTGTTGTTATTATTTCACTTTTCTTCTTAATTAATGACTCCAATATCATTCATTTCGGCAAACATGATGAGCCTGCAATAAGACGGAGTGTCAAAAGAATGATTTTTTTTTTTTTTTCAATGACACTGCTTTTATTTTAACTTTCATCCTTCAGCAATGTTTATTGTTTTAAAAAATGATGATTAGAATTAAGTCAGTTGTGTTAAATTTAGTATAATATATAATTTTTTTTTTTTTTTTACTGGGATCAGTATATTAGTACTTATGAGATTTTTTAGAACTTTTTTATCTTGTTTATAGTTAGAATGCATTTGATTAAGGTATATTAGGCTAATATGTTTAGGTTTATTTGAGAAAGTATTATGTTCTTTTTTATTTATGTTAATATTTCTAACAGCTTGTCTAATTTGTTCAACAATGTAATTAGGAAAGTCATTATTAATGAGAGTTTGTTTAATGTTTTTTTTAATTCAGTGTAGAAAATGTTTTTCATGGAGAGGATAACTTTTGCACTGCGTGTGCATATGAACGAGGTTTTGATACAATTTTAGAAATCCATAGGTATTAGTTATAAAAAAAAAAATAAAAACAGTACAGAATTAAAACCAAAATCCATATTTTTTAATTTATTATTTCCCTGAAGCAAATTTAAATGAGCCTATATAAGCAGTGATATGATCAATGACACAAATAATTAAAACAATTTTCCATTGCTGGTTAAATTAAGAAAGAAAGAAAATAAATATTAGATCTTTATTTAAACCAGATAAACAATCAACTCATCCATTCCTATTAGCAACAAGAATATCAATGAATAAAAACCAGACCACCTCATAGGATATTGATCAATGTCTTCTCTTCAGAGTACTTACTACTTGCAACCATGTGTAGAGACTGCCTACATCTAATCACTTGTCTATATTTCATCAGCATCCTTATGTGCAGGCTAATCAAAATATTAGCTAACATCTGATAAAAAAGAAAATGTTATTTGGCAATGATTCAAAAACAATCACATCTTCCACATTTCTCAAAACTCCCTTTTCAATTTTATTTAATTAACAATGTACATTTATTTTACTACAATTTGATGGGTAGTACAAATATATCAAGTCATCATCTATGCAATTTTGATCAAGCTCAATAGTGCTTAACTTTAGAAGTTCAAACTTGTATAAGCAGAGTATATACAATGGCTACAAGAAAGAAGAAAAAGAAAAGGGGTGAGTGTGTGTGCCTATGAAAAGAATATTTTAAAGAAATCAACTCTGACTTCTAGTTTCATCAACAACAAAAAGAGACAAAAGATGACAATAGACATCTTATTTAAATTTTTGAAGATCAAATTTGATTGGAAAGCAAAAAGCCTGAAGAGAGTTCTTCAAGTGAGAAATGCAGGAGAAAAAACGATTAGCATAAAAATAAAAATTCTGCCTGTCCTGACCTATATCCGTTTTTTTTTCATCATGGAAACCAAAGACAAAACATGCCACTTACCAGTTTAGTGATGGGAGGTCATCTTGATAGAGCAAGGTTCGATTTACCTATTTAATTATTGCAGCTTGCTCATTGAGACTTCATATGGAGAAAGCAAGTTTGGTCAAGAAGCAATTTTTCCATAGAACTTCTCGATCTAAGGTCGGTTGATATTAATTTCACCGTTTAAGAAAAAAAATGGATAGCAACCAAAACATGTGTATTCACTAAAAATAATGTTTATAGCAATCTATATAAAACTCAAATCTTTTATGCCTGTATGTTTGTTTCCAAGATACAAATTAAACAATACATATAATCTAACCAATTTAGCAGAATATTGTACTTTGAACCCCCTGCCAAGTGCAGTGCCAAATTTCATTAATATTAGACAAGGGCTTCTTGCCCTCGGGCTGTTTTTCTTTCATTTTTTTAACTGCATTTTTTTTTTATACATCTTTTTATATTAATCCATGTATATAAAACAAACACTTGCAGATTATATTCCAGCTATTATAGGTGTGGAAAATAATAAAGATTCCTAATACATTATAACAATATCTATCTATCCATTTAAACTTGTATTGCAAATACAAATTAAAATATGTGTAATTAATAATAAAATAATATTGTTATGTCATTATTTTGTATCATGAATTACTTTTAAAAGGAATCCAGCAAGTTTAGAAGTGGTCTAGTAAGAAATAATTTGGCATTTGGGGAGGGGGAGCATCTAATTATGTATACTTTAAATGAGGATGTGAATTTTTGTAATAGATGGGTGGGAAGAAAAGTTCTCAGCATAATCAAGAAAAAAAAAAATTGTTGAAGTGTGCCAGTCAGAAAATTTTTGTTCAGCACTTCCTTGTAAGCTAAAATAAATACTATCAGTACTTAATAGGAAACACACATCACCTCAATGAAGAAGAATCTAAAAATAACTAATGGTACAAATCTTTAAGAGAGTGTTAGATGTCATCTGCATTGGGGATCATTTGTAATCAGACATTTTAATGTGAATCAAAAGACACAAAAGGAAATAAGTGCTGGTGTTACTATACTTTTTATTCATCTAGTTAATATGTACCCAATATTTTCCTAATCTTGATAAATATTTTCCAAGATTAACTATTGTTCAATAACTTTTTTTTTTCTCTGCCTGTTTTATCATCCTAGACTTAAAAGACAGAAACTGGAGAAAATAAAATCATTTCCTTGCCTTAGTTTAAACTTGAACACATTCAAAGCTGTCCATACAATGAGATGATGGTACTATTTTTGAATTGTCATCTTGTTATAATGGTACTACTTTTGAATGTAAAACATTAGTTTCTGTTGAACATGCAAACTGACCTTCAGAAAGCAGGTAACAAATAACCAACTGAATTGAGAAGGACTATTATCAAATCATTCAATAAAAGAAAAATTTATATTTCAACAACTATAAAACACATTTTAAATATATAGGAAAAGTAAAGAAACAAGGTTACCAAATTGGGATACAGGTAGGGAATTTAACTTTCTATTAAAATTCAGTGCCACTAAATTTTGACCTTTCTTCAATTAGTAACTCAAGTGAGCCAAACATTTCTTAAAAGTAGATCCAACAGTTGCAAATAGCAAAATTTAAAAAACACAGGGCTTTCAATAAGTAACTTTATTCCATCCCAATTTGGCAATCCAAGATGGTGGCACATGAACTTGCTAGAAAATCCAAGAAAGAATACAGAATAAAAATAAGCCATACCTCTACTAGAACAACAATGATTTATGCACGAAATTCCAAACACCAAATTAAACCAACAAATTATGATTGGCAAGAATTACTTTTTTTCGCCTATAGTTTTCTCCAATAAGAAAGAAGACTACAATGTTGATTGCCAAAAAGAAAGAAAAAAAAAAAAAAAAAAAAAAGAAAGATACCCCAAAAAATTGTATGAAAAAGGATTATTTGTCTATATTTCTGAGATGAGGTATTATGTACATTATTTACATTACTTGGACTATTGTCCTAATCTTTGTCGCCATATTTATTACGTTTCGGCCATTGTATGCTCTGACCTTATTCAGGTGGTTGGAATGTCGAACTGAACCCTTTATTTTGCTCACTGGTGTAGACTGTTCTAGTTCCACATGTCATGTTTAATGGATGTCAGTTATCAGTTATCTGTTAATTTCCCTCTCCAAATTTTCCACTGCCTTAACCAGGTATTGAACTCACACTCTTTGGATCCTGTCACTGGATGTAACCAACGCCTTTATCCACTGTGTCATGTGAACTTCATTTTAAACCAAGGTATTAAAACTGAGTGGAGGTACCTACACAAGAATATTCTGGTAAATAAAATTTTATTTCACTCCCAGTAGCCCTTTGCATCTTAATGGCATTATTACCTTGTTTGGGGTGAAGAAGAAGAAGAAGAAGAAAAAAAAAAAAAAAAAAAAAAAAAAACAAATTACTTTATTTGCAAAGATATCTATAGCAGTGGGCGCTGATATAATTACCATCAAAATTGTGATATTTGGCCAGATTTTGCAAAGAGGGATGGGGCCCAAAACTTCCAAACTCCCATCTTTCATAGATCGTGATATTGGTTCTTATTTTAATTATAAAGCAACTTGTAATAAAATTGGTTATCACTGATATTAATATTCCAGTCATGTCCTTATTTTCAAGGCTGACCATTTGTTTATAGTATACAAGTGATTAACTGACTGACTAGTATATACTGAGTATACAGAGCAAGGATAAAAATAACAAGAGAACATCTGTTCTCTTCTGGTTGTCATGGGTGATGATGACCCAAAATATCTAAAGATGGATTCTCAGTAATTGCTCAGTGAATAGATATCTTCTAATCAAAGCTATGTATAATTATTATATAATCTGTTTATTTCAAGAGTAATGTCATTCCACACAACTATTGAGATGCTTATATAACAAGGAATTGTTTCAATTGGGTCCCACCAAAATGGATGTTTTATTCAAAATGAAAGTAAAATTGATACAAGATCTTTAAAAATATTAAAAGCAGAGAAATATCTGATTTAAATGAAATTTTTGGTAATAATGAATGAATTGTATATTAAATGTGTAATTTTATTAGAAAACTTTGGGGAAATATTGGGCAGTTTCACAACCCACCTTTTCAATATCTCATACTTTTTCATTTTGGGGTGGGGGTGTTTGCAAAATTTCTTTAGAGCTATATATAAACAAATCTCCAAAGAGTAAAAAACTTATGCAATATCAAGCATAAACATACCAAATATTTGTCCTGAATCATATCAAAAATAATTCAATAAAACTCAAATATTTTTCAAAGTTGGTTCTTGCATAATTCAATAAAGCAAGTTATTTTCTTTCAGATTGTACAGGAAAAAGAAATTTACTTGTAATTATTCAGTGTGATTTTGAAATTCATCCCATTTCAGTTTGTAACAAGAATCCTTTTTATTAAACAAAGACACATTTAAACGGCATTTTGGAGTGTGAATCATTCAGAAAAATAATATCATTAAGTGCAAATAAATATTACTGTTACTTGCATTTTCCTCAAAGATGTGTGTTTACAATTGTCAAAAGAAAAATCTTAAGTCAGATATTTAGCAAACAAGTCAGTCAAAAAGAGAAAGATTTTGTAATATCTTATGAGATTTCAAAGCAAAGCAATAAAGCCACTAAGATGCAAGGGGGCTACTGAATGTGAAAGAATATGAGAAACAGAAAGACATTATAGAGAAAGAACAATAAAAGAATGGGAATTAAGATGATAAAAGATTAACATTGCATTTAAATTTTGAAGATCAAAATTGACTGAAATGCAAGTGGTCAGAAGAGAATTTTGGTGACACTATGATTTTGCTAACACTATAATTGCCACTCGCCAAGGAGTGGGGGGGGGTCTTAGCCTGGTGGATCAAGTAAATGATGATTACAACACATCACAATGGTTGAACCAATGGATGAAGAAGGCTACACATGATGGACATGCTACAGATGGCACCACTCAAAATTATAAGAGTCAGCAGCAGTCCATTGGAGTTTCATAACAGGATTCTGCATGTCTCATTCCATATGTGCCACAGAGAAAGGTCATGAAATCATTTGTGTGGGTCACTTCCTGGCAAATTGAGGTCCACCTTAAACAAATTCACACCATCAGTACTTTCTTCTACTTTGATTTTCTTTCAACTCCAACTAAAACTTGCAAAGCCTAACAATGATAGATGGATGGATGATGGAAGCAAATTTTGGTGAAACTGGAAGCTTTCAGTCCTGAATCTGCAAATTTGGTCATTAATGTAATCATCATAAAGGAAGTGATCAGCAAAGAGAAATTAAATTCTTGGATAGAAGATAAAGCTGATGGCACTGAATTAGCATTGAAATAAACCAAAAACACATGAAATTACTAAATTCATCCATATTGAGAAACATTGATGAAATGGTTAAGGATGTAGAAAAGCTGCTAGTTGCCCAACTGACAGGAGAAACAATTTGTGTTTTCAAATCAAGGAATCTACTTTAAAAGATAATGAAGACATTCTATTGGTATATGTCAGGTTGCTTGATAGGAATCAGTTCAGAAAAGAAATGCTTTTTACTGGACTCTCAAAACAAACACTAAAAGCAAAACATTTTTCAAAATGGTTATCACTTATGTCGAGCAAAATATTTTAGTTGGAAATATAAGAATTGCTTGGGCTACTGATGGAGGTTTCATTGAACATGAAAAATGCTTTGCTTAAGTTATTTTACAGACATGGTGTAATCCCCCAACTCGTAGTTGTAAAACAATTCTGCGGACATCTAGATGATGTCCTTAAACTACTAGCCTTATTAAATCAAATGAAACGATTGAACACCTTGTAGTACATAGAGATGTTCA
>CAHIKZ030003660.1:1707500-1715000 GCA_903632075.3 Acanthosepion pharaonis
TGAATTCTATTTTTACAATAAAAGAACCATATATTCAGTTTCCAGTAATGTTTCTATAGCTATTAGAAAGAGGTTAAAACAAATCCATTGCAAGTCAACTGAATAAGGACTTTTCCTATTACTTTAAGTAATTTTTAAGTAAATTTTTTTTTTTTTTTTAATCTGACAGTATTGCTTTTTACTATAAACATTTTTAATGGGTTACTTGTTTAAGCTCTTATCCTTAAAGGAGGTAAAAATGACAAAAAGGACAATTGTTCCCTTGAAATCACAATTATTTTTAACTATTATCACTTCCTGGCAATGATTAATGTTTTAAAAAGTGATGATTAGAATTGTAATAAAACCTAAACATGTGATGAAATAGGATTTATACATATTTTTGCTCTTGAGAATTGACAATAAAAATATTAAACACTATTAGATTGTTTATTTACAAGAATAATTTCATATTCACAACATTCTAAAAAGTACCACAATTATATTAAAACTAATGCAATACAATATTTATCATTTACCAATTTATACAGAAATAAATACAAACATTTTTCTAATTCATAAATTTATAAACATTTACTAAATTATTAAAATATGTGAACCAACTACAAGGAAATTCTTATTTACCAATTTATAAAGTTTGAATCAATTGGCAATCAGCTGATGTTTTGCCAACCACTCCAATAAACAATTTGTGTAAATAAACAATTTGTGTAAATAAACAATTTGTGTAAATAAACAATTTGTGTAAATAAACAATTTGTGTAAATAAACAATTTGTGTAAATAAACAATTTTGTAAATAAACAATTTTGTAAATAAACAATTTGTTAAATAAACAATTTTGTAAATAAACAATTTGTGTAAATAAACAATTTGTGTAAATAAACAATTTTGTAAATAAACAATTTGTGTAAATAAACAATTTGTGTAAATAAACAAATTAAATAAACAATTTGTGTAAATAAACAATTTGTGTAAATAAACAATTTGTGTAAATAAACAATTTGTGTAAATAAACAATTTGTGTAAATAAACAATTTGTGTAAATAAACAATTTGTGTAAATAAACAATTTGTGTAAATAAACAATTTGTGTAAATAAACAATTTGTGTAAATAAACAATTTGTGTAAATAAACAATTTGTGTAAATAAACAATCTAAAAAAATGGTGTTTTTTATTTTTGTTGTGAATTCTCAAGAACAAAAGAAAATGTATAAATTCACTTTCTTATGTTTAGGTTTTATTAAAATTTTAATCTTTGTTTTTTAAAACAATAAACATTTCTGAAGAATGGAGATTGTTAATAGTGGTGTCAAGGGGGGAAAAATGTCCTTTTGTAGACATGAAAGTTAATGATTACCAAATAATGTTTATAGTAATAAGCTTTTCTACATTACTTTTCATAAGGATCATGACTGTGTTATTCTCTGTCATGTTTTGCTAGCAAACCACTTTGTATGCCATCTTCTGTCTGGATTTTTTCCTTGTGTTTGCCATTGAATATACACCAATCAAGCAATCTTTTGCTCTACCTTTTATTCTTGCCGTATGTTCCACCCACTTCAGCTTTTAATCACTTAATCACTTCTATGATATCTTTTATCTGGCTGTTTCTTTATCTATGTTGCACCCACCCCACTTTTTCTATTACTTAAAGTGATTCATTCCACTAATCTTTTTTGTGCATTTTTCTAAGTGTCAAAACTCCAAAATGACAATAAAAAATATCGATGCATTGAAAAGAAAACATTCAAATAGGTTCCATTTTGACAGATGAGGTTTAATTCTAAGAATGATGTAATTACAGAAATCATATAAACCATGTAATAAGGAATGAGTGTTTTATTTGTAAGCATAAAGAGAATAAATCTGCGAATAAAAAGTCATTTCAAAGGTTCATTTGAACAGAACCATTTAGGGAACAGGTGTGCATTGTAGTCTTGAAATAGCATTACTCACAACATCATCGCTTCACCATTTGTTTTTTTTTTTGTTTTTTTGCTTACATTCTATAGTGTAATATTCACCAAAAAATTAAAAGGTAGATGCAATTGATATTTTGCAATAATTCACTGAATACAACATTGTATATAGAGAAGACAGATGGCCGCAATGGCCAACTGATACCTGACATGAAGACTAAAAAGTGTCTAAGAAAAACAAACTATGGAATTTGAATGAAAGCAATACTGTCAATCATAAAAATTCAAAATGTGGAATTAATAAATTCTAAACATTTCAAATACTGTAATAACTCCAGAGACAGGGAGACCATAATAACTCCGGAGACAGGGAAATTGAGCTAAGAATAAATTGGGCTAGGGAAACTTTTGTCCAGTATCATAAGATACTAGATAATCAAAATATTAACCTGAAAACTTAAGTCATGTTCTGAAATAACTTCATTAGATTTGGACTTTCATGTGGATGTCAGGGATAGCATCCGAATCATTCAGAAATCTCTAAACTATCATTTAGTTACAAAATCTTTCTTCCTCAAATCAATAATTAAAAATAGTTTTAAGTGGATGGACCCTTTAGATATTAAAGATAATCCTTCACCAGATCCTGTACACAGGTGCTACAAAATCATAAATGAAGAGAGAGAGTTACCAAATAACAAAAACCACCTTTGCTTGAAGACTTAAAAGCAACAACAAAAATGAGAAGCATAAACAACTAAAAATGAAAATAATGATATAATCAAGATATTATGTCTCTACACAAAACAAAAGGTTTGGAAGAAAACTCAATACAGAAAAGAGCAGTAACAGCTAATAGACAAGTCTAATTCCATGAGACATGGATTTAAGGAAAAGATTTCAACCAACAATAAGGCGAACTGTCCTGTCAATGAATGCCTGGTGTTTCCTGCATGAAAACACCTAACTTCACCATTACCATTTTGTGGTTTTTATGACTAATTCAGATTTTATATTACCATAAAGCAAAACACCCCCCCCAAAACCCCAAACACAAAAAAAGACCTCAATATCAGTGGTTCTCAACTTTTTTTTTTTTTTTTTACACAAAATGACCACTTATACCCTTAATTTTTAACCATTTGATTGAAGAAGAAAAAAAAAAAAATGTGCAGATTTATTGAACAAGATCCCTATAGTAGAAATGCTGCTCTGCAGGTTTTTTTTTTTTTTTTATATTCATCTTCTTCGATGTCAATGATAGTTAAAGATCACCCCCATTTCACATTGTTGAGTCTTACTATATTCATTAATTTATATTAATATTTTATTTTATTAATATTTAAAATTAATATTATCATTTATTATTAATATATTAATTTATATCATAAATTATAATCTTTATATAATCCTTCTCAGTTTTTATTCAATTTTTACAATCGAAACATCCAGTAGTGTAAAAGGAATTCCAACTTACATCACTTGATCTTGTTTTCTGCTAGTTTTAGAATTGTTTTTCTATTTTTAGTATTTTAATATGGCATAGATTACTGCAGAAATTCCAATTCTCAGTTGTAACAATTGTTCCAAAGTGAAATTGCTCTATCAACCATTCATATTACCATGGACACCCTATTTGCTATTTTTTTTTGTGTGTGGTTGTTCTCCACGATCTGTATAGTCCCTGGTTGAGAACAACGGATATGTATAGATAAAAGCTACTTTGGAAATTTAAAGACTGCTTCCGTTTTCCTTATGCTTTGCGAACAAACTTACAACACCTGTTAAATTCCATCTTTTTCATCACCTTATAACATCCCAACCTGTTCTCATTTTATGATTAGTAAAAGTACAGAACTTGTTTTGAATCTGGATAAACATGACTAAGTGCTCTATAATATATAGATATAAATTACAATATTTTAAGATGTAATATTGTAAATTATCAGAACCAAAATAACTTTACCAACAATGATGCAGCAATAAACAAAGTAGGTTAGACTAAATCTAAAGTCATCTTATCTATTACTTCCAAGAAATGGCAAAAGAAAAATCAAAACTAATTAAAAGCAATTATCTGTTAAGAATATAATTTCAATAAATCTGATTAGAAAATTTTGAAGGATTTTAAGAACAGTCTTATATTTGCTCAGCAATGATTTTTTTAAAAATCTTTCTAGAAAGAATTTTAGCATATCACAATGTTTATTCCTTTCTAGCCCCCTCCCCCATTTCTTTCACCCAATATCCTGTTAGCAAGTCTTTTTATAGTTTTTGTCTGTTCTTACTTTTTATATGTATCCCTCCCTTTAACTGATTTTGTTTTCACATCTTCCACCCTACCACATCCCTTCCCACCCTCTTTTTTTTTCTTCCTCTTCCTTCGCCCTCCTGCTTTCCCCAATTATTATTATTTTGTAAGTCTTTTAGTTTGAAAGCATAAATGATTCCTATCCAAAAGTTTCAGGGATTTGATAGATACTACACACTGATTCTAGCAGAGGGGAAAAAAAAAAAGAAAAAAAAGAAAAAGAAGAAGAAAAAAAAAGAAGAAAAAAAAAGAAAAAAAAAGCCTAACAGACATCACATATACAAAAAAGCAGAATAATAGTAATTATTTTTTCTATTTTTTTTTTTTTTTGACATTTGACCATCACCTTGATTCATAAAATTCCATGTTTTTTTTCTTTTAAGGATTTCAAGTTTTTATAAAAGTAACCTTAAGTCTTATTAAAAAAGATTGTATCCATTAAAGCCTTGCATAACAAGTAATGTCGTTAAACAACTGGACAGGGTATAATAACATTTGGCTTAAAAAAAAAAAAAAAAAAAAAAAAAAAAAAAACTTTCCAGTTGATAATTTTTTTTTTTTCTAATTTTGAAAAATGTCATATTTTCTAACAATCTTTTCATTTGTAAAATTGCATATCAATGATTAAATCAATTTCAACAAATTACCTTTTTTACTCCAATCAAGGAAATAAAACCACTAATATGCAGTGAGTTATTAAGTATGAAAGAACATGAGAAAAAGAAAACAACATTAAGGTGAGAGAACAATAAAAGGACAAGAATTAAGACAGCAAAAATAATGACTGATATTAAATTTAAATTTTTGAAGTTCAAAGTTGACTGGAAAGCAAAAAGTCCAGAATAGAGCTCCACAAGCAAGAAGTGCAAGTGAAGAAAGTGTTAGCAAAGAAATTATGATTACATTTCTAGCCATTTCAACTGTAAAATGATAAGTCCGAACTTGCCAATCTAGTACTGTGATCAAAGGCATAAAGTCAAGGTGCCAAAGTGGAAAAACTCATCAGAACAATTACCATGAAAAGATTTATAGAAAAAACACAGGGAATTTATGTGGTGGGAAAGTGACCAAAGGTGAGATGCCAAGTCAGGACCAATAACATTGCAGATTCTTTTGATTTTATCAAGAATCTCTAAATATATAGCAGGAGAGCCAGACCAGATTTGACAAATAGAAACAAGCCTGAATGCAGAAGGCATAAAAGTTGTTTAGCAGCCTCTGTGGGTTATTTAATTCTAAAATCTAAATATTTTGTACACATTTTTTTGAGGCAGGGATATTAATGGCTTTTTTAGTGATACAAGTTTTACTAATTAATCCACAGTTGGGAGGGCAGAAGAGCTGAATTTATATAACGAACCCAACTAGAATTAGAACCCAGTTCTTCGACTAACAATTCCAAGCTATTATCTATTACATCACCCTCACAGCCAAGCTTACAGCACCTGGTATTCCCAAGCAGTCACCATATACAGGTACTGACCAGGATTGATGTGACAAATGACATTAAAACAGTGCACCTCAACAAACAATTGTATCACATAATCTATATACGATGTCAAGCTTGTTAACCCTAGTTACAATATATTTCCCATTTTTATTTATAACCATATCTTTGTTGGATATAGGCATGCCAGACTTCCAAGAACCCCTTTAGTGATCAATAATTGGAAGATAATCATACCTAAGTACCAAATTTTAACACACTCATTTCTCTTTCAGGTGTATCAAGGTGGTGGGATATCAGTGTCAGCTGATATCTTGTTAGATGGAAAACAGCTCACCTGCCACAAAAACTGAGTCAGATATTCACCCCTCCCCCTGGATGATTATCAGCTAAGTGGACTTCACAAGTACCAGGGCAAGCAGATCCAACAAAAATAGGGGTCACTGAATGGAAATAAATTACATTTTTAGACAAAGAACAATGTTCTCTATAAGACAGTGGTCACTACCTGGAAGAAAAAAAAAAAAAAAAAAAAAAAAAAAAGAAGAAAGGCAGAGAGATAATGATGCAAAAGTGAAGAAGTTCATTAGGCTGTTACCCTTACTCCTCACCTATGCTTCGCTCATGTATAGCAGTAGGTTACAACCCGAGAATAAAATCTGCTTACTGTTACAAAATCCCAGTGTCTTAATTTGTGGGCGATGATCTAGTCGAAGGGTTATTTTTAAGCCATAAGTGTTTGGAAAATGCTGCATCCTAAGAATGAACCTGGTGTCTGGTGTAAACCACAATGCTACAAACAGCTAAAATGGCAGCTTCCGACCTGACACTAGAATTGGCCAAACATTAACAGCCCACAACAACTCTCAAAAATGATAGTTTCCAGATCAAGAACGAGTAGGAGGCCTTTGGCAGAGATTATTGCATCTCCTGGCCAAGAAAAAAAGAAATTCCAAATTGTCAGAATGACCAAGTGATGTCCAGCCAATCCAGGATATTATCCAACTCTTTGCAACTTAAAAATCCATCCTTCATTATAAAAATCAACTATTTTTATGACATTTAAAATATCCTTTATGTCCTATTGTTCAATGTAACATCTGCAAACCTTTCATTAACAGATTTTTATTGTAATTTTTTTTTTTTTTCCAATAATCCTGCATATAATAGTGTGCATTATTTAAGGAAACACAAAACACTGATTTCAAAACCAAGAGAAACAAAAACACAAAAGATGATGATGATAGCAGGCAAACTATTAAAACTTATTTTCACAGTTTATGATTTTAAACAAGGTATCACTCATAATTTCACAAAGACAACTTGTGTGTGTGTATATATATATATATATATATATATATATATTACGATAAACATGCAATCAATTTACAAATACATGAATTATTCACACAAAAACTAATGCAAAGGTTAATGATTTAAATGGCGAGACATCCATCATCGCAAAACAATTCAAATAATATACAAAAACCTCCATTATCCGTTATGAATGAAATGATCCTTGCTTATATAAATTTCTGCGTATTAGTTCTTATTTTTACTACAAGCTTTCGTCTGTTCCTACAGACATCTTCAGGTATAGAATAGATGTTCTTGTTTTTTCTCTTAGTAATAAGAGGACAACGAAAATATATGTATTGTTGTATCCGAAAATGCTATTGAAAATGAGTTACTGTTTTTGGAGCACGCAAAAGCAACGCTGAGTTTGATTTTAAATTTTTAAAGGTTATGCGTTCATATAAAATATGGTGATGAACAAATTTTTTACTGGTAAATTTTTCTGCAAAGTGGCATGAACTATA
>CAHIKZ030003660.1:1720000-1877500 GCA_903632075.3 Acanthosepion pharaonis
GGGAGGGAGCAGTAAACTGTTCTTATTCCACTGCTCATGTCTAGGGGGTTTCATCTAGTTCATATTTTTTATTTAATACTGTCCAGTTATTACTCACCTGTCTCCACAGTATACAAGTATACACTGCTCAAAGATTGAACTCACAACCACTATGTCATCAAATTCACAAACCAACGCTTTTACCCACTAGTCCATGGTCCCATTGTAAACTTATGGTCCTGGGGTAAACTTATAGCTTTAAGCCTGACCTTGCTGAGGAAGGCCAGAGAGCACAATGGCTGAAATGTTGTCAAAAAAAAAAAAAAAAAAAAATGAAGTCCAAATATAAATAGTGTAAATGATGTAAACTTTTATTTTTATTTTTCTAATTGGGCATAAACTTTTGCAATGATCTAATATTAAAAACAGGTGAGTAAATCAAAGATTATCCTGATTGGTTAAAAAAAAAAAAAAAATTATAAAAACCAATAACATTAAAGAACTTTGATGGAATTTATTGCTATGGCTGAATTGGAGCAGAAAACTAGTTATTATTTGCATTCTAAGAAGTTTACCATTAATTTGTAAGGAAAGGAGAAAAGAACAAATACTTACACATGTTAAGCTGCCTGATGAAACTGGCAATGTTATTGTGCTTAAAATACAGAGGTAAAATTTCCTTTGCAAACCGGACTTGATCATGGACATGAAAGCTTCTGCCATTCTGCAGAAAACAAAAAAAAAAAAAAAAAAAGTTAAAAAATAGAATTACTTAATGAAGATATACTCTTATTAAATCGAGGGAACATAATAAACAAATACAAGGCAAAAAATATGAAAACATATCAAACATAACTGAACGATAACAATTGGGAAGGACCTTAATTATACGATTCAGAGATCTACTCAGTAGTACAATAAATGTCCTCAGCAAAACAGCAACTAAAAATTATTATAAGAGTGGGTACTGAAAAATGTCTTGGCCCTGGGCAAAATCTGATCCTATTCAGTTTGGTCATTTACCAAACAGAAAATATTTTCAAACAGTTCTTGATCAGACCAATAACTTTTCAGCACCTCCCATGTTTGATTTTTTTTTTTTTTTTTTTAACAAGTTTATAGACCTGTTAGTCATATTTTTAACAATACGTAAAAAAAAAAAATTAAAAAAAAAAAAAAAAAGCAGCAAGACATCCATAGACATGGGGTGTGGAATGAGATCAATATATAATAAAGAGTTTGGTTTGAAATTCCCTTAAGGTTACCCAAACCAGCACACACCTCAAGAAGAGAGTGAAATGGCGAAATGCTGTGATAATAAAGATGAGGACATTAGTCCAACCAAATGTTAATATACATAATGATTAACTTCTCATCCTAGAAATTCAGAGAACTGATGTCATCCGGTCTTCAAACTCCATTTGTTGATGACAACACTTTTCTTACTGGGCTTTCTCACACCAACAACACAGTTACACTGAAATAATGCTTCTGTCCCATAATAGTTATTACATTTAATGCATGAAAATCTCTAAGCAAATGTATCAAGCATTATGGGACAGAGATAGCATAATAATCCAATGTATTATGTGTGTCCTTTAATGGTCGTTACATTTAATCTAAGAAATATGTATGCAAATGTAAAAACTTATGTGATAGACTAGCATCATTTTTAACTGATATTCTACAACTTTTTGAAAACAAAATGGATGAGAAATAAAGAACAAGTTTCCAGTAAACTAACACATGTTAACATGACAGCTGCTCTACTGATCAGATGACAGATACCCTTATCCTCACTAACCATCATCTTTATATGGACTAGTAAAAATTGTTTTTTGTTTTTTTAATGAAGCATTGATAATTATTATAACAAAATATCTTAATTTTTGCATATTAAATAAACAATAGTTACAATTAAAAATAGTTTGTGCTGTTTAGACAATCATTGTATTCATTGCTAGAAATTTATTCCAACAATAAACTCATCTTTTCAGCATTTCCAGTTTCATGATAGATTTAATCTATAAAAAACAAGAATTAGGCTATATCAGAGAGTAAAATAAATGATTTCCTACATAATTGAAAGTATTAATTAAAAAAGACCAGTTAGACAAAACTCTGTAAACCATCCAAAGCTGATAAGAAAAATATCAATCATTGTATCAGACAACAAGCAAAAGTGATTTACAATTTAATCCAGACTTCAACTGCAAAATGCTAATCCATTATTGTTGAAAATACAGTTATGTGCCATGCGTGACACACACTTAGGCAATCATGTATCTTTTGATACATGACTGACAAGGCAGATTTTTTCCCCACAGTAGGTTGCCATTTCTTTCTGCAGTAGACCAGTTGCTATCCAAGGCTATAGAACCCAGTCTGTCCTGCTATTTAACCATAGATGTAGGGAGAAGAGAATTCATACCTTTCCCAAGGGTATTAGTATGTAAGTGAATGCAATAGATTCAACTAGAATTCAAACTTGGCTTTCCGATTCCTCAATCGGAGCAGATATCCATTACTCCACCATGCCTCCTATTGTTGACAATAACAAACCTTGTAAACTACTAAGTTTGTCATAGACAAAAGCAACAAGATATTCTTTTGAAAGAGAATCAATCATCTTTGTATTATTGATTCATACTCTCCAAAGTGCAAGTGAAATTTCAGTCTACTCCTATCATAAGGAAGTAAAAAGAAAACTGGAATAATTATTCTACTCAAATACCATAATCCAATTTTCTCATCCGTTTTCATTTACTGGCAAGGAATCAAAAGAGATTTTAAAACAACAAAAAAATTAAAAAAATAAAATAAAAAAAAACTTATAATTGCTTCATACCAATATCTTCATTATAGATTTTTAAATTGATTTATAATCATTTGATATCTCTGGTCATTATTTGACATTGTACATTTAATATAGAGTAAAGAAACCAATTGCTTGATATTTTTCATGCAACTTTCTACAAACATCACGTTATAAAAAATCATTATTCATCAGAACTGAAGAACCCAAAATCAAATAGCATTTCTTATAAAAATAACTTTAATGATAAAATTTGTCAAATACAAGGCTTAAGAACCACTTATGATAGCAGGTTACCAAATGAGGTGTGTGTGATATGAATGAAACAGAATATGAAAACTAACGAGATAACAATCGACCCTTGACTTAAAGAGAATAGATTGTAGTGTCCAGAGAAATGCCACACACTGCTGTCTGTCCCCACCCCCAAAAAAAAATAGCAGTTCTAGAGAAAAAGTTGTTTGAGTGGGACTTTCTTTATACTCTTGGAACATGGGGAAAATGAGGCTGTTTCTACTGTGACAGTAATATTGCTGCTTTTAGAATTACATAACAAACCAACAAAGTAGTAACTACAAACTCTGAATGCAAAGAAAAATAACTAACAAAAATATATGCTAGTTACAAATAATAATGTTTAAATTTAAACCTACATTAAAATGACAAGAAACTTACATTTGTACATGCAAGCCAAGCAGTTAAAAGATTTTAAAAAATCTGGAAAATGTATTAAATGAGAACAAAAAAATAATTATTCATTTCCTGCACATTGTGAAAAGTCTTGAGAAAATGATTTCTATGTGAAAGATGTAGTCAGCACTTGAATGTAAATTTTGTTCAACATAAAATAAAAGTTGAGATTAAAGAGGATTTCTGCACAAGAGGGTGCTGAAAAATTCTCAACCAGATCTACTTCCCAAAATCAGTATTTAAATGACCAACTGAAAATAAATGTTTTAGTTATTGTATTTGTTAGAATATTTTTTTTTGTTTTTTTTTTTTTAAAACTAATAATCACTATACAAACCCCAAGAGCCACTCCAGGTAGATAACTATTGAAGGTGGTTGTTGTGTATGCAGTAATAATAGGAGGTGCAGTTTATATGGATATGTCTGAAAGATAACAATTAACCCTAGACTTAAAGAGGTTAAGATAGTGGTCAGGGAAAGCATCCTCCTAGGATTCTGTTCTATAAAGTAACAATTCTTGAGAAGAAGCTATCCAAGTGTAACTTCTTCCTTACTAATGGAATACAAAGGAAATGACTATAGCTTGCTTCAATGTACGCAACATGGTGGGTCTTAGCCGAGACGGTTAGAGTTGGATGAACTCAGGAATATAGCTGGTGGAAATAGCAAGTCACAAGAGGCTTGCAATGTTTTATGTGTGAGATGGGGGGGGGGGGGCCATTCATCACCAACAAGGTCGGATAGATGCTTTTGGATTATCAAAACCTAGGCAGCAGTACTCTATTTTTAGACTGATCTGGTTCTTGCAAATTCTAGACTCAATAGGTAATAGACAGGAAGGAAAGTGGTGGCTTTTACACTCAAAGAATGATAATAATAATAATAATACCTCTCTTGCAATGTTAATAACAACCAGGGATGCTAAGAGGTGTGCATCCTGCATCCCAAACACATAAAAATCTTAATGGATTCAGCAACTTTTTCATCGGTGTGTCCCAGGAATGCAACTAAAGTTTCCCATGAAAAGTGATACATTGCACAAACCATAATGTGATGATATAGTAAAAGGAATTTGTTTTTGGTTGGTACTAAGTAAACATTTAAAATGTAACTAATATATAGGGTGTTCCAATAACTTGGACTGATTTTAAATGTGAATTAAGTTTAAGCGTCTAATAATTTTTTTTTCTTTTTCTTTCAGATTTAACAACTTAAGTTTGGCAATTTCAACCATGGAAAGATTAACAATCAAAACGACATGTTAAAGTTATCAAAGAGAATGTGGCCAAAAATCCAGATGCCTCTATTTGTCATTGCGCACAGAAAACTGAACCTATCTACAACAACATTACATCGAATTTTGACAAAATTTAATTGACACAAGAACTGAAACCTGCTGACCATTTGGTGTGCTATACATTCATCAATTGGGTGCATGAGCAAAGACAAGCTGATGAAGATTTTTCACAAAAAATCCTCTTTAGTGATGAAACCCATTTTTATCTTGATGGATTCATTAATAAGCAAAATTGTTGCATTTGTGCTGATGAAAATCTAAGGAAGATTGTTGAAAAGCCACTGCATCCACAAAATGTCACTGTTCGGTGTGCATTTTTTGCTAGCGGAATCGTATACGGGCTGTATATTTATAAATTTGAACATCCATTTTCATAATAGGCTTTGATAACTTAAACATGTTTGATTGTGAATCTTTCTATGGTTGAAATTGCCAAAGACTTAAGTTGCTAAATCTGAAAGAAAAAGAAAGAAAATCATTAGGTGCTTAAACTTAATTCACATTTTAAAATCAGTCCAAGATATTGGAACACCCTATATTCTCAAAAAATGTCTTCAGACAAAATAAATTTTCCTCTATGGGTTGCTACAGATTGTAGAGAGGCCAATATATTTTGTAATTTTAAATAAAAAACAGCATTAATCATTTGATATTATTTTTTTCAAATACTTTTTACTAGTTCTTCCTTTCTTTTACTTATTCTTTCCTTCTTTTATTGGGCAGGGGTGGGATGTGCAAATGGTATGAAATAGGCACCAATCTGATCATAACCAGAAACTTTTTTTCCTTCATATTTTTTTTTTTATTATTTACTTTTGGATTTAATTTTAATTTTAAAATTTTGTTCTATCATAAAAAAAAAAAAAAAAGATATAGTAGTTACTTAATTGTAATTAAGTGTAAATACTGTTTTTGTTTTGAATTTACTAAATTAAAAAAAAAAAACAAAAAAAAAAAAGTCATAATTCTCCAAAAATCATTTCTTAATTGAATTGTGGTTAACTTATAGGTTGTTTATACTTTCATGGTAACTGTTTGAATAAGCTCTTCACTATGATACCTAGAGTTTTTGAATTTAAGTGCAGCACTAGACCGCCATTGAGATCTTGTCAATTTACAGTTGAGCTGGATAGATGTAACCATGCTAAGTTTCTTTAGTCACATTTCTTGCTTGTGGAACTTACTTCTAGCTCCATGCTTTCCAGCCAATTTTTAATCTGCAAAAATTTAAATCCAATGCTAATTGCTATCTACTGTCCACCTGATTACTCTCTTCTCTTTCTGCTCATCATTAATATTTCTGTTCCTAATTCTTCCACATCTCTGTAATCCCTTGTGTTTTAGTGGCATTACTACTTTGCTTGGGGCGATTCCAATTAAAAAAAAAAAAAAAATATCCTGTAACCCTGCAATTTAGAAACTTTAATTTGGATCCATTGAATTTCCCACAGACACACCCAAATTACCACCTGTGGGTCCCAGGGACTCACTAATGTGATGAATAAATTGACTAGTTCAAAAGAATGAAATCTCAAACTAAAATTGTTTCAATCATTTTAACATTATTGGAAGAAAAAAAAAAAAAGTGAGAGAGAGAGAGAGTAATAGGAATAGGAATAGGAATAAATTAATATTTTGTATAAACAACAGGCAATGGTGAAGAAAAAAATTTAATTCCTGAATATTAAAACATACACAAGTTGAACGAGAAGAAAGCTTCTCAAAGAATTGACCCAATTATTCTTGTTTACAACAGATATAAATAAAATACACTACATCATATTGTCAACTATCATTTAGCACTGAATGCATTTTGGGAATCCACAAAAAAAAAAAAAAAAAAAAAAAAAAAAACAGGAAAATCAAGTATTTTTCTTCATGGGTAAGTTTCTCTGCTACAAGCATTAACAATACTGCTGTACTGTTCCCAATATTTTAAGTATAAAATATGCTGCAGACATACAACCTCATGAAATTTACATTGCCTGTCATTCTTTGTGTGTGTGTTTGTATATCTATAAAACATGAGGTGTGTGTGTGTGTGTGTGTGTGTTATTTATGCACCTCCACATTTCGCAACCAATTTCAATGAAATTGTACAACCATGTCGCAAAAATGGTGAGTTCATCAAAACAATTTACTTATACAATCACATACAAGCTACAAGTTGTATGATATGCCAAAGAATATGGTAACAGAGCAGCAGAAAGACACTTTGGATCACTGCCTACTGAAAAAAAAATGATTCAGCAGTGGAGGAAACAAGAAGGAGAACTGAATGAAGTTGGAAACAAAACAAAGCACAATTTATGCCAAGTACCAGCAAAATGGCTACAGTTAGAAAGAGACTTGTGTACATGGATAATGGAACAAAGTAACTTGGGGGGGTTGCAGTTAGTATGAAAATAATAATCTTGAAAGCAAGAAAATTCACAATGAACATGGGAGTAAAAGACTTCAAAGGCACCTACGTCTTGGTGTTTTCAGTTCATGAAACGAAACAAGTTATGCTTACAAACAAGAACTAAAATATCTCAAAAAAAAAAAAAAAAAAAAAAAAACGCCAGGTGACTGAACAGAAAATACTGACTTTCCATCAATTTATCATTAATGCTAGAAAGAAGAACTCGTTCAAACTTAACCTGATGAGGAATATGGATAAAGTCCCTTTAACGTCTGACACAGCTTCTATCAAAAGCACAGATATGAAAGGTACCAAAACTGCGACTATTAAAACCACCAGTCATAAAAAGACTTACTACACTACAGTTTTAGCTTGTTGTGCTGGTGGCACCAATGTAACACCATTGTTGATTTTCAAAAGGAAAACAATACCCAAGGAAAAATTGCCAGATGGAATTCATATTATTGTACTGCACAAAGGCTGGATGGATGAAGTGGGATAGAAAAGGGTGTGGTCCAATCGACCAGGTGGCCTGTTACAAAAAATGCATTGATAGTATGGGATCAGTTCAGCTGTCACAGGACAGACAACACTAAAAAACTAGCAAGAGAAATGAACACAACGTTGGCTGTAATTCCTGGTGGCCTTACTTCCAAGCTGCAGCTACAAGATGTGAGCATCAAGAAACTATTCAAGAATAACATATGGAAGACATGTGGAAGGATGAAATGCCCATCAATAGCTCAAGTGTTGAAATCCTGGAATGCTATAAATACTAAAATTTTTGTAAAGTCTTTCAAAAAAGTGTAGTATAAGTAATGACATTGATGGTAGTGAAGATCATTTATTGTAACCCTAGCCCAGCAGTGACAAGTTCTTGGGATTTGAGGATGAATAAAATTTCTTTGATTGTTTCATATTATTATTTTTTTTATGCATATTTTTAAAATTTTTATTCATTTTTATGAAAATACCCCAAGGCCCCGCCCACCCCAGACAATGAAAGATGTATAGTATATTTACTAACCACCAACTAGTATGTCATTACCATATGAAAAAATTGGATGAGTGAATAATATAAACAAAACATGGTGCCAGTATGTAAGGGACACATGGTGAATGTGTTATTGTATGAGAATGACATTTTTTTTCTTAGAAATCTTTGATATTAAGGTGCGTCATCCAAGCAGCAGTGTCTTGTAAGTCGGAAAATATGGTAATTAATTCTAATATTTTATGCAACAATAATTAAATAAGTTTTAACACAATTTTGAATAATCACCACAAGAACGCAAACTGCATAATGGTCAGAACACATTTGCATCTGAAACTCGGAGTCGTGCTATTGACGTTGGAGTGTTTGTGCTATAAACTAGTACTTAATGCAATTTCCAAACATAGTAGTATACAGTACAACCTGTTAAGTGATATATTTTTTATTATAGTGTTTGTTAGGGGTGTCATTTAGTTTTGGATACAATGCAGTACAGTCTATCCAATCAAAACCAAAAGAGTGGTGCCTATGAGAAATCACCAATAATTTTTTTTTACAATCATTTATTTCCAGTAAATGGTAATTCCTCATTTCTTACAAAATGGGCCAGCACAGTCAAGCAACAATACTATAAAAATACAACAGTGAAAAATGTTAAAAATCCAGTTGTCCGAACTTTGAAATGTTCATATACAACTATGTTGATGATAGGACGATAGTCATTATTTATAGTCAGACTAATGCTGTCATCTTTGTTGTTGCCATAACATTTCAGCCATCTGAAATGTTTGTCAATCTAGGTAACCTTAAACTGAATCCTTTATTTAATCTACAGAGAAAGATTTTTCTTATTTTGCTGTCCATGTCTAGGGTTCGCTCAATTTTTTTTCTGCTCAGTTATTGTTAGTCATGTTTCTATTGAATTCAAATGTACTACCTGGCCCAGAGATTGAACTCACAATTTACTGCTTTGAATTTAGTATAAAAAAAATGAAACATCTATAACTGAGCAGCATTATAATAATTTGGTGGTCTGTTCATTCATACCTACTACAATGATCCATGGAACTCTCAGTGTGAATCTGAGTAGAACTACTCATGGTATACAGTGAACACACATACAATGCAAAGAAGTCCGTGAGGGCTTTGCGCAAGTCTGCTTCATTGGTGAAGGATTTCCCACAAAGATGATTATCCAGGGAGTGGAAGAGGTGGTAATCGGATGGCGCAAGGTCAGGTGAATAAGATGGATGGCACAAAGTCTCCCACCCAAGTTGCTGTATGGTATCCCTGACCACTCATGTAACATGCAGCCTGGCATTGTCATGGAGGAAAAGCACATCTTTGCAATTCACCAGTGCTGGCTCCTTTTGGCGCAATGCCTGTTGCACACGTTTCAATTGCTGCGAGTATAGGTCTCCAGTGACCGTTTGGTCCATTGGTAGCAGTTCATAATGAACCACTTGACGACCTGTCCACCAGACACAAAGTATAATCTTGCGTGGGTGCATAGGCGGTCTTGCGGTGTGAGGGATAGCTTCCTGAGGAGACAACCAATGTCTGGAACGCTTGGGAGTTTCATACAGAACCCACTTTTCATCAATGGTAAGCACTCGATTGAATAAGGATGCGGTACGGTGGTGAGAAAACAGCAATATGCAGGCTGCCACTCGTTGTCCCTTGTGGACCTCCAACAGCATTTGCGGAACCCACTTACCTAGGCGGTGCAGGTGAAGTCTAACCGTTTCATCGGAAACGTTGAACTGTCTTGCAAGTTCACCACACGTTAGACTAATGTCCTCTTCAATGGCCGCCTTCAGGGCTCCGTCATTCAAGACCTGTGGTCATCCACTGCAAGGCTCATCATGGAGAGACAAATCTCCCGACTTGAATTTTCGAAACCAACGCCTTGCAGTACGTTCATTCACAGCACTATCCTCCAAACGCATGACATATGCGGCGACTTGATGCAGCTGCTAATAAGCCCACTTTGAAGTCGTAAAGCAAACAGCCCCGAACAAGATCTCTAGACACTTCCATCCTTCTGACAGCTGTCTGGTTTATAACTGATGGCCGGGCACAGTGCGCGTGTTTTTTTATAATGTCTGATGTTCCTACTTCCAGCTGTCCGAATTTGAAAACAATTGCTACACACATTTCATATATATTTCAACTTCATTCAATGACTAATCAAAAAACGGACAGAACTATTTTGGTTACCTTGTAGTTTTGACAGATATGTTAGCACACTTCCTTTGCATCTGTACTGACATCTATTTGCCACATTTTCACAAGTATTCTGCTTTACAACTCTAATGAATAGGTCATTATGTAAACAACTTAATCTCAAGGTTTCTTAAAAATTATTTTTGACTTTGGATGAGAAAGTAATTTATTAAGTGCCATCATGTAGTGGGTGGGTACAGTTAGATAAAAAGTTATTATCAAGTTAATATTTAGGGTTATTACATTAAGAAAAACCTTAACTCAAATTTCTTCAAACTAATTAACTTCATTAGCTACATTGTTTCAATATTCATTTAACACAATATCTGTCTAGATTTCTGAGATGAGGTATTATGTACACTATTTACATTATTCGGACTATTGTCCTCATCTTTGTTGCAATATTTATCACGTTTTAAGGACGCATGGCACAGTGGATAAAGGTGTTAGTTAGATCCAGTGACAGGACCCAAAGAGTTGTGAGTTCAATACCTGGTTAAGACAGTGGAGAATTTGGAGAGGTGAATTAACAGGAGATAACTAACATCCATTAGACATGGCATGTGGAACTAGAACAGTCTACTCCAGCAAGCAAGATAAAGGGTTCAGTTTGACATTCCAACCACCTAAAGAAGCCTGGAGCGTACAACAGCTGAAACGTGATAAATATGGCAACAAAGATGAGAACAATAGTCTGAATAATGTAAATTGTGTAACAATCAAACCATCTCACATATTTTTCCCCAGTTCTATATCAAAACTGGACCCTTGTAGATTTAAATTCTGTCAACTGGTGTCTAGCTTCCAAGTGAGTCTACTCTACACAAGCGAGTCAACACCCATATCCTCACCTATGAAGCTTTGTCTGAAAATGTATTAATATTTGCTTTATCCTTTGACACACATACACAAAAGGACTAACGTTGTCAGATTTTTCTTAGTATGGCCATGTTGACACAACAAAATATGAAATTACCTTAACCTGTAAATAAAATTTGGGGATTTCAAGAGGAGTTATTTATGATTCAATGATTTTCCTCCCTATCTCTCCAATGTAAAGTTTATCTGTGTTCAATCAAATTCCAGCCAATACATTTTCCAAGCTTTTTTTAATGCATGCCTCACCTCAAGAGGGCTGTGAATTAAATCTATTTCAATCAGGAGTGGATTTTCTTCTCATGATTTAATATTTTCAGTGTGTTTTGCAAAGAATTGAACTAACGACACTTCTGTACAAATGGGAGCAGCACAAATCCCATCCATTATGTTGCTTATTCTTTTGATATTTTTCAAGACTCAGCTTCCAGCTCACCAGACAAATCAATAACCAACATCCTGATCATTAAGCAGAATAGTTTATAAATAAAGCCTGTTCAACTAGGAAGGGAAGGAAAAAAAAAAACAAAAAAAACAACAACAACAACAGCCTAGTCTTTGTAGTCTCAAGGAACTGACACTGAAATGTTTGGAAGTTACAATGCAACAATATTGAAAACATAATATGAATTCAATATGGCTATATACTAAATTTACTAGTTCAGCTGTTTGCGAAAGTACTATGGCTAAAAAGTTCTTACTCTAACCAAGATGACAGTCCAAAAAGATCTTGATGTAAGTTTTTGTCAGATTTTGGGAAATGGGTTGAGCCAAGAACTTTTCAGCACTCCTTATATTATCAAGAGTATAATATAAATAATTAACATTCCATAATGTCTGATTCTATTTAATCATCAGATTTCATATTCCATTTCAATCAAATTTTCACATGACCAAAATGCTTATACAATAGAAAAGGCTAATGTTTCCTTTAACAAAACATAAAACCAAATCTTTAATCAGGCTAAAAAATGGGAATAATGCAGTTAAAAAAAATAAAATAAATATATATATATATATATATATATATATATATATATATATATATAAACTTTTTGAAAATGAAATTTACTTTCAGAATAAGCTAAGAATTAGATTGGTCAATGAAAGAAAAATAAAATGATTAACTCATATTTTTGACCATAGCTTGATCTATTTAGCATTTCATCTCATTATCTTCTGCCATATTATAGGCAACTTCATGACTCCATCCATCCTCCTCCTGGAATAAATGGTAATCTAAAGTATGGTTGCATTGATTAATCAGTTGACAGTAATTACTCTCAACAAAGATTATCAAAAGAAAATTAATGAAAAGCTAGTGGGAATATAGTTTAAATGCATTCTATAGCTAAGATAACCGACGAGTTAAACAAGAGATAGAATAAACAGGGATGACAGAGTATGAAAACAGATTAATGGGAGAAGCTGCTGCAAATATGGATATGCCTAATCAGTTGATTAATCAGCGTGACACTAATCCAAAAATGCAATATCTGATGAATATGGAAGAATAGTGAAAACTTCCCAGACAACCTGTAACAGAAGTGGCCTGGTTCCCAGGAGAACATAAAAGTTAGCACACTATCTTGACAGTCCTTTATTTTTATTTTGCATGTTTTTTATTAATTGTTGTCTCCAAGTATAACTTTGAACAGTACTTGTACACATAAATCACTCAAGTCTACTTTCATTGACGACTTTCCTAACAATTTCTTGCATTCCACATTGTCACAAAGTATCCACTTCACATCAGTCACTTTTTTTTTTTACAGCAAGATTCATCCTTTACAAGGCCTGGTGGCCACTCAAGGTAGAGGGTTATGTTAGGAGGCCATTTGTGCAAATAGGAGTGAAAGATAACGATCAACTCCAGCCATAAACAGATTAAGATTTTAGTGATTCAGGAAATATCCTCTTGAGAGTCAGTTCCACAGAGCAGTGATTTGTGGAAAGAAGTTGCTCAAATGGAATTTACTTCTCACTAATGGAATAAGTAGGAATGTGGGTGGTTTGTCACTAGGTAAGTGGTATGGTGTGTTCTTGCTATGAAGGTTTGACTTAGTGATACCAGGGAATGTAGTCCATTCAAGCACTTTACCATGGAAGTAACAATACAGCAGTGAGAGACTCACTAAATCCCATCTGTGAGAGAGAGGTTGGAAGGTGGAAAATAATTCTTCAACAAGGAATTGGAGACACTTCTGAACTCTATCAAGACTGGGAAGTGAGGTCTGGGCAGCTTATGCCCAAATATGACAACAGTACTCCATTTTCAGCCTGATCTGGTTCTTATAAAAGGTAGAGGATAGCAGGAGTAGTCAGATGCTTATTGAAGCAGTGCAGGAAGCCAATCATTTTAGCTACATTTTTAGCAATAGATCGTATATAAGAGTTGCATTTGAGGTCAGGTGCAAGTTTGATGTCTAATAAAGGGAAGAGAAAAGAAAGAGAAAAAAGAAGGGGGAAGAGAAAAGAAAGAGAAAAAAGAAGGGGGAAGAGAAAAGAAAGAGAAAGAAGGGGCAGAGAAAAGAATGAGAAAGAAGGGGCAGAGAAAAGAATGAGAAAGAAGGGGTGGAGAAAAGAATGAGAAAGAAGGGGTGGAGAAAAGAATGAGAAAGAAGGGGCAGAGAAAAGAATGAGAAAAAGAAGGGGAAAGAAAGAAAGAGAAAAAAGAAGGGGGAAGAGAAAAGAAAGAGAAAAAAGAAGGGGGAAGAGAAAAGAAAGAGAAAAAAGAAGGGGGAAGAGAAAAGAAAGAGAAAAAAGAAGGGGAAGAGAAAAATGTGAAAAAGAAGGGGAAGAGAAAAATGTGAAAAAAGAAGGGGAAGAGAAAAGAAAGAGAAAAAAGGGGGGAAGAGAAAGAAAGAGAAAAAGAAGGGGAAGAGAAAGAAAGAGAAAAAGAAGGGGAAGAGAAAAGAAAGAGAAAAAAAGAAGGGGAAGAGAAAGAAAGAGAAAAAAGAAGGGGAAGAGAAAGAAAGAAAAAAAGAAGGGGAAGAGAAAGAAAGAGAAAAAAGAAGGGGGAAGAGAAAGAAAGAGAAAAAAGAAGGGGGAAGAGAAAGAAAGAGAAAAAAGAAGGGGGAAGAGAAAGAAAGAGAAAAAAGAAGGGGGAAGAGAAAGAAAGAGAAAAAAGAAGGGGGAAGAGAAAGAAAGAGAAAAAGAAGGGGAAGGAAAGAAAAAAGAAGGGGAAAAAAAGGAAGAAAGGGAGGAAAAAAGGAATACAGGGAGGAAAAAAGGAATACAGGGAGGAAAAAAGGAATACAGGGAGGAAAAAAGGAATACAGGGAGGAAAAAAGGAATACAGGGAGAAAAGGAATTGTGGGGGGAGAAAAAACATGGAAAATAAATACAACACACCTGTCAAAAAAACATTACATGTCAGTCAGTTCAAGTTTTTCAACCAATTAACTGCAGTCAGAATTTACATCATTATTTGCAATTTAGCCATAGAACGACAAGGATGAAAATTTGTATCATCCGCAGTTAATGGGTTAAGCGAGCTAACAAAAACAGATTATCTCTTGTGATAAAAACAGGTAAATGTCTGTTTTTAGACATTGACCTTGAAAATCTGCAGTGACAATCCTTTCAATACATTGCAGCATTAATGATAGATCACAAAACAAAAACAAAACAAAAAATGAAATATATCTACACTAATAAATGGTGTTAGAAATCCATTGAAAGTTATCTTTTCTGTTTTCTATCATCATTTGATTGTGCTTGTTTGGAGATGGGCCAGTCAGTGCAAGCAAAAATGTCAACAGCTGGTGAAATGCAAATGTAAACAACAACAGCAAACAAAAATCTACTAGCAAGTCATAAGGCACAAGGAGGATTAATTGCAATTCTTTTATTGACTTAATTGTATATTGGAATTTAATACATATGTACCATAATATGACATAATAAAGTTAGTTGTACATAAATAACTTTACTTATTGAGAAAGAAGAGAGAGGGGTGGAGGGAGGGAGGGAGCAGAACGGGAGAGGGGGGGGAAGAGAGAGATGGGGGGAGCAGAACGGGAGAGAGATGGGGGGGAGCAGAACAGGGGAGAGAGATGGGGGGGAGCAGAACAGGAGAGAGATGGGGGGAGCAGAACGGGAGAGAGATGGGGAGCAGAACGGGTTCAAACAGTATAGGCTGATTCAAATCACAAAATATATAAATGCATGTAAATTTTTACTGATAAAAGATTTTTGGTTTAGTAATCAACTAATTTACTTTGCATATGGTTGTATTCATCTGTACACCAACAGAACAGGGCACAAAGCCAAGTCTAAAGTGATAGTCCCATGTGTATATTGGGCACAATTGCCCAAAATAGCCTAGTCGCATTGGCACTTCCTCTTTAGGGACACCTCAGGCACCAGGGATTAACAATAACCCGCCTCTTTAAAAAAAAAAAAAAAAAAAGAAGTGTTGCCAGGGAAGATATCCTACCGGAATTGGACATTAGTTAATTCTTACCCCCCAAAGCCTAAGGTTAGACTTGGGGATTTAAATAACAAATGAAAATCCATGCAGAAATTGATGATGTCTCTTGTATTCAATTTTTAGCTGTGATAGCAACTGTTATCAGCTCAGCTAAGAGTACAATACACAGACTAAAGGCATGAAAGAATATGGCTGTATATCAGTGTAGCTGATATTAGGCAAGAAACTTTTTTTTTGTGACTTTTCATTTGTTATTTAAGCCAACTGACAATCCATTTTATGTCCAGGATTAGACAATAGATGTTTTGTTATTTTGGTATTGAATCCAACAGCTTTATCTGTTGACTTGTTCCCCATGCTTAACTATACTTAAGCAGAAAATACAAGAATTCTTTCGTCTCAAAAACCATTCTGACAGAAATAGAGAAAGATTTACCATAAATTCACTGTAGAAAAACTAGAAGAAAGTTAAAATAAACAAAAACAAAATAAATTAGACTGAAACTTCAATAAAATCTTATCAAAACCAGTGTCAGATTTTTGATATCTGTGGTTTGCGACTCACAGAGGACCAATTCGAGGAGGAGTTATTAACAGTGATTTACTCCTTATGCTTTACAATTAACTTAAACCTTTTTTTTTTTTTTAACACTGATGTAATGGAATAACCTGTCACCCCCATGAATGACTACATTATAGGTAGCAGCTACCTATAAGTATCTGTAAGTCAACAGACTACAGAGTCTAGCTGGGATCTGTTGAGTATGACTCAGACTTACGTGAGAACTACCAACCTTCCAATAGTAGCACTCACTACTGGATTGATTGGCAACAACCTTGTGCATAACTTACCTTTATTCTTATTGTATTGCTTTTTACAATAAACCTTTACTTATTTATTCCACCATGTTTTTCAAGTATATATTCCATTCCTATTAGCATGGAATATAACATACACAACCATCGGTGTGTGAGCACCCTTCCCTTAAAAAAAAAAAAAAAAAAAAACACATGTACATATAAGCTTAAAATATGCACCATTTCCCCCTCCCCTAATATCTCCCCACGAGCACTTTATATTTTGAATTTATATCCAAATAGTATATTAAGTTGATAATAACTTTAAATCTGTATACAATTTAGCATTCCTCCCATGAGACCCAGGATTTAAAAAAAAAAAAAATACCAACTGCATTAAGTGGTTTATTTACCGTTTGTACCTGACAAGTTGGGAAACCATGAAACTGAGTTCCACAATAAGCGTAAGTATATGTGTATTTATTAATATACTTTATAGCTATGTTTAACTACACTGAGGAGCACCATTTTGTTTATACCATAAATAAATACTTATTTGCTTACCTGTATATGCAGATATTTTCTACAAAAGCTAAATGCACATCAACAAGATGAATCTTCACTTAGAAATATCAAAGAAATACACTACCCTGTTGACCCAAACAAAAAGAATTATCTACTACAAAAAACTTTAAAACAGTTAACCTTATCCTCAAAAATAATAACAAACCTGCAAAATCAAAACTACAAAGAATGAACATTATTTATGAGTTCAAATGCCCCTTAAGGAACTGTGTTCCTGATCAAACTGAACTCATAAATTACATCAGTCACACTACTACATGCCTATCTAGACGATTTACGTTACACCTATCTGACCACAGCTCCGTTAAATCTCATTTAAACACAAACTCAAACCTAACAGAATCCATCCAAAACATACTAACAGAAAATACAAGCATAATAACCTCATTCACATGCAAAAAAAGATTAAAAATAATGGAAGCCTTAATAATAAAAAAGAAAAGGCCAACACTCAATAACATTAACTACAAACATGGCCACAATGTGCTGACCATGTTCAGAAAATAAAACATCCCTATAACTCTAGATACATAAACACAACCCATACATCCAGTTAAAAAGCAAAAATAAAATTATCCTTGATAATAAATAGCTAAAAGCATAGCCGAAAGTGTTCAGGATTACAAAACATTTGGACAGCTCCTACACATTTTGACTTTGAACCCAGCCTTCCAAAAGTTTATATAAAACCCAGTGTAACTAGATAGACTGATGTGAAATGGGTTCTGATGTTGTATCATGAACTATATAAACAAAATTGAAAATTAAATCCCCTGACTGTAGTTTTATTCTTTTGTGAAGATCTTTTTTTCTTTCCTTAATATAACATCTGCCATGGCTTGACCAGTGCTACAAGACTACAGCCTTCCATCTTCTGACATCAAAAACACAATGTGGACAGTGACAGCATGGATCAAAGTGGCCAGCTACCAACAACCAGCTTAGATCAGAGTTACCATTGACTGGTGCATAGTTAGCCCATGGTTAAAGTGTCATCCTAAGACCCTGAAGCTGGGACCACTAAATGTGGTTATACCATCTGGGTGTAAGTGACAGCGAAAGGTGTTACATTATTTGGTACCAGTGCCCAAAAATGTGGCCATGTTGCAAGTTGATGTTATATATGGTTAGAAGTCTCCAGTAAATTATGTTCTCACCACAAGATCTGGACATGAGTTATACTATATTTTTCCAGCTTTACTTAAAGCAGCTTATGATGGCAAAAGATTTAACTCAGAAAAACATTTGCAATATCAGGCATAGTATTCCAGGATTTTTTTCTCAGCCCCACCAGACTAAAAAAATTTCTAATTAGTGGGATTTTTTTTATACTGAGTTCACTCCAAGCAAGGCAGTAAACCCACTAAAACACAAGTGGTTACTGGATGTGGAAGAATTAGAAAACAAAAACATTCCTAAGGAGTGAGAACAAGAGTGATTTGGAGGACAGTGAATAATGATTACTACTGCATTTAAATTTTCAAAGATCAAATTTCACTGGGAAGCAAGAAGCCAAAAAAGAGTTCCACAAGTGTGAACAGAAACTGTTAGCATAGAACTTATGGTTGCATCTGGTCAATTCATCTGTAAATTGATGAGACCTCATCACCAGTCTAGTAATGGGCTTAAATTCATAAAGTCTAGGTAGCATAGTGAAGAGCTCATGTAAAGTTTATTTTGTTAACCTCCTCCTCTACTACTACTACCACCACCACCACACACACACACAGTTAAGGGATAGAGTCATCTGCTAAGGACTAATTAAACTTTTTGTAAATATGAAACATGAAAAGTTCATTAACAGAAATTCACAGTTAAGAATTAAATAAAATGTGAAATAACAAAAAGTCATGAGATATTTCAATTTTTTAAATAATGCAAAGCTGAATGAAGATAGATCAAACATTGATTCTGCAACAACTAAAAATGAATATTACAAGTGCAAAAACAGGTACTTGATTCCAGAAATAAAATCTATGTCAGCTTTTAAAAACAAAAAGCTAAGTGATTAAATAGAAGAAATAAAATTCCTCAGTGAAACAACGATGTCTAAAATGGTACTTGGCATTTAAGACTATTAGCTTTTTTTTTTTATATACATTATGAATAAATTTTTTGTTTTGTTTTATAAATTATAAATAGTCAAGGTCATTGTTGATAGAATAAAATTATATTTCAAGTTTTTCATTTACACTAACCCAAGCACTTAACATAATGAATAAATCAAATCCCTTAGAAAATCAATATAGATTACAAATCCTTTTTAAAGTAGAATGGACTTGGCATTCTTAGAAAACAGCCTCCTGAGTTAGGGTGAGAGAATAGGCACCCCCCCCACACACACATATTCAGAACAGATCCTCATGACAAAAGTTCAACCACTGAAATAGACCCAGACATACAATTCTCTACATTAGTTTCTTGTGAAGGAGGAAAAAAAAAATATCCTTATATTTTGGAATCTTTTCAAAACTGAAATTACATTAAAAAAAAAAAAAAAAAAAAAATGCAAACAAACAAATATATTTAGAGGTCTTTGAGAGAAAAAAAAAAAAGAAATGGATTGGTAACTAAGCACCTCTAAACACACAAGCTAAACAGTAATTATATTACACTATAATAATATCTTTCACATACAAGTTTTAGTAATAAGAAATAATGTCAGATGAGAAATTCTTTAAAAACATTATTGTTCTTTACATTTCAGACATGAAACTGAAGCTAGCAGATATAGATTTATAGAAGTCCCAACAAGAGACGTGCATTCCTTAAAATTAAAAAGATAATTCAAAATTTTACTTTATGATGGTCTCCATGGACAAAGTGGTAGTGACAGACTTTGGTCAAAAAATGATTTCCTTGATTGGGGTGGGGGAAGAGATAGAGGTTTGATTCCTGTCAAAAAAAGGTACAATTTTCTTATTGTATGACTTCTCAGGGTTCAATTTCAAATTCCAATCACCTGAAGAAGGCGAGAGTATATAATGGTCGAAATGCCTCTGGCAACAAAGATGAAGACAACAGTCCGAAGAATGTAAATAAAGTAAATACTAGAAATGGACAGTTTAAAAAAAAAAAAAAAAAAACTTTTTTCAGTTTCATCTTCATGCTGTAAAACCACATCAAAATTATTTACAAAACCGGAATCATTCAGTTTAATGCCATCACTACTGAGTGACCATATCCAAAGAAACACTATTGAAAAAGACTTTCAGATGATAATAAAATTAAATTTTGTCAACATTTATACCATTGTAAGGGAAAAAGATTGAACAAAAAGATACTAAAAACATTTAACTGACTAGTTTTAGGAAATAAATGTGAAATCTATTTGTTTACAAAAGAAATGAAGAAGAAAAAAAAAAAAGGAAATACGACAGATACATCACGTGGAAATCATAGAACGTTTTCAAACAGAAAAAAAATAAATGGAAAATATGACGTGATGTCTGAAATCTATTTGTCAGATTGTTTTCTAGTAAGCCAATCACGAAATAAAGTTGTAAACAAGAAAAATAAATGATTTTTTTTTATTATAAATAAGTTTGTTTTTATCTATAATGCACCTAAAATTAGAATTAAAATATTTCTTAATTTCACTTTTAAAATGAGTATATTTCCAGATATGAGAGTCTCTAGTGTATTGTTTGTTTTCTACAAACAAAATTATGTTTTTATCTAGCGAATACATCTAAAATTAGATATTAACAAAATAAAGTAAGTTTTAATCTCAGGTTTAAAATGTTTATATTTTCAAAACTGCAAATCATTTTTTTTTTTAAACTCAAAGTAAAAATTATTCTTTTTTTTTTTTTTTAGCCACTAGTGTTCAGTGGGTGTTCTGCTTATAAAATTCTTTTAAAAGGAAAATTAATTCATTTTATTTTACAAATAACTTTATGGTTTTATCTAGTGAATACACTTATGATCATATATCAAAATTGATTAAACTTCACCTAAAAACAAGTGCTCGTCAGATTCAGAGAGAAATTTCAATAATTTGAAAGTTCTTTTACCACATTATTTTGCTGCTTACTTTATAATTTTGAAGGAATTCACTTCCATCTGTCAGAAGAAATAAACATCTTCCTGGTTGTAGTTTAAGGCATCTTCTAATTGAGTGTACAATTTCAAGAATATTGATAAAGATTGGTCACTTTGATTTTTTTGCAAAACAAAGTAACGTGTAAAATTTAGTCTTGAAAAAAAAAAATTTTTTTTTTAAATTATATTCTGCATTTTCAGCTGTTTGAAGAAAAATACCATTTTAACTCGCTGTAAAAAAAAAAAAAAAAAAAAAAGGGACATACAAGTTACATATTTAGAAAGATTATATTTCCTTTCCAGCTATATAAATATTTTTAAGATTGGACCAGAAATAAATGAGAAATTGCAAGTTGAACAAACTAATTTGCAAATTTATCAATCTCAAATAAAATCAGATATCGACTGGAAATACTATCATTATACAAGAAAATGAATGGCTTCCTTAGAAAACAAAAGTACTAAATTAAAAACTGAATCAAAAACTGCAGTATCGGACACACACAAAAAAAACAGAAACCAATACCGCAACATAAATTGCCAAACTGACCAACTCTAGTAAGTTAGTGCATCCATTTTGCAAGGCATTTGTGATATATGTGATTATATAAACAACTGTCTCCAGGAGTCTTGGAGCAGTCTCTCACACATCGCAGACAGATTGTAAAGTGGATGTATCAGATCTGAGACAACAAAAACTCACACCACAGACTGGCTGAGAGTAATAACTGATAAAGTATGGAAGTGAATAAAATGTTAAATAATAAAGACTAGAGTCTTGCGTTATTATTTAATCAACACCCCCACCCCAAATTGGTGCTATAGTAACAAGTTCAATCCCTGGCCTGGCTAATACAGACTCAGTGGAAATTGGAGTAATAGTTGAGTAGCACTCAAAAAATAAATAACAATAATAAATAAGACAAAAGATCCCTAGAAATGGACAGGGAATCAAAAGCAATTCTCCCCCCTCCCCCACCAAGTGATTAAAGAAAGGGTTCAGTTTGAAATTCCCTGTTACCCAAATTGACAGACACTGAAAGAAGATCAGAAGGCACAAAGGACAGCAAAGATGAGGATATTAGTCTGAATGTAAATAGAAAACTTATTTTCCTGAGATTTTTCCTTAGTTCAGTAACTGGTTGCTGATGTAGTTAACTTAGCAATTTTTTCTTTTGCTCTTTTCAATACAATGTAGGGACAATCATGACTCTCCACAGCTTCCTTTTCAATAACTTCTTTAAACTACCATGAATTTTTGGAGGAAAAAATAGTGATTTTTCTAATGACTTCTATATGGGTTCTTTGCCAAGGTTACAAAGCACAGTCCACCCTACTATTTTACTCATAGCTGAAAGAGAAGAGACAAATTTATGCCTTTCCCGAGGGGATCAGTGTGAAGTGAACGCAATAACCTCTGCAGGAATGCAAACTTGGCCCACCATATCATTTTTTTCATACTGATAACAATTATGTCACCTACACACACAAACTTACCAGTGCCAAATTCTAATAAGCAACAAACTTTCAAAAGTCAAAACAGACATCTATCTATATAACATGTACAAACCATCATTTCAATGCAGATCAGCAGCAAATACAACAGGAAACTTGTTTGTTTGTCTCTCTCTCTCTCTCTCTCTCTCTTTGCAGTCTCTGCTATCTTTGTTAGCTTGTACATGACATCTTAATTAGTCCCTGAAAGAAGGGCAAAACAAGTGAAAAATGTTAAGGAAAGATATTCTTCAGTACTGTTGCCAACCTTCTGAGGAATTACTGATACCTCAAATTCAAAAAGGCAGAATCCCAACAGTACCAGGGTGTCTGGAGCACAAAGGCATAGTTACACAAGTCTTTGAGGCCCCAAACTACAGTCAATGGTTTTTCTGTAGAGGTAACTAGGACTACCTTAGGGACTGAACAATATTATTAAAAGCTCTTCATCAGCAGTCTAAAGGAAGAATTCACAGTAACCTGTACAAAGGAGTCACTGCCTATCAAAAGTCTAGTCACTAAGAAGTTTCTCAAGGCAGTACTGAAATCAGGACAGGTTAAAAGATTCCTTCATGGGAGTGATGTTCTTGAGGTTTGAGAAAGTCCAGCACAATCAAATCTTTAACCATTACCAGGCTAATTTCTTTCTAGAATTGTTCCCCCTGCCAAAACATTTTTTTTTTGAGGGTGCAAAAAACATGGACACCTACCGTTTTAAAATTGTTATAACTTTCTTTGTATTGTGCATATAGATTTCAATTTTGTACACTAATAAAAGAATGAATGAGTAATATTATTATGTAATGTATTACGTTTGGCATGCATGTTTTGAAAAAAAAAAAAAAAAAAAAAAAAAAAAATTGAAATGAGAAATAAAAAACAAATACATTAAAAAAATATACATAATTCAACGCACTTTAACTTTTATTACTCCTTGTGGAGTTCTGGGAGTGCAATAAGAAGCCAAATCGCTAAGAAGGCTTTCATTTTGTCAAAAAAGTGACGAGTTTATATACAAGAAGACACTAGTATTTGTTTTCCCTTTCTTTCACCAGACTCATATCTGTCTCATTGACAAATAAAATTATTTCATTGTTTATAAATAGATATTATAATTCACCTTCAGGAAGGCTATCAGGTATATTATGGTACCCCAGAACTCCACAAGGAGTAATAAAAGTTAAATGTTAAATTGTAAATGTATTTGTTTTTTATTTTATGTTTCAATTGTTTTTATTTTCAATGCCAAAATATGCTTGCAAAACGTAACGAATTACATCAAAATATTACTCATCCATTCTTTTATTATTTTACAAAGAATAAAATCCATACATACAAGACAATGTTCTAACAATTTTAAAATAGTAGGTACTCATGTTTTTGCACCCTCAAAAAAATGCAGCAACAGGGGTAACAATTTTAGCATGCATCATGTAATATACAGGCTCCAGTTAATCACAGGTGAAAATGTATAGCCAATATTGGAAACTACATTGGAGGGGGGGGATAGTGTTTTAAAGCTGAAAACTGACTATTTGACAGCTAACAATGCTCTTTTTTTTTTTTTTTTTTTATTGACTACAGTTTCCATAGAGCAAAACAAGAGGCATTACTTTCAGAACCAGGCACCCAAGATGTTACCAAAAAGTTCTGGGAATCTGAACAAATTGATCAACATGTTCATCTGTCAACTTGGTTTTCTGTGATGACGCTTTCCCAACATCTCTCAGAGATCACTCCACCAGAAAATAAAGAACCGCAGTTTTCTATCAATCGTTTTTTTATTCCTTTGAAGAACCCATTACTGTCTTTAAGTTTCTTGAACATTTTGGTAGCACTTGATTCAATCATTATAATGGCTCATCACAAAAGTGACAAATTTTCTATTCACTTTAAAACTTGTTTGATTTTCCTCTTGACAGATGAGTCCCCAACACCACACATACCATATTGCCCATTTTGCTCTTATGCAAAAGAATCATTCACCCATCATAAAGTAAAAATATAGCAAAAGCAAGCCAAAAATTCTTTATTATTTCATTTGGTTAAGATATAATCAAATTTATTTAACAACACTAGAAAGAGACAAAATATGTTGAAATTAACTTCCAAAATACGTGCTCACCATACCCCCCCCCACACACACAACCACATTTATTGACACCTTCAATGCTATATTGAAAAGTGTCAATAAATATTGCCTGGCTGTGTCGGTCAATATGGGGTGGGGGATAAAGAACCTGCCATATCCTGGAAGTAAATGACTCTAAACATATGTTCTTGCTTCTACCTTGGTTTCAACCAGTTACTCTACAGTATAAACTAGGTACCTCCACTTTTTTGCAGAAAACAGTATAGCGTAATGAAAAAGTTTTATCATCAAAATGTTTATGTTGTTATTAAGATGAAAGACCAAAGTATTTTTTGATTATTTTTTTTTTAATTTTTTAATCCTTTCTAACACATTTGAAATTTTGGTTAAAAATCTTTTTGTTTAAGTATGATGGGGTGGTGTAATAATCACATTTACTTCTTTTGTGCTTTTTCCATTGAAAACACATTGATTTAGAAATTCTTGTAAAAATCAAATATGTCAGATTTAATGAAATTTTCAGGACTTATTCACAAATGAATGAAATTATTTTTGAATTTTTTTTTTTCTTTCTTTTTAACTTATGTTGCTCCCACTTACTTAATTTCATGAAATTTTACAAAATAACTATTTCCTGAATTTTTTTTCATTCATTAAAAATAGAAATCCTTGGAGAATGTAAATCATCTAATTTTTTTTCTTTTCAAATTTTCACTATTCTAACTGAAAATCTGCTCTAAATTGAAAAAATAATGAATGCAATAAAACTATGACATTTTTAATTAGAAAAGCTTTTAATTGCTTTTGTAAATGAGTTATATTAAGGAAACTATTGTCTAAAGAAATAAAATTTTTTCAATGAATTTTTTTTTTTCAATTTTTATTATAATTTATAATAGTTTAAAAATCATGTAAAATTTATATTGGGCTATTTCCTGGATGTGATATAATAATTAAGTAGAAAGAAAATTTACGAATTCAAATTTGAAAAGATTAATAAACAGTTCTACTATTCTATTTTTAATATATTTTTTTTTTTTTTTTTACTTAATTCGTTCCCTTTTTCATCTATGTAAGGCTAAACATGACATTATGAAAAGGTCATGTGATCTAAGTATTTTGTCGCTTTATAGAGAAATTAAATTTAAAAATTTTTTATAGTATTTTAAATTTTTATTTTTTGCATAAAGCAACTTCAAAAGGTAAATAAAAGTCAATAAAATATTAGATAATTGTGGAAAATATGTTCATTTGTAAAAATTACTAGGTAATTAAAAAAAGAAAAAAAAAAACTGTTCACTTTCGTAAATTTATGTCAATTCTGGTCATCCATAAGTCCTGTGATCACCTTGAAAACTTACCGATACATCAATAAAGATCAAAGAAAGAATGAACCCATCATTAAGAAAGTATATTACTTTTTTATGCTATAAGCAAGTAATATTTATTTCAAATCAGATTAATTTAAATTTTCCAATTTTACTCAAATAACGTGTCAGAAAGATTTTTTTTGGAAGAGTTTTATCAATAAGTTTATTTTGTTTACAAATTTTTTAAAATTAAGGAAATGGCCACTTTTAAGAAATCGAGCAAATATTTGACATTCCAATCTATATAATTTCTACCTGAAATACTCCAGAATATTTTACTTACTAGCTTTCAATTAAAACAAAAATGAAGTCTTCAAGAATGCTTTTCATTTTTAAAAATCCATTTTAAACCTTAGGTACCGAAAAAGTGGAGGTACATAGCACAGACTTAATTAACTAACACCTCCAATAAAATATATCTGTAAAAAAAAAAAAAAAAAAAAGCCATGCTGCACACTAATATATGTCTACGCAGGTTTAGAAATAGCACATGATGAGCTTACACACACACACACACACACACAGTGCCCATATTCAATGGAAAGGTGCCCTTAAAAAACAAGCCATGTCAACTTTTGCCTTCAACACAAAAAAAGAGAGAGAATTGATTCATTTTATCATCGCAAAAATTTTTCTTGGAATACAAAACCATATGCCATCATGGAAATCTGAAAATATATTCATGCTGGCTTCATTTTCAGCCAAAACAAGATGTCTAGTCTCCAACAACATACCGTGCCAAAATGTAAGAGAAGACTTGTTGAATTATCAAAAGAGGCTAAAAAGTGAAAGACTTTGGAAGCCTTTTTCAAATATTTACTTTACAAGAAAACATTTAGGCCGACCAATTTTTTTGTGATCTTTTAATAATCGCAAAATTGAAACAATCAGTTTTTTCATAAATTTTCAATAATAGAATTGACCCCCCCCCCAATCTTTCAAAACTTACCTGTCTCGGTTATTTTTCTGTTAAGATATAATACTCTTTGAACATTGTGTGTGCGTGTGTATACACACATCCACTACATAGTAATAAATTTCATTTTAAAACAGCAATACTTAAATACTTGTCCCCTCAATAAGAAAAGAAAACTCCCCCCATCTAAAAATAGAAAATTCATGTTTTTCAATTCTGACAAATTGCCTGAGTAGAAGTTCTTTTGAATGCTAAGCAACAACAATTAGTTGTGAAAATATTTTTATCTATAAGAAATAACTAATTAATATTCATGTCAGAAAGTAAAGGATCGTTTTTTTTTTTGTTTGTTTACATTTAAAAAAAAAAAAAAAAAAAATTATTTTCAAAATATTCTGCCAATAGATTAAATCCTTTATTTAATTTAGTTTTATATTATATTTTCTCCACAAATCAACTCAAAGCACTTCTGCTGAAACAAAGTGATCAAAACCTAAACTCTCTTCAATTTCTTCCCATCAGCTTTCAGAAAGTCAAAACACACACACACACACACACACACACATAAAATAAGATTTCTACATTGAAGTCATGGAGTATGTCTCATCTTCATATATATATATATATATATATATATATTTTTTTTTATCATTTCTATGTTGATCTTTAATGATATTATGCCTCTTTTTAACAAGTGCTAATTTTTTTTGTTTCAATAGTTATTTTGATTTTATGCTGAAAAAGCTTTAAATTTTTATCAACAATTGAAACAACAATCTCATTCTTTCCAAAACATTCTAAGTTAATAATGTAATGTTTCATTTATATTTTTTTTTTTGAAATGTTCCACTGCAATGTATCATTGCTAATAATTCTAGTCATCATAATCTGTTATTTGTCAATAAAAATATTTAATTTAAAAGCTTTTTGTTTATTCTTAAATTTTTTTTAAGATTTTACATTAATATTACTTTTTACAAATAAAAAAAGCATAAATTATGGAAATTCTATTAATCCAGTATCAACATACTAAAATTTGCTGTGTCAACGTAAGTGAAAGTTTAATACAGTCAGACTTCCGCACGCCCCCCCCCGATATGACACAGTATGTAAATGGCTAATATTGTACCCATTCCTCACACTTGCTCTGAATGTTAAATACTTTAGAAAGGAATAAATTTACTTCACAACAAGATTATTAGCAAAAATCTAAGAGAGTCAAATGTGTCATTAATATAATCAAAATTTTGGGGACACTTGATTCTCTTTTGTATATTTTGCTGTCATTAACACACATTTCTGTCTATTCATTTTTCAGATCTCATCATTTACAATCGAAAGGAAAAAAGGAATTGTTTACACAGATTATACATGAAGAGTGCTGAAGAATGAATACGCCAAAACATTGAATAAAAATAGTCAAATGTTTAATATGCAAATTTATCATCAAATGCTAACATTAAATACAAAATTAATCATCTGGTCAAACTTCTCCCAACAAAAGCCATAGATTGATTTGACAAGACACACCTTCATTTCTCAAGCAAAATGATAAATGTTATTTAAATTTATTGAAGTGTCTATTCTCTTTATTCTTAGCGGGTGGAGGTTGGGAAGCAATATTAACAAAATATGTTTCATGCTTCCTCTACTAATAAGTCATAACCCAATCGGGATATAGCAGATCATAGCACTACAGTTTTCTTTTTATTTAATATCCATTAATTGATATCACCTTTCTTGAGAAAGATAGGTGGAATAGTTTCCCTTCAATCCAATTTTTGAATTCAGAGTTCTTCTCCTAGACTGGTTGCCAATCAAAGCTAAGTTTGATCTGCTATTTAGCCAATAAGTGGAGAAGATTTGGATTCATACCAAGAGCATTAGCGCAGAGAGATCATCACAACCTCAACCAGAATTTGAACTTGGCATTAGACTTACATTTTCTGTATTAATAGCAATGTGGGGATAGAGAAGGTGCTTATCTCCCTTTGCTGGATATAAGTCATATGGGTCACATGATAGCTGCTTAGTGATGACATTCCATACAGTGACAAAAGCAGTAGTCAAATTCAGTTCATTTTACAGCAGCAAAACACAAAGAATGCTCTCTTTTCATAGACAAATTTAGAGTAGTTGACAAGATATGACAAGGATTATTTTAACTGTTTGAAAAATTTGATTTATTCAAGAAAACATATTAGAATAATTTAAAACATTTACTGAGAATAAACGACCTGCACACAAAAAATGAACTGAGCTAGTACACAAAAATAGAAAGAATTATAAGGCAATGAGGACTCTTCTCACTGGATTTATTTAATTTATGCAATGAAAGCAAGCTGGAGGTTCAGCTGGGACTTATTATTAGAGGACATAACCTCAACAACCCCAGATATGCAAATGATACCATATCATTGGCAGACAAAGAAAGAAAACTCAAGGTACTTCTAGACAAGGTGGTAGAGGAAAGCAAGAAGAAAGGACTAACCATCACTTGTAAGAGGACAGAATGTATGGCCATTAGCAAAAGAGACATATCAAGATGCAAGATACAAATTGGAAATGTCAAAATAAAGCAAGTAGAGGAATTTAACCGAGAAGAGTTATAACAGAGGATGGAAAATGTGGTATAGAAACCCAAAGATGCCTTCCACAAACTAAGTAAAAAACAAAAACAGGAAAACTTCCTCATAGATGAAGAAGAAAATTAAGACAATGGAGATGTGGTTCTACAGAAACATGCTGAGAATAGACTGAGCATGTGAACAACAAGAAAGGAAATGAAAACAAAAAGGACACTTATTTACGATCAGAAAGAGACAAAATTTCTGATGCATAATGAGGAAAGGCGAATTGGAGAATTTGACACTCACAAGACATGTTGAAGACGAGTAGCAGAGGGGAAACAGCAAGCAACCTTTCTAACAAGGAGGGGGGATAGTAAGACGACAAACACTGCTTAGTGCTAAAAAAAAAAAAAAAAAAAAAAAAGGAAGATGCAGAAAGCCATGATTGCCCAAGTCCTGAAGGGACATGGCAGACATGAAAGAAGATTAACTATTTATACAAACAAACATGTGAAACACTGTAAATATAAATGTACAAATTTATTCACATATTCGTTTTGCAAAAATAAGTGTAGATAGATTGGTCTATCGCCCAGGACACTCTCCTTCCTAATCTTTTAAACAGAAGTAGAGGTTTATCCCTTGTTTAGGATTGGGTTTTCAGTTCCTACTAAAGATTTCTCATTCTCTTTCACTCACAGTAAACCCTTGCTTGGTATGAAATGAAAACATAAAAAAAAAAAAAAAAAAAAAAGGAATTTCATTTTTAATATTTAATTTTATATATTCTGGTGTTTGGTCATTTGTTTAGTTTTTGAAAAGTGAGTTGAGCTTTATACTTTAATCATTTGTATTAAAAATCTTACCACAAGAATCTGACATCAAAAGTCTTTTTTGTAATGTGATACATATACAAAAGAACAATGAATATTTAATTATATCTACAAGTGCTAGTGAGTACTACCTGACACATGGTTTGGTCATCAACAACTAAACTGGTTCTACCACCACCAGGACTATTCTGGTGAGGATTAAGAACAAAATCTGCCAAAGGGTCGATTAATCTTTTTCCTTTTTTTTTTTTTTCTAACCCTTACAGTCATCTAGCACAATAGCATAGGCCAAGCTATATAGCAATGTATACAGCTAGTGTTGTGAAGACATATGGTATTTTTGGAGAGTCATGTCAAAAGCTTTATTAAAATAAACAAATATTTTTCATAGATATGCATCATGGTGTTAAGAAAGTGAAAAATCATGGCAATTGCTTCAAATTTTTTAACCATTATGGCGACTAAGCTCCTTCACTGTGCAATGTAATTGCAATATATTTCATGCATGTTACCATCCCCCACTATACAGACAAAAAGAAAGAAAAAAAATGTCATTAATTGATCATCATGAAATTAAGACAACTGGGCAACCAATTGATTGATTTGGATTTTACAGCTTAGCAACTCTTTAAAGCCAAAACATTTTGGATTATTATTTTTTTTTTTTCAAAGTAACTATTTTATTAACAATCTTCTGAAAATAACAAGGATTTTTTTCAGATACAAACCCTATTTAACCCATTGATGGGGAGATGGATTTTTAACTTTCCTCAGAGCATTTGTGCCAATGTGAATGCAATGAACCCAATTGGAATTCAAACTCATCTCTCCAACTTCTAATTCCAATCCACTACACCACTTGCACATCTAGAACTGAGAGACCAAAACTTTAAAATATTTCTATGATTGTACAATAGAAACCACAGTCATTGTTAAAAGCTACAACTCTACTTCAATGGTATTACATCAATAAACTAAAGAGACAGTAAAATACCAAAGTCTTTCAACAAAGGGACTCATATTACAAAGAGATAGGAAAAACAAATCCCTCTCATAATAGTAGTTACATTTAGTGTATAAAATGTGTATATAAATGTAACAACTATGAACAAGAAATACAATAAAACCACTGTCCACTCTAAAATATATAATAGACATACAGAGGGTTTTTTTTAAGGCTATAAATGGCACACACTTTCATTATAATTTTAATAAACTAGATTTTTTTTTTTAACATGAAAGCTTTTCATTTATAAAAACTAATTTTATTTTTAATAGTGAAGGTACCTAGTTCACATGTAAGTGGTCAGTGAGTGTATATTTCGAATATGATGTTCATTGTTAGAAAAAAAAAATAAACAGCATGTCATTTCAGCTTGTGCAAGCACAATAAAAGCAATTTCAAACTTTTTAATTTAAAAGCTGTACAAAAAAAAAAATGGACTTGTTTTAGGTGGGTAATTGAATGACAAAATGAAAATATTCTACGATACGTTTCCTCCTTCAAAACTAAATGTTTTTTTTTTTTTATTTATTTATTCCTTGCTCCTAAAATGGTCCCATTAATAAAAAAAATTTAGTCTGAAGTTTTTGAAGACGAAACGAATCACAAGTTGTTGCTTGTGATTTTTTTTTTCTTATATCATATTCTCCCACAAAAGAAATATAACAGTCTACCTACAAAATTAAAAAAGCAACTGCTGACCCCCAGGGAATGCCTCAACTCTTTTGTTTTCAATTCAGTAATGGTCACTCATCATGTTTATTGACCAAACGGAAATCACAGACCATATGTCATTTTTTAATTTAACCACACACAAAATAAGGTTTCAAACTCAGATTCAAGAACAAGAACGTATTTATCAAAATGTGAAAGCAATTAGACAGAAATAATTGACTTGTTTGAAGGATAAGTACATTTTCGCATTGTTTATAAAAATAAATTGACTGATTTTTCAATAAGTGAAAAAACAAAAACTTTTTTTTTTACAATAGCACAAACTAAAGATTTCATCACAGCCACTCATTATTAGAATTATTTCCTTCATTGCATCAACCAACTGTAATCAACATTGTCTAAAATTTCTAAGTATGAATTTTATTTAAATCATTATTTGTAGAGACCATTAGTAGACAGTCAAATAAAAACGGACAACAATTCAGAATGTACACAAAGCAATAAACATTCCAGAGAACACAGATGTTTTAAATTTGAACATTTTTTTTTCTTACCATAATCATAGAACATGCTTTATTCAACAACAAACAATTCTATCTTCTTCATCCGGATTAGTCAACAAATCAATTGTACCATTATTTGTTTCTATCCCTAGCAGTCAGCTTTTTAGGAAAAAAAAAAAAGATCACAACATGGCACAAAATAAATTATGTTAACGGCTCCACGGTGGATAAAATAAATGGATTTTTGTCGATTAAATGAGAGGAGTTATGGATTTATGATTTGCATGAGAAAAATATTAATTAAAACAAAATTGATGTTTGCTTGATGAAAATCTTATGACTAAAAATTCTTTACAATATATTTTTATTGTAAATATTCTTCATAGAAAAAAAAAAAAGAGAAAAGAAAATTAAATATTTGTAGTGAAAGATTTTCGACCGAAAAATAAAATATCACATTAAGGGAAGGCATATGGAAACAAAAAAAAAAACCGGTTTTGTTTAAATAATAAAAATAAGACAACAAAAAGAAAAAAAAAACATTTTCCACGACATTATGCTTTTTTACTTTCCGTTTCGCTACACAATTTTCAGGGAAAATCCCTAATTGTAGCAATTACCTAGTAAATTTTATAAAAAATAAATTTAAAATTTACTTTTAGATCTTATTACGATTTGGAATTTAAAATAAATAAAAGAAAAAAATTAATACAATAGTTGGGAAAAATAAGTTATTAAGTGGGTAAATACACCCCCTCGCCTAAATACAGAGAAAGGGTGAGACGGCAATAATACAGACTGGCTTTGCCCAGACATGTCCAGACCCTAAAAATAAATTTTCAATTCAACCGAATAATTAATGATAAATTCTGATATTCAACCACGAATATACACTTTTTCAGCAGTAGAAAACCAAAATGTGTAGTATAATAATTTTTTTTTATTAAAGTTAATTGTTAATTTTTTTTTTTAGCACTTTTCAGTTTTCATGACTGAATGTTGGAATCTTCAGCAAATTTTAATTATTTGAAAGTTTCCTTTAAAATTCCAGTTGATGAGTTTTAAAAATCCTTTGTTATGATTCCAACAGAAAACAAAAAGCAAGAAGTTCCTCCTAACCTCGATAAAAATTGCATTTATTTCCTTTTTTTTTTTTTTTTTTTTTTTTAAAAACAAAATGCTTGCTTCTTCATTCATTATACGATCGCATCATAGAGTGAAAATTTCAGATCAAAATTCAACAAATATCTGATTCTTCTGTTGCTTAAAAAAAAAAAAAAAAAAAAAAAAATTAAATTTGTATGAAGAATGGAAGAACAATTTTCATAACCTTATCAGTTTTTTTTTTTTATATAATTTATTATTTCTAGTCAGGAGAAACTCTTTTTTTTCATTAATTTTATATTATAATAAATGTTATTTTTAACTTTTATTCTCTTTGTAACAGTTAAAAAAATTAAAATACTAATAAGTGTACCTATAAAAAAAAAAAAAAAAAAAAAGGTATAAAAATTGTTCCCCAAAGTAAGAATTTATATCCCTACACCTAAGTACACCTTTATTTTTTAAAAGATACAGTAGTTTGCAACCACTACGTCAAAAAGAACAAGAAACAGAAAAAGGCAGAGAGAGAGAGAGAGAGAGAGAGAGAGAGGGGATAGGATAGCCATTTTGTTTGTATTTAAAACATCTATTTCAGACTTAAACATATTCCTTCTAAAATAGGATGATTGGCCCTAAATTTTTAAATTATACAAAAAATAAAAATCAGAAATTCCAACCCAGCCAATGAAAATAACAATCATGACATCTCGGATTCATGAAAACAATAACAACAACATTGAATTGATTCAATGACAACAAAAAGAAAGCATGATCGCCTTTTTTCTTTTTTTAGGTGCGCAAAGTTATGGTGACATTAACAAATATTCATGTCTACAAAATAAAAACTATTTCAATCAGTTGGGAGTAAATACATCGTACATTAGTGTCTAAAGTGACCGAGAGGTTAATATCAATTCTTTTTAAATGTACTTTGAGGAGGGGGGGGGTCTTTTTCTTTTTGTAAAAGTATGGTTGACCATCAGCACCAATAATACGAAAAAGTTCAATTTAGTCATGGATGAATAGAAAGTAAAAGCACTTCAACAATATATTCCATAAAACTAAAAGTTTAAAATTCAAACTAATTTTTTTATAAACGATATAGTTTGTTTTTAACGAGTTGTCAAAGTGGGAAAATAATCTGCAAGTCTCCACATGTACCAAGCAAGAATTTCGAAATGCTTGTGAATTTAAGAGAAACATTTTGTTTTGATGATTCATTTTTTAAAAAATGTATATACTTTTATTTTTTATGGAAATATTTCAAACATTTTTTTTAAAAAGGAGTTATTTTTATTCCGTTCAAAAAAACTTATGTCGATGTGATTTTAAATTTAAAAAAGTTATCCAATTTATTCATAAACATATTTTTAAAATTCACGTTTTTATTAAAATTGATCTTTTAAAAGCAATTAAAAGGCCTTTTATAATTCAGCAATTCTTAAAAAAAAAAAAAAATCAAATACATATGGTGTAGTTAATACTCGATTCTTTCTTTTAAGAGGAAAAAAAGATTTATGCCTTGCATGATTTCCCGTAAAAAAAATTCATTTTTTAGTCGAACGAGGAAGAAAAAAGTGAAAATGCTAAAAAATCTTTTCTCTTGTTCGAGTACTACTTTAAATAATCAGGTTAAAAGTCTAAAAGGAAAAAGTGATAGAGGAAGTAAAACTAACTTTTTAAACAAAAAAGATGTTTTTGAAAGCAGGCTTCCGGATACAAAGTTATTTTTAAAGGGGAAAATAAAAAAGGAAGTTCAACTTACTACGCCATTTATTATTGCATCAAGTAGAGAAAAAAAACTCATGTCTTTACAATTTTATCTAAATTTCTTTTTTTTTAACTTTTCTACTATTTTTGCTAAATTAGGGAGTTGATCAAGGTAATAGTTTTTTTTATTATTATTACCAATTAAGACAAGCTCTCTTGAAAGTGAAAACAAACGTTCCTCCGTCCGTTTCAAAGACAAAACAAAAAAAAAAAAAAAATCACGATCGTTAATTCTTTTTGTTTTAAACAAAGACGACTCGTAGACATTTTAGTAAAATTAGCATTAAAATTAAATGTTTTATAAACATTGAGAAATCTTTATTTTATTTTTAACTGACTAAAATTCAGATCCAAATACTAATTTCAAGAATTATCGTATCTTAAAAAAAAAAAATTATAATTTCTGATGAAATATAGGGTAATCCAAATTATTAACTTGAGAGAAAATAGGGAGAGAGAAAGAAAAAAAAAAAAAGACTATCTGGGTGGGTATGAAAATATAAATAAAATGTTTTCAAAAATGAATGAGAAAGTTTACTTAGTAAAGCCGCGGTACCTCGTGGTTTTATTTGTTGAGATTCAATAAACGAGAGAGAAAAAAAAAAAAAAAATGAAGGAAATAATAAAACATGAAATACGCATTTATAAATCAGAAGCCTAGAGACACATTCCAATAAAAACAGACTCACTTTGCAATAAACAAGAAAAAAATGAATAATCTAGAGGATAATTAATGAATAATATTCATTGAAGAAGTCGATTCAAATCACAAATATAGTCACGTGTAGAGAGTCATGCTCGAAACAGATCGACACGAACGATGCCGAGGAAAAAAAAAAAAACTCATCAAGAACAAGAGTACCACTTTTGAGAAAGTCCAATCGATCCATCTTTTCAAGCTACGGAAGATCAACGGGACTATAATGCCAAGTTCATACTTAATTTCTTACATACGTTTGGTCGAGATAGATAACTGAAGAAAAACACTTATGCATGAAATAATAAATTTAATTTAACGTTATAAAGTATTTTAAATTGTTTTTCTTTAACTTCGTGTCTTGTAACAAAATTATTTTTCTAATAATATTCAAAAAGTTATTTTTTAACATTGTAAACAAACATATTTTGAAATAAGTTAATTTTAATGAAATAATTAATTCTAGAGATTTTTAATGCATTTTTTAAAAATCTCTAAAATTAATTATCAAACCTGAATGAACCAAATATTTAATTTAAAAAAAAAGAAAAAAATTAAATGAAGTTTCTAAAATTATTGTAAAATTATATATTTAAAAAAATATAATAGCGTAAAAAATACTTTAACTTGTTCTAACTTTATTTTTTTTTTTTTATATAGTTTTTTTTCAGTTGTCATCTATTTTTCTTTTTCTTTTTTTACGGAAGTATTTTTATATTTACTGCGCTATTCGACATCCGTAGCGCAAAAAACGGGTCAACGACCTTCTTCACTATTCGGTGCCCTTATTGACAAGCAGTAACAAAGCCATAGACAATACTACAGAAAGACTAGTAGTATTCAGGATCAGTTTCATACATTTCCTAGCAATTATGTTGCGCAATGCTGCAGCACAAATATTCCCGAGAACAAGAAATGCAACTCATAAATTAAATACACAAAAATATTTTCAAATATTATGACACAAAATAATACTAACCATGCCCCAGCTGATCAAATCATCGTAGGTACGATCTTCCACTAACATCCATAGTTTGGATAAGAAAGCAGGGACGGTCCCTGAATTGTTTTCGTTGGAAGAAAACATTTTTAAACACATTTAAGATTTCGGAAAGATTCTGTTAATTTATCCGGAGTACTGAAATAAAATAAAACTTATTCCGTCGGTATTTGAATATTGTTGGGTTTTCACAACTTCTGATGTACGTCTATGACCGCCCATTAGTGACTAGCATAAATGCGCATGTCAGAAGGAAAGGGCGGGACTAAATATATACTGGCTGCTGATTGGTTATTAATACTCAAGACAATTTCAGAGGTGAAAAAGTGAAAATCGTCAATATTATTCTTTACTTTAAATAAAAATAAAATCGATACATATTTTTAAAAAATATTAATATTAAAGAAAATAATTATTAAGTGTTCTTTTTTTACCTTTTGCAATAAAATTATAATTATTTACACAAACACACAAAGTGTCATTTTTAACATCCATAACTTTAGTTAGACTAGCTGAGCTTCTTAAATAAAAATAAAAAAAAACAACAAAAGAAAACTAAACCAGATATTGGGAGAGATTTCATTTTTAAATATTTCATTAGTTATCTGATCAAGTATTATAAAAAAAGGTTTTTTCAGTATATTGAACTAATTTAATAAGTTAGCATTTGATTCAATAGGTGATTAGTGCAATTACAAAAGAGATTGTTTTTTAATTAAGGTAAACGTATAGATTAATTTTTAAAAACTAAATTAAGTAATGTTTTCTTTAATTTGTTGGTTTTTAATTAGTATTCTGACTAAAATATACTTCCTTATTAAAAAAATGAAAATTATTGTAATCATTTTTAAAATAAAAAATGATTACCTTGTAGAGTTTATAAAGAAAAAAATTTAAATTCTACATAAATTAAAATTTGGTAAAACAAATTATTCAGATTCAAATTATAGTGAACACATTAAATCATATTCTATTAATCAATCACAAACAAAATAAAAATTAATCTTTTAATTAAAAATTATTAAGATACAATTTCCCAGCTGAGTGGATACCAACTTAAAATAAAATTTAATTAACATGTGATTTATGAAAAAAGAAATTACACATTATGTAAAACATATATCAAAGTATTTATCAAAAAAGTTTCAATTTGTAAGCATACATATTCATTAAGTTGTTAGAAATTATATACTAATAACATATTATACTAAGTAGCACATTCAAACTGAGCCATGTATTTTTCTGTTAAATACGTGTGTTTTCATGTAAATATGATATAGTTAGTCCATGTGATAGTCTGAATTGGTTTAGTAACAAGAGTCAGTCTGAATTGGTTTAGTAACAAGAGTCAGTATGAAATCTTCCTATGTCTAGTCTATTTCCTGTTGTACTCATGTATTCATAAGAAAAAAAAAAAACAATTTTTGTAAAACACCTCAACAATTTCTGGAATATAAAAACTTTGTATTTACACTTTATTGGCTTTCTTCTTTTCCTTTGCTTTGTGGATGAGTGGAATATATAGATGAGTTACCAATTCAAAAAATGTACCAAGATTTACCAAAACAAAATAATAGGACCTTAGAAATGATGCTTTTATTTTGATCAAATTCTCTCTTTCCACAGTTAAAATAATCTCATGTATTGCCATAGCTAGAAGCTTTATCCCTTTCAACTTTCTTGCTCGTCTTTCAACTTTTGACTTTTGAATTTATGAACATTTCAAAGCAAGTCCATTAATTTTATTGCTAAGAAATTGATTTATATGAACTGTTGCTCTAAAAGAAAGTTTTTAAAATTCCTGTAATAAAAAAAAATTTGTTTTACATGAACTGTTATTTTCTAAGAGAAAACAGATTTGTATTGCAAATAATTGTTAACCTAACTTGATAGTTTGAGGTGCACATGGGAAATTTTGCACAATTTGTATAGTGTAAAAATATCTTCTCATTTTAATAAATGTTTCTCTGCAAATTTCACTCTGAATCTTGTCCTTTTTGTTCCCACCTCAAGTTTTTTCTCAACATTCTGAATTTGTTTTAACAGTTGAATGAATTGAAGAAAGTGAAGATTTTGTTGATAATAATTATAATTGTTTTTATGATCTCAACAGAATTGTAATTAGAACTTATCTTGCCTAAGTGATAGGTACACAAAGGAAAATTTTATGCAAGCTTTTTTTATTATTATTTTATGTCATTTAACAAATGTAAATTTCTTCCAAATTTTAGACTTGTGTTTTTTCATTTACTCCATTCCTAATACTCAGGATAAGAGATTTGAAATTCTTTCTTCTTTTTTCTTAATGTTATCAGCAGACAGGAGTGAAAAATGGAACAAAAAATCCACAGATCCAATTTATATCCCTCCTTGTTTTCTCTGTCTTTTGAAATTCATCCTGACGCATACATCCTTTGTATTCTGAGTCAATGTTTCTATCATTATGAATCTTATCATTTGTTCAAAATTGTCACAAATTTTAATGTTGATATCAATCAGTTACTGATTTCTAAGATTTAGCAATATCAATCATTATCACTTAATATATTATTCCTCCATAACATTTTCTTTCTTAATTGTAGTATTCATTTTTGAATGAAGCATGTATAGTCATCATATAGAAGCTGCATTCTTAGTCAGGTGCAAGTTGTCTATTTAATTTCATTATTATTGGAGAACCACTGTCCAATGAGTGTTATCGATATTGAACAGCTTCAGAAGCTGTTGCATAACAACAACTCACTCTCTGCTACTTCATGTTATTATTTTGGGAACACACTTTGTACAGATCTTTGGAGTAAGCAAGAGACTTCATTACTAATGGAGAACCACTGTCCAATGAGTGCTGTCTGGAAAATTGTAGTGAAAAATGGAGAAAAACAAACTGTCATACATGGAAACAGCAAATAATAATAATAATAATAAAGATATTGGCACTAATGATGCAGTTTTTTAGAGAGACTTTTGAAATTTATTACAATATGTTATAGATGCTCAATGTGTTCGTATTTAGTCAGACATAGAACTTGTTCTTCAAATAATGATAGCCTCCAAGGACTTTAATTTTGCACAATCATCTACTGGCTGTTTCAAATTTATTGTACCAACCATAGATGGAGTAGCCAGTTATTCCTAAAATACTGTTGCACAAACGTAACAGTATATATCTTGCTTAATTCAGTCACATACAAACAGCATCTGCAGACATCTTGCCTCACTCTTTGCCATATACTCACTAAATTTATTTAAAGGTGGACCTCAACTTGCCATGAAGTGACCCACACACACTTGATTTCATGACCTTCCTCTGCAGAACATATGGAACAAGACATGCAGAATCTAGTTATGAAACTGTTGCTGTTTTAATTTCGAGTGGTGCCTTCTCTACCATGTTCATCATGTGTATCCTTCTTCATTCACTGGTTCAACCATTGAGGTCTTTTGTAATTGTCATCCACTTGTTCTACCATATACCATATGTAAGTTATAATAAAGAAAGACTTTAACAGTAACAAGAAGAAAAAAATAAAATAATAGTTATGGTGAATGCAGTTAAGTGCATTAGCAGCAGACATGATAGAAGAATAGCCTAGTTCATCAAAGCATGAATTTCTCACCTGCAGAATTCTCTTCCAGCTTCTTTCTTTCCAGCCAATTGATCTTCAGAAATTTAAATGCAATGTCAGTCGTTATCTGGCTTCTTAATTCCTTTTCATTTATTGTTCTCTTTCTTAAATATTTTTTTTCTTTTACTCACATTCTTTAACACTCAGTAACCCCTAGTGTCTTAGTGGCTTTATTGCCTTACTTCGAGTGAAATGACTAAAGAAAAAAAAGAAAAAGAGAAACCTGCTCTCAACAAAATTTGGTTAGAGGTGAAACAAAATCAGAGTAGAAGAATGTGCTGATGGCGTGAATTTGTTTAAAGTAGAACTCAACTTGCCAGGAAGTGAGCCACGCAACCTTCCTCTGCGGCACATATGGAATGAGATATGCAGTTACGAACCTGCAATGGACTGTTGCTGACTGTTATAATTTTAAGTGGTGTCATCTGTAGCATATACCGGGTGTAACAGCAAAAATTTCCAATTGTTATTTTAAGCTTTGAACCATTGTATCTTAGAAATTATTAAAGATATCTTACTGGAATTCTCCAAGGCTTTTATAACACGATTGGACAATGAGAATTAAGATTACCTTTTACAGGGCCGTCTAGCACTTGTTTGTTTCTAGAAATATTTTTCAGTATCTTAATACCTTCCTTAGTTTCTGAAAGGCATCTTTTGATATTCCTTCATGCCTTTACAATTTTATGTCATATTCTACATTGTAGGTAAATTTTCTGCACACGTTTGATTGTAATTTACATGATACTTTATAAATTTCCCAATAAAATTATACATCCATGATTCCCAGAAAAATTCCATGGAAATTCCTTGATTTTTGGACATGAGATAACAGAGACAGACAGTAATAAGGATATACCTGTGATGGAGTACAGCTAAAAAGAGGAATGGACAAAAAAAAAAAACAAAAAAAAAACAAATGCTCACATTGCAGAATTTTAGGAAAATCTATGACAAAGTAGAAAAAATTTTTATTCTTTAGGACTTTGAACTAAAATGATGATTAACAACAACCCCTCCCTTGACTTTTGTAATCATAGGGGGGATCCGAATGCAGAAGCCATATTGAGTTTTCTCCACAAGGGCCTATCAACAGCAACCATTAACAATTCTAGTATAGTCAGACCTGTCCATTGTTTGACATTGTCCATTGTTTGACATTGTCCAACCAATTTTTGCGTTCTCTTCTATGTCCACCTTCAACAGTGCCCTGCATGTTGGTCTTGCACAGGTTGCGATTATACACGTGTATAAAGGAGAAGGGATGTTGAAATTTTAAATCAAATTTTTTAAAATATGTTTTACTATTTAAAAAATATTTTTTTTAAATTTAAACTTAAAATTTCAGCATCCCCTCAGCAACATAAACTTCACTTTAACCCAATGAAGTCCTAAAGGACAAAACACATCATACAAAAATTTTAGCAATGTTTAACCTACATACTTGCAAAATAGCAGTGTGTCAAAAGGATGGTTATTCCCTTGACACTGCTATTACTGCATACACTTTTGACTCTCCCAGCAATATTTATTGTTTTTAAAAAGCAACGATTAGAATTTTATTAAAATTGAAACATGAAGATAGATTTATACATTTTCTTTATTCTTGAGAATTGACAAAAAAGATATTAAACACTATTTATTTATTTGATTGGATTGTATAAAAAAATTGTTTTCATAGTTATTTATGAAATGGTAATTATTAAATATTGCATTGTAGTTGGTTTACATATTTTGATAATTTTGTAATTTTTTGAATTAAAAGATTTCATTTCAAATTTATTTCTTAAAATAATAATAAATCTTTATAAAGGTAGATAATAAATATTACATTGTACTTGATTCACTTATTTTTATAATCTTGTAAATAAACATTGCCGAGGGAGTCAAAAGTGTATGCAGTAATAACGGTGTTAATGGAATAACTGTCCTTTTAGCACACAGTTTTTTATTTTTTTTAATTCCTGAATTTTTCTTCTAAAACATGACCTTTTTTTCAGTTCCCCGATTTCCTTAAAACTAAACTCATTTAGCATTATATTTTATTCAACTTCCGACTTTATCAAATACTCTTAACCAGTTTGTGGTGCAAGCAGTCCTGCATCCTCGTCTGAAATGTGGTCCTTACATTCTCTGCCTGTGATGTATGAGAGACTGCCTAACTCTTTCTCTTTGGTAGCTGTTTATACATCCATCTGTCTAACATCCTTGCTTTATAAAACTAGACACATGTGTGTGGTTACATGCTTCTCCATTCAGTGGCTGGAAGTAAAACCTCCCACCCTCACCTAGATAACTTTGGCTACTTTGATGTTCTGCAATGCTGTTGTCTCTGATCCTGTTAGAAATAGTAATTTATTGCTAATAATTTAATAATTTTGGCAGAAGACCAAAGGAGAAGGGAGGAGAGGCTGGTCAACACTTACTATCCTAGACCTAACCAAAGGGGAAGTGGGAGAGAGATTGCAAGATTCTCTCCATTTGCGATGTACATACCACCATTCTTGCCACAGCTAGCAACATAAGAAACACCCTACACCCTACAGAATACAGGAACGACACATTATTATATGCATATACAAGATCAATGGACATGAGATGTTTATGATCGATATGAGCCGTAAACTTGCAGATATAGTACCAGAATTGGCATACCTGAAGACAATGGTAGAAGAAGCTGTTTCCTCTAGACCAAGGTTGCACCAATGACAGTGGAGCAAATCCACCCAGCCCTCTCTGAAGGCTATGTCATTGAGAGATAGTGCATCAATCACCAGGTAAGTGAAAACTCAGGGTTGCTGAGGTAATCCATCAATGGTGCCCAAGATCAGAAAGAGTGCAACTTGGTCACCAACAAGCCAAGCCACCCACAGTCTTTTGGGTTCTTTGCTACTCTCTCCACTAACTCCTGATACAAGAGCCTCTTAAGCTATAAAAGGTCACTGGACTGAGGAATGATCTTCAAGGCTGATCAACACTCTCTGAGGAATCTCATCCGATTCCAGGGCCTATAATGGTGCTCAGGCCTAGAAACGGTAGGAGTGATGGTAAGGTGTACCTGTCACTCCCTTCTATGATTGAATCCTCAGGCAATGCACTGTATAGGAAAGCCAACCTTGAGGCATCTCGATTACTCACCAAGTGTGGCATTCTCAGCCCTCACCATGACATGGACATTGGACATAGACCTCTCTGCAGACCTGATGCTTGCCACCACCCAACATGAGGGAGGAAAACAAGTACTTGAGCACCTTATGGTTCTTACAGAGTTGGAGTACAATCAGTAAAGGATGAGAGGAAAGACATACACATCCATGGCAAAGGTCAAGAGATCACGAAGCAGGTTGGCTGCCTTACTCCAATCCCTCAAGCTCTTTGTATTCAAACTGGTTAGCTTGATAGAGATTTTTCAAGAAAACTCCTTAGATGCAGACTGGATGGAAATCTGCAGGTGAAAGGAACCTAACAGATTGTCCCAGACTGCCAGTGCCTATATTGGACATAATTCATGCATCCAGGACAATACCACCAATATCTGTAGGGAATGTTAGCTTTTGGGCCCTATTTAGTGAGGGATGGAGTAACACCGAGGCCCTCCCTGCACAATATTTTTCCAGTTTTTCAGATCAAGTGACTCCACCTGATGTTTTCTTAGCTGCATTCAAAAATTCCCACACTTTAAGCTTACTACCACAATTTTGTATAAGCATAAGTACCCCAGGTGCTTCAGGGAAGTTCTTTGGGTTTTCTGGCAATGGCAAGTCTACAGAGGTAAACTTAAATAATGGCCTCAGGAGGATCTTCCTCTGGGAGGAAAGGTCCCTCTCAAGAGCCACATCAACCTGACAGTCTTTCCCTTTGGTGGGAGGATGGTTAGGGGAGAGAGATAATAGAGCCCTATCAGGAGAAGTAGGGTCGGCACTTGGCTTTACCATTTTGGCAGCATCGTCATTTCTGACTGGTGAAACAGGGGCAGATTGTATCTTGGCTTGTACCATGGCTCGTTCCACCCTGCTTCAGCCAGACTTTTTTCCTTTTTATATTGTTTTTCTTTTTCTTCTTCCTCTTCATCCTCCCTCCAACTTTTCTCTGCCAAATTGATAAGAGTGTTGAAGCTTAGCTCCTTGAAGTGCTGCTCCACCTGATGCTGCTGTTCACATTGCTGATGCTCCAGATGAAGCAGTTGATCTTGCTGAAGCTCCTGCTCTCGCTCTTTTCTGCCCCTGCTTCTGAGGCTGCTGTAACTGCTGCTTTTGCTGTTGAAGCTGCTGCTCCCACTTCTGTTGCTAAAGTTGCTGCTCCTGCTTCTGATATTGACACTGCTGCACCTGCTCTTTCTGCTGCTGCTTTTGTTGTTGTTGTGGCGTCTGCTTTTTACTCTGTGGGACAACCTTCTGGGTAGATGGAGGAGGAGTATCAGCCTTTGCTCGTTTCTTGGTCATCTCCTTCCATTCACTGTGACTATCGGGGGGGGGGGGGGCTTGCAGATCTTATCCTACCCTATTGCTTCTTTCGATGTACTTGGTTGTGGTACCAGGTTCTAGCCAGACACATTTTCACTGCTTGGTGGCACCCCATGACCAGCAGTGGGGTCTTCTTCCCTCAACAATTATGAACATCTTTCATCCTCTGCACATCAGTGTGTTAGGGATGTCAAGGAAACTTCCTGTTCAGGGTTAGCTGGAGACCAAAGTCTCCAGTAGCCACGCTTGCCTTACACATAACACAGGCAACATCCCCAACTTGATTGAAATTTGCAAAAAAGAAGGGTCCAAGGGCACCCCATGCACAACGATCATTCATCTGATGGGTGCCCATGTATTTCATCTGTAACTGGAGTACTTTTGTAGTTAATACATTTCCTGCCAGTTCTTTCTCCATTGCCAGAAGGACGTCCCACATAGCATTGGACCATTTCATCAGAATATTTGGTGTTATCTTTAGGCTTTTTTGTGCCTCTTCCATCATCTCCCTGCTGATGCCAATCAGCTTGCAGAGTTTTACATCCATTGTTAACAAGTCAGTTCTCAGTTTCATATGACTCAGTCCCGGTCTGTCTTGTCTCGAAGTCAGAAAGCTACGTTTGTTTATCTGAACTTGCTCTTGTGTGAACTTTTTGCCATATTACTGTTGCTTGCTTTGTATTATTTTTTGCACTGTTCTTTTCTTGTCATTGCTTATTAGGAATTTTGTCAATCTTGTTTATTGGGCAGTTCTGTCATTTATTTACATTTAACCCCGGCCACTCAACAAATGTCCCTTCTGGGACCATACCATTGAGTCATAAGTAATTTCCGTTTTTGGGAACCAATTGCAATATTGCATCATTCCTAACTTCTAATCATGCATGCTAGTTAAGAATAATTTTGGTGTATATTAACATACATTAGATTTTATACACCAGTTGCAGTGTACGCAGTGGATTGATAGAAAAATGCTGTTTTCATCCATGACAGAGCAAAGCTGCATATGATCAGAATAACACAGGAAAAATTTTGAAACTTGGTTGGTCTACTCTACCTGACCTGCCATATTCACCTAACTTTGCACCAGTTGTTACCTTTTTTGATGGCTGCAAAATGCTTTGATGTGAAAAATGTTCTCTAATGAAGACCAGATTCAAGAGGCGTTTGTTGAAAACTTGGCACACCAAAACCTGCAGAATTTTATTCAAAAGGTATTGATGCATTACCTGATAACAAGTCACTGGAAATGATGAAAATTGATAAACACAAATGGAAATGATTCCTATCAATGACCTTCCTGATATCATCAGTTCCCAAATTGGTATTAATGCTGATGACAACTATTTACACCTTTGTGGTAAGTCTGATCAGCTCGATAAGGTCAGACTAGCAGGTGATCTAAAAAATGACCAACAATCTTGTTAACTTGTGTACAGAATGGCTTGTTAATTTTAATGCCACCAAAACAAAACTTTTGTCATACAGAGCCTTTTTTTGACTGCTATCAGCATGGCTGATTCTGACCTCCAGAAGAGTGACACATTGCACTTTCTTTGGCTAACATTTTCCATTGACACAAAGTCAAAAGATTATATTGACTCAATTGCTAGATCTGTTGCTAGGAAAGTTGGTTCATGGTGTCATGCTAAACAATTTTTCTTGCCAGAATCTATCTTAGACATTTATAAGTCTATCAATCATCCATGCATTGAATATTGCTGCCACATCTTGTCTGATGTTCCTGCTATATATTTAGAGATTCTTGATAAATTCCAAAGAATCTGCAATGTTATCAGTCCTGACCTGACATCTGGGCTTCATTATATTCTGTCTTCTTAATTCCTGCTCTTTTATTGTCTTCTCTCGTTAATAATGTTTTTCTTTTTCTCATTCTTTCACACTCAGTAACCTCTTGCATCTTAGTGGCTTTAATGCCTTAGAGTGAAATGATTTAAAAATAAAAAATAAAATAAAACATGTAACTCAACCTAATACAAACTAAAAATCCCTGATTTTCTGATTTCTAGGTTAGCCTCATGAGAGTCAGTATCCTTGCTTTGGTCTGGAATAATTGAAACTGCCCATTTTTTGGGGGAATCATCTTATAAAATAATTACTATTTTTACAAATAGAAAACAAAGACGCTTTTTTACTTACTTTTTTTTTTTAATAAACTAGGTCTTGAAAAAAACAGTTTTTATGAAATGTAAGTGATGTGAAGAAAAAAAAACAAACTTCATCCATTACTTGTCACTTTCAGAATATGTTATAGATGGTGAGGAAAACTGAAAGAGATCTTCGTCAAATAAATCCTCGGAAATTTCCTCAGGCAAGTCCTCTGCATAACAAGTTGGCATAGGAGGAGGGTTAGCTATATTCATTTTATAGTGAAGTCCAGTGTCCATCACACGAACAAATCCATGAACTGGGCCAGGTACATTGGGCCCACTCACATATAAAATATTATACTTTGTATTAATCCGCCAGATCTACAAAAAAAAAAAAAAAAAAAAAAAAAATTAAAAGCCTGAAAACTGTCATTTTTAAGATAAATTTTAAGCATTTCTATATATTTATATGGATTTTTGTCCTTGTTTTGGGGGTGAGAATATCACCCCAAAAGTTTGTGAAGTATTTTTGATACACCCTGTATATACACACACACACACATTCTATTAGGGATATATATATATATATATATATATATATATATATATATTACACATACATACACACACTATTGTACTAGATTTTATATATATATGAAGAAATATAGTCTTAAGATGTGCTAAATTAATGGGATAAAGTGCTCAATATCAGAGATAGAGTGTCTGTAAATATAAAAGTGAACATAGAAGTCAACACTTAGAGGTGACAATCTGTTTCACTTTATATATATATATATATATATACACACACTTTATTATACTAGACTATATATAAAGTGCTGCACAAAAGTATGTGAAACCCTAATATTAAAAAAAAATTCTTTTTTTCCAGATAATCAAGTCTTAAAGTAAATATTTATTAAGAAAAATATCCATTAAATGAATTAAAACCACTTTCAAACATTTTTTATCAAAGCTGGAATAAAAATATTAATTAAAAATGAAAAATTAAGATGTTCAAAAGTAAGTGAACCCTTACATTTACGCTGAGTCTTTTTGTCTTACATGATTGCTAGTAAAAATAATCCTTTGTGCACATGTAAAAATCAAAATAACACATGTTCATTTTTTTTGGTAAGCTATGGAGACTGCAGTCAATCAATGTAAATCATTGTTTATGCAAAAGGAAGCAGTTAGAGATTAAATTTAAAAATATGTCAACGTCAAAAGAACTTCTTGAAGGTTTAGAAAATCACATAGTTGAAGCCTATAATGATGGAGAAGGCTACAAAAAGCAATCAAAACAATTTGGAGTGCACATCTCCAACATGCAAGAAATTATTTATAAATGGTATCATGTCATCGCAATCAAGAAATGGCCACCCGTGAAAAATAACTGCAAGAGCAAGTAATCTGGTGATTCCTGCTGTGATGTCTACAGTTCTCATCAAATGTGAATTTTCATTTATGTCTGGTAGTGTTCATATGTCCATAGGCAGATGTTTCATGTGAAAGTGAAAGAATTTAAGTTACACTGGTTGTAGTTATAGGGAGACTGATCTTAGAATGATCTTTAAGTATGGATTTTAGAAAAGTTGCTAATATGCTAAAGTGTGTTTGAAGTATGTTTATTGATGGGAAAATATTTATCCTCATTCCTTCTAAGTATTCTCTATGTTATAAATTTTGCTGTTTTCTTATTACCAGATAAAAAATAATGCCAATGAGATGCACAAATTCACACTTGCACACACACACACACAATCAACCAAATCCCACATACACCAACTAGAATTATGATACACACACACAAGAATTATACATGCGAACACTACTTGACAGGCATGAGATCTGCTTAACCAATGAAAAACAAATAATACATAAATAAAAATAGCAGAATTTTCTCGAACTTTCATTATCTGATGAAGCTTAAATGAAAGTGAAACATGTTAAATCTTTCGACCTTTCCTATTTGTTTCTTATCCAATCATCCTGTTGGCTTCTAATCCATATATACAGGGTGCGATGGATAAATTGTCATCTAAATTATACAAAAATGAAAATAACACTAACATCTCATTTTAAGAGATATATTTACCAAAATTACACAAAAAGATATCTTTAAATACTAAAGAGTTAATTTATTCAATAAAATTTCCATTGGCTTTAACCATGGCTTCTTTTGTTGGTCTCTTGCTCAACTGTGCACCACACATAATAATCAAAGGGTTATAGTCTGGGGGAGTTAGGTGACCAGATGTAAAGGATGATGTGGTTGCAGATATTGTCTGACAGACATGGGAATTTTCCTGCTTGTGTGGCATGGTGCAGAGTCTAATTGCCAGACACAGGGTCTTCCAGCAGCCACCCTCTTGACCCAGGTCAGTGATACTTCCTCAAGACGATGTAGGCCTCCATATTGAGTTTGGGATACTCACCAACAATTCAGGAGTTCTTTGCTTATCAGAACAATCAGGGTGAGTTTTCTGAGCTGCCATACCTCCGTAATCACCATAAGAATCATTCCAAATCATTAAACACTTTCCAATTCCTCTGGATTGGCCTTCCAGTAGCCAGCCTCTTCACTCAGGGCAGCATTAACTCCTCAAGGAATGATGTAGGCCTGCATTTTGAGCCTGAATCCCTGTGGGAAGATGAATGGAGGCATAACACTGCCATCACTAATGATCACTCCAAACACCATACTGTTGACTGGATATATCATCCAACTCTTTCCAAATCCTCTGCACTATCTTCGGATTGACACCCAAACACTCTGAAATGCTTGTATTGGAGCTTCCGGCATGAATTCCAAGCAGTACAGCATGCTATTTCCAAATTTCTGGTGGAGTGAATTGCATCATGGTGCTCTTTTTCGCACAGACAGTGCCCAACTGACCCTACTATACTGTGCTGTCGACAAAATCAAAAACAATGTGCATTAAATTAAGTTAAAAATTAAATGGTGACAATTTACCCATTGCTCATAATATGTTGTAACGTAGAAAAGGTTCATGAATAAGAATAATCAAAATGAAGGTTGGAAATGGAATTGTAATCTTTATAACATTAACAACATACAAGATTCACCAGCTGTGTGTAGTAAGTAATCCACTGCTAGTGGTGAACTAGTGGCAAAATCCCCACAGACAGTATATTCCACTGTATTTATGAGGATTGGGACATACATAGGTACAATATAACAATACACACACACACATACACAACTATGATAATAAATTTAGAAGAATTATTTAGTCAGGTATGATATCACAATTCAGTTCAATTAATAAAAATCTAGGTTTTTATAACATATTACCTTTCTAATGAAGAAAATGCAAAAAAAAACAAAAAAAAACTTTAAACAGATGCTATTAAAACAGATTCTGGTTAAACCATGTAATTTTAATTTAAATTATATACTTTCCTTAGGATTTACATTCTAAATTATTCACTTTTTTTTTTTTTTTAAATGTGAAATTTTTATTTTTTCTTGCAAAAATGTTTTTTCATTCTTTCTTATTTTCCTCTGTCTAGCCATCATTTTTACATTTTATTTTAACATATTTCCTATATGCAAATCCTATTGATTTCTTTACTGATATATTTTTAACTTTTCTATTAACTATTAGAATATTTTCAAATTAACCACAATGACACGTCGAGCAAGAAAGCCATGCTTAACAACTTGCCTAACAAGATTGGCCATGCTAACAACTTGCCTAACAAGATTGGCCATGCTAACAACTTGCCTAACAAGATTGGCCATGCTAACAACTTGCCTAACAAGATTGGCCATGCTAACAACTTGCCTAACAAGATTGGCCATGCTAACAACTTGCCTAACAAGATTGGCCATGCTAACAACTTGCCTAACAAGATTGGCCATGCTAACAACTTGCCTAACAAGATTGGCCATGCTAACAAATTTGTTGAATTTTTGGAAAATTCTTACATAAAGTAGCAAAACATGAACATGTAAATAAAATTTTTTTTCAAAATCTAACCGCTTTTCACATATTCCTTCTTTACATCCAAAGAAAGAAAATAATTATATAATCATTTGAAAGGTATCCTGTACTCATGAATGTGAATCACTTATAAAATATTAAAAAGAAACAATATTCTTATTTTTTTGTTTTACCTTTAAGCCAAGCAGCATGACAATATCGTTTCCCATATGTCCAGGCATTTTCTTTCCTTTTTTGAAAGCCGCTCGATTCTGCAATTAATAATTAAAAAATGACATGATTAAAATTTGTATGCGTAAATTGTGTTGATTTCCTTCTGTTATAATAGTATAAAGCTTTCCATTGCAATTTCAGAAGAGGGAGAGTGAAAATGACTTTTGGGAATTTTTTTAGAATTTTGCTTATTCAAAAAAAAAACAAAAAAAAAAAACAAGTACAGTTTTACTAAATTACTAGCAAATTCATTCAAATTTGAATAAACAAAGGCACGACAAAAGGAAAAATGAACCACCTGTAAAAAAATAAGGAAAAATTTTCTTTTTGTGATTAAATTTTGTTGATTAGGATTTGTCAGAATAAAAAAAATATTGATTTTTTTAACCATTTTAGAAACAAGGTCTATTTTCATAATACAGGGTTGTGTAAAGTATTTGAGGACATGCCTTTTTCTGGTTATTGATGCATTTTACTAAACTTTATATCTTTTTTTTTTTTTTTAAATAATATGGCAAACACTCAGTTTATTCAAGAAATAAAAAGGCACACTGTAATTGTGTCTGTAAATGTTGAGTATAGCAATTTAGATATCTTGATATTTTAAGTCACCAGATTCTTTGTCTACAAAGTTTGTAAGGAGTTAGAGATCAAAGATGGAAATTTATCATCAGTATCAAAGAGTAAAAGGCATTCCAAATTCTCTAACATCCTCCAAACACATGATTTAGCCAACAAGTTCAGCAGATCATTGATGACAATCCCTGAAAATCCATGAGGTCACTTGCAAAAGATTTCTATGTGTCAGAAGGAACAATTAGAAATGTTGTCCATGAAGATATCAGATATGTCTTATGTGATAAGGAAAGGTCAAATTATGTCAGAAAAGAAATAAAAGAAAATCACTTAATCAGATCTATAGGCTCTTAAACAAACCAAAAAATCCAGCAGAAGATGATGTGATTTGTTTTTTCTTAGACAAGAAAAACTTTAACCATTGTCAGAAATTTAACAGGAAAAATGACTGATAGTTATGTTCAGACCCTTCTGAAATTCCAGCAGTTATGCACGAAAAATTTCATGCAACTGTCATGGTTTAGGGGGTTTGTCAGCAATGAAGACCATATGATGCCTCCTCAGTTCTTTCCAGAAGTTAACTCTGCTGCCTACATTAAGGTCCTGGAAACAGTTGTTAAGCCCTGGATAGACAGTGTACGCAATAGAATGCCTTATGTGTTTCAGCAAGACTCTGCACCATCAAACAAAGCTCAAGTAATGCAGGAATGGATTGCTGAACATTTTCATAACGTAACCCCTAACATTTGGCCTCCTAACTCTCCAGATCTTATTCCATTGGATTATTACATGTGGAGTGCTGTTGAGAGATAGAGGTCCATGAACACACACATAACACCAAAGATTCTTTGAAAGCCACAAGATGATTTCAATCTCACATAGCAATTACTGAAGCTGAATGTGGCTCTATTGAATAAAATTATAAAAGATAATGTATTTTTATGCTTATAACATTTTCCAATAATAAAATTATTATCTGTTATATATATGCTTTTCTATAAACAAATCTGTCCTCAAATATCTTACACACCCTGTATAAATACAACATCAAATTGATCCTTGAATTATTTTAAAACTTATCTTTACCTTTTTTTTATTTACGAGTGTCAAATTTGAAACTGGGCCCACGTCATTATTTGCAAATGTCAGGTTTTGAAACTGGGCCCACATCATTATTTGCAAATGTCAGGTTTTGAAACCAGGCCCACGTCATTATTTGAAAATGTCAGGTTTTGAAACTGGGCCCATGTTATTATTTGAAAATGTCAGGTTTTGAAACCGGGCCCACATCATTATTTGCAAATGGCAGGTTTTGAAACCAGGCCCACATCATTATTTGCAAATGTCAGGTTTTGAAACCAGGCCCACGTCATTATTTGAAAATGTCAGGTTTTGAAACTGGGCCCATGTTATTATTTGAAAATGTCAGGTTTTGAAACCAGGCCCACGTCATTATTTGAAAATGTCAGGTTTTGAAACCGAGCCCATGTCATTATTTGCAAATGTCAGGTTTTGAAAATAAGCATTCTCTCACAAGACCATATAAACAATTTTAAATTCTACCAAGGCTGGTAAGTGAAGATTGTGCAGCACCATTCTAAAAAAATATACTTACAGGCCGACCACCAATACTCCCCATTCGCCGATGAGCTTTTGTGACACCATGAGATGCAGGGAGACCTTTCATTCCCCATCGCTTAATAACTCCCTGGAAACCTCGGTCAATTCTGAAAAAGAAATCATAAAAGTAGTTGAAGAAATAAAATAAATAATAATAATAATAAATAAAAAACGTAAGATATTATGACACAATAGGGTCTGTTCAGCATTAGGACACATGAAATAAAGTGGGCTCAAAATGATTTCATTTATGTTCAAAGTATCTGGTGATTTTACAACCAGCAGTAAAGTCTATGAAGTATGATCTTCAAAGTGGCCACCCACTTGACCAAAAATCACAATTAGAATTGAGGGTAGCTCTAATGCCAAAATTTACTTAATCTACAGGGGTAGATTGTTCTCATTCCACTGACCATGTCTCATCTTTCTCTTATTTAAAACTGCTGTTTCTATTGAGTCTGAACTACCCTGGCCAGAGAATGAACTCACAGTTAATATGCTACCAATTTCACAAGCCAATGCTCTAATCCACAAGCCTATTATACCATGGGACAATATTGAACCTAGAACTTAGAGCCTTAATGTTAATATTCTTATTGTTTGCCACTAATATCTGCTGAATACTAATGGAGACCAAATAGTGGATGTGAGCACAAGCAGTTTAGACATTTTATCAGTGGTTACAGTGATGCATTTGAAAAAGTGGGTTACTTTTGTTTATGCAGATTTGTTTTTAAGGAAGCCATTTGTGTATAGAAATAGAATGTTTGCTTCTTTAGATGCTTTTGGATTACAAATTCTAGCATATAGAAAATTTAGTGAGGACAAATCTTTCAAAAGCAGGCATGCTAATTATTACTTACTTTTTTTTTTTGTCATGATATGATGAAAGAGTTTGATATACAGTTTAATATCCAGCTAATTTGACCACAACCTGCACTCATATACAAAATGATCCATATTTTCTTAGAATTCTGCTGTGGAAGCTGACAAATCCAATTTGACAATCCTTTTGAGATGTCAAGTTTAACAAATTTAAGCACAGTACTACATTGGCAGTTAGGTCTCATCGTTTTACAGTTGAAATTGCTAGATGGAACCATAAGTCCTATGATAACAGTTTCTTTCGTTTTTATCAGTTGTGGAAGTCACTTCCGACTTCTTGTTCTCCAGTTAATTTTGATCTTCAAAAATTTAAATGTAACCTTGTCTTAATTTCTGTTCTTTTATTGCTCTCGTTCTAAAAATGTTTTTCTTTTTTTATATTCTTTCATACTCATTAACCCCCTTGAGTCTTAGTGGCTTTATTGCCTATCTTGGAGTGAAATGAAAAAAAAACAGCTTTAATTCTTCAGAAATAATACAAGAATAAGTTTTATTAAATGGCAATGATATATATATATATATATATATATATATATATATATATAAAACTGGGGTGGTACAATATATATATATATATATATATATATATATATATATGCATTTTTTCAAAAATTCATAACTTCAGTTACTCATTATTGTTTATTTAAATTTTCTCATAAATTTATGAATAAAAAAATCTTTTCATATTTATTTCTATATAAAATGGTAAATAATAAATATTAGTTGGTTCACATATTTATAATTTTGTAAATTTTTATAAATTTATGAATAAAAAAAAGGTTTTATATTTATTACTTTATAAAATGTTAAATAGTAAAACATTACATTGTAGTTGGTTCACTTATTTCTTAATCATTTAAATATAAAATTATTGAAATTCTTAACAGCTTTTTAAAGCAATAAACATTGCTGAGGAAGAATAGCAATGGCAGTGTCAGTGCTTTGTTTTCTTTTTTTTTTGTGTGTGTGTGTGTACAAAAGTTAAACTTTGCCAAAAATTCTTACAATTCAAAATCTTTTTGCATTTTAAATAACCCACAGTGTTGATAAGTCATAAAAATCAGATGAATCAGTCTTAATTAGTAAGCCTTTCCCAAGTTGATATTTTGATATCATCAAAAGAAAAAAAATGTTGGTAATAATTATTATTACTACTACTACTACTAGTTAATGTGTACTCTAAAAAATTGACTGCAAAACTGAAGTAATTTTGCAATTGTATTGTTCTTATATTCTGTATGATCAATCTAGTATTTTGTATCTGTACAGTTGATTCTATTACCCCATGTGAGAATGAATTCTTCTCTTTACATAATGACTCAATAGAAGACACATGGGTATATCAGATATACTCCACTCATTATATATATGAAAAATTATTCAAATTCTCCCAAATATTCTTCAATTATATAATCCTATGATAGATCCAGCTTCTAATGTTCTGGTTAGAGCAGCTTGTTGAAGAAAATCATTGCTCTTGGGGCCTGTCCAGTGGGTTATGTCTACTTGGATGAGTATCAACACCAAAAATAACATTAACTGCACTATATTGTGTCTAATTACTTAGTTTCCTCTCCGTCACTGAGCCCTGCTGGTCCAATGGTATGATGCTTGTGTTGTATCATAACAGTCTAAGGTCAATTCTTGGTAGTTGATGTGCCCTGCTGATGTGTCCCGAAAACAGAACAAAATGGCTTTTCTGCATTCTTTTGAGATCTCTAGGTCTAGACATGATGAATTATTATGAAATATATATATATATATAACTGAGGTGATGCAAGTGCCATCTTTAGACAATGAAGGAATTTAGGCAATTTGCTTGCAAGCATTTGGCAGATTCATTCGTCATATTTCATATTTTACTGGTTTATATGAATTAGTGTTGTACCAATCCAAATAATTGGTTAGAAGTTGGTCATCTCTAAGTATTTACTGATTATTCTAATGTTCATTCATTAAATATTTTTTTTTTACCAATCTTTACTTCCATTAAAATTAAGTTACTTTACAGTTAAATGGTACAAGACTAGTTTTACACAAAAATATTCAAATTTTAGAAAAAATAAATATTAGTAAAATAAATTAGTTATAAAGAGAGGCTCACGTTTTTGCTTGAACATCCACATAATCCCCAACACGAAAATGCATACATGTCAATGGAGTACCTGGAAAAGATAAAACAGTTTTATGAAGATTTTATTTTGGACAGACAAATCTCGGAAGAAAACTGCATGTAATTTGGCATAAAAATTATTCTTAAAAATATCCAGTATGCCAAAATATATATTTTTTTTTTTAATGAATTTTACTCGAGTCAAGCAAAAATTTGTTTTTTACTACAATGTGCACAAAATATATATTGAATTAAGCTAGTTGGTAAATCTGCCATCATTTCTTTTCCTTTTTGCCAGCATGTTTGGAAAATCCCATCTCTTTCATTTGGGATTTTATGCTTGAAGAAGGCTGAAGAATGGATGAGTTGAAAACAAAAAGAAGGCAATCAAATAAATCTTCCTCAATAATATAAAAAGTAAAAATGTACATTTTTAAAAGTCTTCTTAACCATAAGCTTACTAGTAAGCATATTATTCTCACCTATGGTGGGGTCATAGCATTTGGGGGCTGAGTAAGAAGGTAGGAAAGACAATGATGTTGATACAATTAGACCATAAAAAAAACAACTGTATATGAACAAACCAGAATTTATTAAAGAAAAAAATTCTCTAGGAATTTAACATCCACAGTGTTCCCATACTAAAATTCCTTGAAGAATTCTATGATTTTGGGACATTATATAATAGACAAGCAATTGTAAGTATATAGCTGTGCTAGAGTAGAGTTAAAAAGATGAATAGAAAAAGAAGACATTTTGATTTTAATTTTACTAATCCTCAAAAACAAATCCATATAACATAAATGGCATTTACATTTATTTTTAAGGAATTTCAATCTAAAAATCATATCATTCAATGCATGATAAGTTGCATTATAAAAATCCCTGATTTTCCGAGACTAAACAAACATTTCTTGATTTTTCTTAAAAAGAAGCAACTATTTTTTATTTCCTGATTTTCCATGTTGGTTGTGAAACTAATATATATATATATATATATATATATATATATATATATATATATATATATATATATATATATATATATACACACAAATGTAAACAAACTTAGCCTGATGAAGTTGTAAAGGACAAAACAGATCACACAAAAACTCTTTTCCCATTTTGTCATACATTTCCTCCAAAACTGTTCTTGATATATAAAAAATTATATGTCATTATCCAATATATATGATCTGTTTATAAAATGCAATATTAATTACATGTACTGGCCTGAATGTCTGAGAAATTTTATAAAAAATGTGTGTCCTCCAACAGGAATCAAACCCGTATCCTACACAGAACTGTCATTTTCAGACAAATAACATTAACAGTTATGAACCAGATCACCTTTTGCACAGCTATTTTGATCTGGAGCACTCACTCCAGACTCCTTTCAAATAGTTGTTTTGATCTGGAACACTTAATCTGGACCACTTTTCTACAGTTATTTTGATCTGGAGCACTGAATCCACACCCTCTTTTGCACAGCTATTTCGATCTGGAGCACTCAATTTGCACCCTTTTAACAACCATATCATGCTGCAACAGTGGTTTTCCTACAATCATCGAAGTTAATCAATGTCAAGTCTAGTCAGTACCTAGATGACATCATCCCAAGTGAAGTGCAATGACAGTGTTCCCCTTCAGGGATAGGGCTTTGATGGTCAGGTGTTGAGCCTGATTAACGATAAACCCACAGAAGAGCAGAAAGTATGCAAAGACACCAAAAGCAGGATCAATGCCACATCTGATACAACATGACAAAGATGAATCCATAAGGACTATAGAGAGGGACACAGCTTCACTACACTAGTGTTGCTGCTATGGCTTCTATAACTGTTGTGGAGTGGTTTCACATTGGAGGCTTGTATTTGTACTAAGTCGGTCCTAAAATAGGTTCGACGTACAAAACGTTAGGAACTTGATATAATAGGTATGGCGCAGAGTAAATCTAGTTGTGGTCGCTGATACTTTAGTATCTGAGTAACGGTCGTCCGGCATCGACTGACTGACCAAACCACTGAGTGACTCCTCGTTCCTCTTACTACTCCTACTTATTATAGGTGGGAGAGTCTATTAACTATAGAATAGGTGTGTTCCACTATAACAATAACATATAGGCATTTTACGGGATGGAGTTGACAGCCCCAAACCCAATCTTTTAAGCTGTTTGCCAACCAAGGCTAGAGAATCTTATTTTGATATGAATCCAGGGGAAAATTATAAGGATCATAAGCAACATTGTTTTTTAAAAAAAAAAAAAATACAGAAATAATAGATTAAAACTAAAACTTTATGAACAATTGTGCAAAGGCAAACTTAATCAGATACCTGGTTGAATAGCAGCATTCGGTGTCACATAAAACCGACCAAGTTTCTTCTTAGGTGGAAGTCCTGTCTTTTCAAAAAGTGCATTGTATTCAGGAGTGAACTAAAATTTAAAAAAAAAAAAATTAATGTGTTTTTATAAATATTTTTAAAAATAGAAGGAAAACTAAAAGAAATGGACAAGGTGCGAATCACCTCCACCCCAAACCAAATTCAACAACCCTGCCTTGTATTTTGAATAATTCTCAAATCAGTACCATAAACCCAGTAAAACATTGATGACGACCAGTTGGCTGGTGTGATTGAAGTTCAAATCCAAATTCTGTCTTCAAGTTCAATTTGTTTACAGATCGCAACATCTATCAGAGAGATAAAATTTAAATTTTTATTATTGCATTATTCCAAAATTTTAACACATCAGCAGATAGCTATTAATGTCAACAACTGAGCACAAATAGCTATTAATTAAAAAAATTAGTAATTAATGTATAATATTATCTATAACTACATGTACAAGAATGTTGTTTTTGATCAAAGTTAAAAAATAACCATAAATACATAAAAATGCGTATATTGTTGAAAATTCCTTTTCCCACAATATAGCTATTTGTGCTATGTTATAATGCTTATTACCTAAACAATAATAATACTGAATAAATTTTTTTTAAAATATTAATTATATTTAATCACATCTCCCTAATAGCTGTTGCAACCTGTTAATATGAATGTGTTCTTGTGAGTAGGCTAATTCTGTAATATAAACACAGGAAGAGACATCAAAATAAGGCAAGGAAAAAAGTATCTCACTTCATATCATAAACTGGGAAACATACAGTCAACTGTACATTGAAACCAATTGCAATCTTTTCTCAACAGCTGCTTCTTCAAACAAATCTTTGAACATAAATACTTATCAGTCAATGGTATTATAAGGATTGTACCCATGCATGCATACTTTTCACATTGCAAATGGCTGCCTACATGCAAAGCACACAAAACATCATGCTTATTTAGCTTATTTGTCACGGGATGTAAAATGTTGGCATATACAATTGATAGTCAAATCAAAATTTCTAATATCATCCTAAACAATAGAACCAAAGAATAAAACAAATTTAAAACTCAACAAAAACAATTGTTTTTATTTCCAAATGTCATTTGAGTTTAGAAAGTTGTCCAGCATCAGAATGGGTTGAAAGACATTTGTGTTAAGAGATTTTCAAATGATGCTTGGAGTTAAATCTTAAATTTTTTGTGGTTATTTAACAATTTTTATATTGATAAGGACACATATGTGCAACAAAAACTGAATATCTTCAATAATGCATACACCAAAATTGGACTAAAATTCAACTCAAATCGAACAAAAATCATCTATTAACCAGCACTAACAAACAGTTCAGACAGACCCAAAAATCCAATTTGTGAAACAGTCTGAGAGAATGTGGATCATTTTCCTCATCTTGGTAGCCATTTTTCTTCTGGCATTGGCCTTCAAGATGAGATACAACACCGTCTCAAATGTGCAGGATCAAATTTTGGTCAGCTTCAAAATAAGAATTTTCCAAGACTGTGACAACAAAATGTTAATGTACAAGGCAGTAGTGATTCCAATTCTCCTATTTGCCTCTGAGACCAGGACAACTTATAGATGACATCTGAAATTCATTGAATAATTTCACCAGTGTTGTCTTGGAAGTATCTTGAACATTAGTTGGGAAGACAAAAGAATTAACATCGGTATACTAGAACAAGTTAAAATGACCAGCATCAAAGCCATCATCATCATGAAAAAAAAGTCAATTTTGACAGCGTGGACATCTGGTGTGATTAGATGACACCTGCCTCCCAAAGCAAATCTTTTAGATCCAACTCAAAGAAGGAAATCAAAAAAGAGGAGATCAAAAGAAGATAGTCAAGGACGTTCTAAAACAAAACATCAAGAAATCTAACATTGGCATCAACAGCTGGGAATCCAGTGCAAAGGATAGGAATCTCTGGAGATCCATTGTCAGAAATAGAAGCACAATCTTGAACAATCAGCTGAACTAGATGAAAAAAGAAGACTTCAAAAAGAACAACAACCAACACCACCATGGCCTAAACTATCATTGGAAACAACCTGTCCTCAATGTCAAAGGATCTTTCAAGCAAAAATTGGTTTCATTAGCCATTTCAGAGTCCACAAACTCAACTGAATGGAGCAAACCAATCAAACTTACTATTACAAATATTTTACTCTAGTCTTAATAAGTTTGATCAGTTGAATAAGGTCACATTTGGAGCTGATCTCAAAAATGACCTACAATCTGTTAAATGGAGCAAGAATTGACTTCTTAATTTTAACACCTCAAAAATGAAACCGCTCTCTTTTAATTATCTGAGAGAATCCTTTTTACTTTCCATCAACATGGTTGAGTGACTTTTAAAAAAAAAATCATTAACATTTATTTTCTTTACTCTCAGTACGAGTCAAAAGTTGTTATATATTTTCCCAGCTTGCCTGTATCAAATAAAAAGTAAATCCTCTTCTCCTTATCAGAAGGACTCAAAATTAAAAAAATTTATTTAGCCTTTTTTGAAAATGGATCCAAGGTAAATCTTCATATAATCCTTCAAAATAGGTAGAAAGTAAAAGAATTGTTTTTCTTTTTTGTTTAGCCATGCTTTTTCCAAGTAAATAGTGCATTTTAAAAATAGTATATATAATCCCAACAAAGTTTTTAAAAATTTTTGACTATTGGAAATGTCCACACATTTTCTTTCTTTTTTAGTCATGAGAAACACCAGCTTAGGGAAAAGTACCAAGATTTCATTACTTAAATCGACATACAAATAAACATTTCATTCTTTCACTTTCAGATCTGAAGCCTTAAAAGACAAAATGCATTATTGGATAAATTTGTAAACAAATCTACTTTCACAAATGTTTCCAATTGTCATATATTACAATATAAATGATGAAAATTTAACTTTGTTAGTCAGGTGTAGCGACAGGACACTCTGAAGAAGACATCTGCCTCCCATGACAAATGAGCTACAACTATGCCACACCATATGCTAACACTTTCTCACAGGGTCAGGAGAGTAGGTGGAGGGAGCAAAAGAAACAAGTTACCAACCAGGAATGACAAGTACTTTAAAAAGAGTGACAAAACATCCCATTTGACTAACACAGGGTTAAAGTAATTATGCGTCTCCCCCCTCCAAAAGCAAAAGAACTAACCTGGCGGGGGTCTGAACCAAGAGCACCAACAACAGCCACTCCATATTTGTTCGAATGGTAAGGGGGCATCGAGACAAGACTGGCAGCTTCCCTTGGAGATTTGTAGCTGATTACATGATTGTCAAGAACCTGCAGAAAGAGAATTTTGTAATAAGGAAGAAATAAAATTAATTTACATACTGTATTTTTTTGTGCATAACACGAGAAATTTTGGATGGATATTAAAAGCAAAAAAACAAAAAAAATGAGGTCATATTATACACAAGTAAATGTTTTACTCAGTTTAAAAACCTCTTATTTAAAAAAACAATATTGCAAATACACAGTGTAATAGATAATAAAACAAAAAGTCAGGCAGGTGTTCATAATTATTTACAAAAGGTATTTGATGTATCAGTAATATTTGTTTCTCTCTCCATTTTAATTGTTGGCAATTTCTGTTGGAAACTAGACACAAAATCATGAAGTCACAGACAACTTTATTTTTCTAACTTTATGACCTTTTTTTACCTCCTTTAGTTTCACTGAAAGAGGTTTTTTTTGTTGATTTTACTTGTATAAATTGTTTTTAAACTTCTTTGACACTTGGTACCTTCTATATTTAACTAGTAACTACTGTATTTTCTTGTGCATAAAAGAACCTTTGAACGAAAATTAAATAAAAAAAAGGAGGGGGGTTCATATGTTTTCAGAAATTTTTACTCAGCTTAAAAAACCTCTTATTTGAAACAGCAAGATTGCAAATACACTCAAGAGATAATAAAACACAAAGTAGGCAGGGGTTGATAACAATTGTTTAGAAAAGGTATTTGATATATCGGCCATATTTGTTTCTCTCTTCATTCTTAATGAAAGACAATATTTTTATTTTAATATATAGAAATATAATAAAGTCAGATTGTTATGAAGTGGGATTTCCTTTATATTTTCTCAACCCAGCAGTAGTCGTTAATCTCAGGTATCATCTTCTGCCTTCTTCCTACTACTTGGGAATTTATATAATCCCTATGGCTTAACTATGCTAATTAAGCAGTCATTTACATATCACTACATATATCAAACAGAAAAGCATGATAAATTAATGCCTTAACATTTATTACCATTTATGTCTAGTTAGAACCTTGCCCTGAAAATTCAGAAAATGAGTTTTGAAACAAAAATTAGGAAAAATGGCTAAACATCTGGTTCATTTTTATTCTTTAATATCATGAAAAATTAAATATTTTAGTGAAATATCTGTACAACATTGAGATTTTAACCCTTTCCCAGCATAGACATGTATACATGTCTTTACTGAAAGTCTTTTTCAGACACGGACAAATAAACACATCCACAATATACCGTTCAAAAGCCAGCTACAGACATGTTTATACATTGATCATAACTCTTTTTATGACCTTATTATTATTTATGGCCTTACAAGACACAATAGACAGTTAACTTTTGCATTTTCTTGCATGTAATATGAGCAATTTTAAACAAAAATTAAAGGTGGGTGGATGGGGTTATACACAAGTACACATTTACAGAAATATCTTATTTGAAACAGCAATATTGCAAATAAACACAGCACAATGGATAATAAAACAAAGTCGGCAACTGTTAATAACAATTGCTTACAAAAGGTATTTAATATGTCGGTAATATTTGTTTCTCTCTTCATTCTTAATGAAAGACAATATATTTTCATAATTTATTAATATATAAAAATATAACAAAGTCAAATCGAACAGAAAAGCATGATAGATTAATTAGCACCTTAAAATGTTTTACTGGGTGTGTCTAGTTAGCACTTTCCTCCACAAAATTTGAAAATCAATTTTGAAATGGAAATTTGGAGAAGAAACATGCAATGGCTTAACATCCAGTTCATTTCTATTCTTTAATATCATTAAAAGTTAAATATTTTAGTGTAATATATGCATGACATTAAGATTTTAATGGATAATATGGTACAACTTTTTTTAAAAATTTCCAGAAAGAAAGAAAAAAGAAATATTTACAGAAAAAAAAAAAAAAGAAAAAAATCTGGTAGAAAAAAAATAAAATGAATCAAGCGAATACACAAGATATGTTGTGTTTTGATAACAATAATGTTCCAACAAAGCAACTTTCTATGAAAATAAGTTTTAAAATGGAAATTAGAAGAAGAAACATTCAATGGCTAAACATCCAATTCATTTCTATTGTATTTTAATATCATTAAAAATTTTAATTTTAGTGTAATATATGTACGGCATTAAGATTTTAATGAATAATATGGTACAACTTTTAAAAAACACATTTCCATAGGGATGGCTGTTCTATGAAGCTGTATTCTACTCAAGGATGTAAATTATTCCATTTTTAACTTCAGAAACATGGAGTCATATTATACACAACAAAATACAGTACAAATGTGTTTCTGGTGCAGAATGTGTTTATTTTTATCAACAAATTTGAAAATTTCCAGAATTTTCACATGATGATTATTGTTACGGAAAGTGGGATGAGCCTGTTGAGTACAAATACAGATGAAGGTCATTGCTTTTACATTTGCACAAATACCCTTAGGAAAAAGAGTATGAATCTATTTCTTGTCACCCAAGTTATGGGTTAAATCATAGAGCACACATAGCTTTCTAGCCTTTATTGAAAATAAGCATAGGCGAAGAAGAATAACTCTGAATTCAAATCTAGTTGAGAATGGGTCTGATAATCTCACCCTATAAATGCCGACTTGTTATTGAAACCACAGCAGCAACCAGAGGGGGGATGGCTCCAGACACCATGTGGAGTGAGAACAACTCACTCTCTGGAGAGGAAAAAATATTTCTGTAATTTGTTTATCAAGTTAAGTGATTGTATGCCAACATAATTAAAAGGCAGTCACAAATATTGACCAAGAAGTTTTACATGAACATAATACGGCTTTTCAGATAATGAAACATTATTTTCACAATCTGGAAATAGACTCAAATCCTGCCTTATCTTCCAATTTTATTTTAGGTTGGGTCAGAATATCTTCTGATAAAATGATATTGTCATAGTTACTACAGCAAAATACAGAACTATGATGGATGTTCAAAAACTAAAGGTGAATAAATATTGAGGTGAACAATGCCTCGTGGGAAGGGCAAGCATGTATGAGTGATGCCTCAAGTAGGAAGGGCAAGCATTTGTGAGTGATGCCTCAAGTGGGAAAGGCAAGCATTTGTGAGTGATGCCTCAAGTGGGAAAGGCAAGCATTTGTGAGTGATGCCTCAGATGAGAAGGGCAAGCATTTATGAGTGATGCCTCAAGTGAGAAGTCAAGCATTTATGATCGATGCCTCAAGTGAGAAGTCAAGCATTTATGATCGATGCCTCAAGTGAGAAGTCAAGCATTTATGATCAATGCCTCAAGTAGGAAGGGCAAGCATTTATGAGCAGTGCCTCAAGTGGGAAGGGCAAGCATTTATGATTGATGCCTCAAGTGACAAGTCAAGTATTTATGATCGATGCCTCAAGTGGGAAGGGCAAGTATTTATGAGTGATGCCTCAAGTGGGAAGGGCAAGCATTTATGATCGATGCCTCAAGTGGGAAGGGCAAGCATTTATGATCGATGCCTCAAGTGGGAAGGGCAAGCATTTATGAGTGATGCCTCAAGTGGGAAGGGCAAGCATTTATGAGTGATGCCTCAAGTGGGAAGGGAAAGCATTTATGAGCAATGCCTCAAGTGGGAAGGGAAAGCATTTATGAGCAATGCCTCAAGTGGGAAGGGAAAGCATTTATGAGCAATGCCTCAAGTGGGAAGGGAAAGCATTTATGAACAATGCCTCAAGTGGGAAGGGCAAGCATTTATGAGCAATGCCTCAAGTGGGAAGGGCAAGCATTTATGAGCAATGCCTCAAGTGGGAAGGGCAAGCATTTATGAGCAATGCCTCAAGTGGGAAGGGCAAGCATTTATGAGCAATGCCTCAAGTGGGAAGGGCAAGCATTTATGAGCAAAGCCTCAAATGGAAGGGGCAAACACTTACAACTGATGCAAAAAAAGTGGGAGGTGCAAACATTTATGGCCGATGTCTGAAATAAACAGTGCAAACCCTTCTGAGCAATGTCTGAAGTGGGATGTGTAGAAATTTACAAGCAATAGCTGAAGCAGGTAGTATGAAAATTTACTAACACTCAAATATTACAGATCTTTCATAGGCACTGCTAATCAACTCAATAATCCAAATGAAATGTGGTCAGCGTAAGTAAGATGCAACTATCATAATGGGGAGTAGAGCTAATCTTACAATTTTCTGTGAGTTGATTAGTTAGTTAAGCATGATTAATCAAACACTTTAGAGCAGTGATTCCTAAACATTTTTTTTTCTCTGGGCCACATTTTCAGAATGAAAATTTGCTTGCACCTCACCAAATTTAATGTGATAAAAAGTACATTTAAAAATAAAATAGAGAGTGTTAAAGGGAGATAACTGCGGATTCAAAGTCAGAACATTATTATTGATAACTCTCTCCTTCAATTTGCAGACCCTAGTTACTATATTCTTATTACTTGATATAATGCAAAAATAGCACAATTACAAAATCAGTCAATAATTATTTATAACCATTTATACTGGGACTCATGCATGCAATTACACTGTTTCTAAATTTCTGCCTCACCTGCTATCCTCTTCCGCTGTACCTATGAGGTGTGCTGCACCATTTGGGAACAACTAATTTAGAGTCAAGCTGATGGTACCCCCTACTATTTTTGTTCATTCTCTCCTTGGGATGGATGCTAGTAATTTACACATGTACTTTTCTTCATGTGTTAAGCGTTTCAATTGCCTCATCACATTGATTACTAGTGCAACAGTCTTTTTTTTCAAGGCCAACAAAGTTTTCACATTTTTTTTTTGTTTTTTTTTTAACTTGTATGCATTATTGTTTTATATACAACTTGAAGACAGATAGATTGTTCTCTTCAAAACAAATTATTATATATTGGAATTTTTCTTTCCTCTTTGGAAATCATGATCTTCTGGAAGTCTTGCATCAATCAATCACTCATAATAATAATAATCAACAACAGCAGCAGCAGTTAAAAAGTTGTACCAAATAAATGTTAAAATATAAGTTGATTGTGAACTGAAGCTTTTTATTATTCAAATGAAAGCATGAAAAAATTCAACCTCTAAAAACCATTATCAAAAAATAATTTCATTTCTAATTCAATTTTGAAAGTATTAGTTAACCATTTGAGCCATACGTTCCTGAACAATTTTAACTCTTCTGTCTGAGCTCTCGAGTCAAAATTTGCAAATAATTGGTATGTAATGTTTTACAGTAGATATAAAAATAATTACAAGTGTTTACCCACTGTTCAACCAATAGATGGGCATTAAGTCATTTTTCTCTACCATCGGTAAAGTGGTGGTCATGGCTCAAAGGGTTAAATCTTAAATAAAGTATTAGTTTTTTGTTTTTCTAAAACTATATGCCATAAAATACCTAGAATCCCAAGGTTGAAAATTTATAGTGTCATCTTCTCTTAACTTTTGCTCAAAATGCTCTTTATAAATGACAGCCTTGTATCTACCCATGGTGCCACCATAGAATTTCCATTTTTAAAAAAGAAGTGCAAGGGGATGTTTGTGGGAAGACCAACTGCTGTTATGAATGACAAGGTCAGACTGGTGCTTTCATTACAGTTAACAAAAGAATTAGTGTTGCAAAACTTTGTCAAAAACTTCAGGTGAGCCATGGTAGTTCCTGCAGTTGCTTGCCTACTAAAAGGCCTGTACAAAACAGGTTCCCACATTGCTTACAGACCTCCATAAAGAGATTCTAGAGCTTCACAACATGAAATAGCATCTTCCTAAACATGATGGGGTGAAAAAGGCAACTTACACATGGCTAAGAAAGCAGCTGGACAAAAGCTTCTAGAGCTTACCTAATAACACTCAGAGAACAAAATTTCTCTACTTCTGATGAAGTGAAAGAAGCAACTTACACATGACTAGGAAAGCAGCCAAAAAAACCTGTACAAGGCAGATGAGCCATGGTAGTTTCTGTAGTTTGGGTGCAGTTGCTTGGCTACTAAAAGGCCTGTGCAAAACAGGTTCCCAAATTGCTTACAGACACCCCAAGAGCTTATAGAGCTACACAACAGGAGAAGCATATAAGTTCAAAGGTGCAATACATTGAGAAGGAAGAAAACTGTTAAGGACTAAATTTGGAATCCTGAGACGTTTCTGTTCAATTTGGTAAGAGTTGGGTGCTTCTACTATTATAGGCAGCAACAGCTTTATCTTGTATCCAAGATGGGCTATGGTAGCTCCAGTTTGGTGCTTCTACTATTAAATCCATTATAACTGAAAAACAGACATTACTTTTTTTTTTTACAAACCCTCATATTTATTAAGCCAATTACCTGCAAAAGTGTAGTGTAAATTTTTGTCCCATCTTTTGTCCACTGAGGTATAATCCCAAGTTTTAAAGCCAAAACTCCAGTGCGAAGTGTTCTAGAGAAAAAAGAAAATAAACTGAACATTTATAATTCCTTTAAGTAAAAACTATTTCTGAAATGGAATATAGTTGCACATCAGTTCATTCATATTATTAGAGTGTGTGCATGTGTGTGTGTGTGTATATATATATATATATATATATACACACACACAAGATTTCAGTCAGATAGAGTATAATTGTAAAAGAGCAAAACATGTTGGCTAAGATAACTTTTCCTTTTGTCTTTCTCTCTCTCACACACGTGCACACACACACAGATCATAGTCAAATCACACTAAAGACATCAGTTCCCATTCAATCACTAAAGTTAAGCAGCATCAAGCCTAGTCAATATTTAGATGGGTGACCGTTTGGGAACACCCAGTACCGTAGGCAATAACATTGGTCATGTCATATCATCAAATGATTCCAGCATTAATGACAGCACCAGTATCTTACCATCAGATTGCTGGGATTGATTGCAGCACAGTTACTTGTCATTGAATAAAAGCAGCCATGTTGCTGACAGCCCATATCAGGTTACAGAAGATACGAATGATTGATTTAAGAATTGCTTGTTCATTTTCTATTTAAAGAATATTAATGCATTCCAACTATTTCAATCAAAAAAGGTTTTAAAGTTTTCATAAAAAAAATTCTTTTACAATTACCCGTCTCACTGTCTGAATAAATTTTCCTTTATAATTTTCTTATATTTTTAATTTAGTTCATGATAAGCAGAAAGCATAAATGTTGTTTGATAAATTGAAGTATTTTAACCAAAAATTGACAGAAAAAAAATATAATTTTCTTATTTTGTTTATTAAAGCAAAATTACTTCTTCTAGTCAGGTCCTAATGTTTTTCACATTTCGAGATAAATATTAGAAATATCTACGTTTAAGTCCTTTAATCTTCATTTGGATTTCATCCAGCATTTTAAAAAGTAGTAGTTGTTTTGTTTATTTTTTTTTGGGGGGGGTGCATGTCTGCAGGTTTTATTTAATAAAAGTCCGATGCTATTGGGGAGAAGATTTTTTTTTTTTTAAGAAATAAATTGTTTCAAATTGTGGTTATTATTGCCACTTGGTCTGCCAAGACACCATTGTTGCACTGTTTAAGTGCGCCTATAAAAAAACAAGTATGTATCTTCCTCTTTCAGTTTTTCCTCCTTTCAACCAAGCATGTGGTGGGTAGAAAAACCAACATGCGACTCGTCAAAGCTGGGGACAATATCTTTCCCCGGATGACTTAGGACCAAATTTACCCCTCACTCACTCACTCTCTCACATACACACTTCCTAATAGCTTACAATCTAAAAATATTTTCTGGCTTTAAATAACCTGCAATGGGTTGATAAGCGATAGAAAATGAATGAATCAAAAAATGGAATACTGATTTGCTACATAGGCAGGTCTTTTAGATTTATTTACATTCTCTGGAATAGAAATGTATAGAAACTACCATAGCCACAAAGTGAGGGACCAGTTTATATATTCATTGTATTATAGAATTGATCCCCCACTTTATATCCACATTATAATTTTTTGTAGGCATGTCTTTTAGATTTATTTACATTCTCTGGAATATAAATGTATTGAAACTAGCATAGCCACAAAGTGAGGGACCAGTTTATATATTCATTGTAATATAGAATTGATCCCCCACTTTATATCCACATTATAATTTTTTGTTTATCAAATTCTGATTAGATATGAATCCACCTTTTCGCTATGGGTTACTTATTAAGACTTGCATCACTAAACCATTATCTCCAAAACAAAATTCTTACAATCTAAAAATATTTTCTGGCTTTAAATAACCTGCAAAGGGTTGATAAGCCATAGAAAACGAAACACTATCTTGTTTTTGAAATAGTATCTTGAAGACTCTTAATTTTTTGTTCACAATAATTTACATTTTCAGGAATAAACTTAACATATTTTTCCAATTGCATTAATTCACATGTCCTACAAATCTTGTCATTCATCTGACTCTAGCAGATTCAAATTATTACCCTTTATTATAAAGGGTGTGTTGGTGACAATGTTTAAGGACTATAAAAGAAGGAACACTATTTTCCTCTTTCTCGCCAAGATTTTTTCGAAACACAAGCCTTCATTCTCATTCGGGAGGACTTATTCCCCCACTGACCACTGAACTCTTTCTCTCTCTCTCACACAATGGCAAAATAGACACATTTCCTAGATGCTAAGTTGTAATGTCTTTACTTCCATTTTAGCTGTGTATGCACTCATATATTTTTTCTCTTTTTGTTCATCCTTTATTACTTTGTACAAAAAATATCAGAAAATTTCTCCGTGCTGAAATTCCTTCCTTCCATATCCATTTCCTTTGACCTCTGCAAATAATGACAATTCATCATTTACATCTGAAAAATTTGGTTACCCCTGCTTCTAGCCAAACTAGGGAGCAGTATTCACAACAGAATAAATACAATGGAACTTTAATTAAAAATGTTCACCCTGTACAAGGCCCAAGAGCCACTTAAGGTAGAGAGTTACAGAGTTAAAGGCACAGTTTATGGGAATATGTGGGAAAGATAAGGGTTAACTCTTTAGTCTTGAGCTCCTGATAAAAATTAAAAATAATTTATACTATTTACATTTGGCTCAGTGGATAAAAGTGTTGGTTGAAGTAATCCAGTGACTTGACCCAAAAAGTTGTGAGTTCAATCCCTGGCCACAGCAGAGGTAAACAAAAACTTGGAGAGTTGAGTTACTAAAGGAAAATAACTGAAACTGAGATATCCAGAAAAGGCATGGTATGTGGAACTAGAACAAACTAGCTCAGTGGACTAAATAAAAGGTTTGGCTCAAAATTCCAAATGAAGAAGGTTGGCGTATACAATAACTGAAATGTTGTGAATATGGCAATAAAGATGAGGACAATAGTCTGAGCAATGTAAATAGTTACAATACCTCATCTCAGAAATATAGACAAAAAAAAATTATTAATCCAAAATCAAAAAATTATTTTATTAATTTAAATTTAAAAAAATAAAATTTTGGTTGAAAGGTTTCATGTTTTACACTAAAAAAGCATTATCTAAAATATTTTTTTTTAATAAACAGTGGTGGGGTGAATATATGTAATGAAGGGATCACCAAATTCTATTAATCCAAAGGACTCTTAAGGCTTAAATTTGGCCCTGGTCAGAACACTCATTATCTAATCACAGCATCACACCCAGAATATCTAATAAGTTCATATAAATAAATTAATATATTTAGCAATGTGACTTGCTCAAAAGAGGGTTATGGCTGATATGATCAAAGAACGTGACTGTCATGATGACAGGATTAAAAGAAGACAATATGCATACATCCCAGGTAGACAAACTACATCTGGCAGCAAGGCCTCTGATCATGAGGTTTTGCGGAGCATGGAACCAGCTATTAATTGCTGTTGTTCCCGTGTCCACTCTGACGCAGGGTGGTAGAACCTGTTAGGGTCCCAGCTATGGGCAAACTGAGGTTAAAACACTATGAAAGTGAAGAAATACATTTTATAGTGTAGTTGCCAGCAATACATTTTCATAGTAAAAAAAATTACCAGCAATACATTTTTATAAAAAAAAAGAAAATATTACCAGCAATTTTTATAAAAAAAAAAAAAAAATATTACCAACAATACATTTTTGTAAAAGAAATTACTAATGCTCCCAAGAAAATTACATTTCAGCATTAAATGACCCATAGGGAGTTGATATGCCATTAAACAAATCATATGACCAACTAAGTACATGTCATCATGTGTAGATGCATATTTTAATCATTACAACTACTACTACCACTCCTCTGGCAAGACTAAGAAAAATTCATGCTAATATATATTTGTAAACAAGTGGAAAATTATTATTCATACTAATAATATTAAGGTGATACTAATGAATCTTTAAATTTTATTTACCTTGGTTCCTTTGTCCATATGCCTCTTTCCCAGGGTTCTTCCTTCAAAGGACTTTTCAAGACACTCTCATACTGATGATGAATTACTTTTTCTAAAAATGCCTCGTTTTGGAACGTTAAACCAGTTTCGGTTTGTGATTCCATCTGTTTCACTTGCCAACTAGGTATTCGATTGGACCGTTTTTTTTTGTGGCGCCTTTGTTGATAGAAGAGAAAAGCCCCACCGCTGAAAAGAAACAAAAGCAATCATTCATGACCTGTGAAGAAGAAAAAAAAAGTAAAGAAAAATTCTAATTAAACATTCTGTATTGTCTTGGACCTATCCCTAAAATCTAACCAACCATTCCAATCTAATGTTTTAATATTTCTGGGATGACTGGACAACTTAGTTACTCCTATTGAGGAAAGATAAATAGTAAATAAAATTTCAGAGTTTATGCGGAGCCATTAGACATATAGTGTTGACTTTAAAAGGAACTGGAAACTCAATCCTAAAGAGACAGCAAGGGATAAACCTCTACTCCTGTTAAAAAAGGAGGGAGGAGTGTGAACTAGACAACAGGCAAACTTATCTACTCCTATTAAAGAAAAAAACAAATAAATGAATAAATAGTAAATAAAATTTGTGAGTTTATGCGGAGACATTAAGAGTACATAGTTGAAAAGACTTTTAAGAGAACCGGAAACCCAATCCAACCAGCTATTCCAATCTGAGTTTTTATTATCTCTGGGATGCCTAAACAACAATTGATTGATTTATTTTTTATGGCTTAACAACCTTTTGAGTGTTATTTAAAGCCAGACAATATTTTTTTACATTATAAGAATTTTTTGGGGAAATAAAGATTTATTTAGGAAAATTCAACTAATTAACCCATAGCTAGAGGGAGAAGTAAGTAAAGTGTAAGTATGCGCAAGTGAATATAACGAACCCAATTGGAATTGGAACTCAGCTCTCCAACTTCCAATTCCAAATCATTATTTACAGCATTGGCACATCCATGTTTACAGCATCTGGTATTCCCAAGTGGTCACACATTTTCGTACTGACCAGGTTCGACATTTTTTAATTTTGGGGATGGTATGAACCATTGTGTGATATGGCCATAAGCCAACTGAACAACAAGTAGGTATGGACATACAACTAGAATAGATAATCTATAGATGCAATGTGTGTATGTATCTACATATAACATAGAATTAGTGTGTTTATCACCTCAACTAAATTCTAACCTCAATATATACCACACTTCCTGTTCCCTCTAAAGTCTATACTTCTAACATCTCCGCCTAAACTCCGAAATTTTATTTACTATTTATTTTATTATTTTTTTCTCAATAGAAGTAGATAGGTTTACCTATCATCCAGCTCACACTCCTCTCTGGTCTTTTGAACAGGAGTAGAGGTTTATCCCTTGTTTCTGGTTTAGGATTGGGTTTCCAGTTCCTTCTAAAGTCTTTTTATTCTCTTTCATCCTCAGTAGCCCCTAGCATCTTAGTGACATTGTTGCTTTGCTTGGGGTGAATTGGTTAAGAAAAAAAAATACACATTTGTTAGAAAATATAAAATCTGACAGCAAGGCCTCTGATTGGAAGTTTTGAGGAGCATGGAACCGCCTCTTAATTGCTGTTGTTGAAACAAAATGTTTTTTCTTTTACATACATTTTGAATTATATATTTAGCTTCAGAACAAAACTTATGTAGAATAAAAAATTTTAGCTTTAAAAAAATTTGCCAGCAATGAAAAAAAATTGAGAAAGTTCTGGCTTAAGCAAGATTAATCCCTCAATCATAGTAAAAAAATATTTAATTTCTTTTTCAGAAATGTTGAAAATGATATAACAAGAAAAATTAAATACTAAACAGAACCTTCCAAAGCAGCGTGTCAACAAACTTTAAACAGTCATTGGTAATGTTCATTCTTTAATTATTTTGGTCAACAGCCAATTTTCATCAGAAATGTTATGTGTCATATTGTATGCCATCTTGTCTGCTGAATGTAACCAAATTTCTTTTACGAGGCAGTTTCTTTGATAAGATGAGGTGCGCATAAAACTCCAATCAGCTGCATTGCCACCCATAAAAATCTTATATAGGTAACTACTTATTTGTATTTTATTACTAATTGTGTGTATTATGTAATTTTATGATTTATTAAAGATTTTTTTATGGCTTAGTAAAACATTTTTCACGGCATATTCCATTAACCATATTTAGTATCACCATAAATTTTATTTTTTCTTGTCTGTTGTCTGATATTCGTCACCCATCCAGCCCAGTGTTCAATCATCATCATCAAACTCTCTTCCAGATGTCAAGGCATTGCAAGAACAGTCCTGCTAGATTTTGTTATGTCTGTGGTTCATTTACCACCAAAGCTCAGCAACATGTCATCACAACTGAAATCAAAAAGATCTCCCAGTTGTACTTTGAATGCCCTCACAGGAATCAAGATTTCAAGAGTTGAGCACCAGAAATCACATGTTCAGCTTGTTCCAATAGACTTAGGGATTGGCCTAATAAAAGGGAAAGAGCAATGCTATTTGCTGTACCTTATGATATAGAGAGAACCAAAGGATCATTTCAAAGATCATGATTTCTGCATGGTTAACGTATGAGGGTTTACAGTCAAGACCAAGCATCAGATTGTATATCCCAACTTAGAATCGGCAAAAAGACTAGTACCACATAACGATGAGGACCTTCCTGTTTTAGTACCACCAGAGAATAGCTTTTAAATGTCTGACAAAGAAGTACTAAAATCTAATGAATACTTATCTACAAAAATGGTCCTTCCCTCTTACCTCCCCCAAATTTCCCTTTTTTTATGAATGGATCAAGCAATTTAAATAGTGCTACTCTAGATTCTCTTTCTCTATGAATTTCCATTCTTCTTTTATGTGTTGCATCCCTTCAGGACATCGGCAATCATGGCTCTCCACTATTTCCTGTCACTTGTAGATCTTAATAAATTTTGTCTTTTTAACTTTTCTAAATCTTGTTAGGTAGATTATACATTGTTTTCATCTGTTCCTCTTGCCTTCAATCTGTCCTGTGAGTATCAAATTTTCCAAGCCCTCTTTTCTTATTATGCACCCTAGAAATTTCAACTGTTTCTTCCTGATAAGTTAAAAGTAAACGTCTGTTTTATTTCCATTTTCTCTTAAAATTCGTTGTTGCTCATATGTACCATCCATGGTATTCTCAGCATCCTTCTGTAGAACCACATTTTTGTTGCCTCCATTCGCCACTTCATCTGTGAGGAGATTGTCCAGCATTCACTGCCATACAGGAGAACTGATATTTCATAACAATTCAGTACTCTTTTCTTTATTTCTAACAAATTTTTTTCTATTCCTTAATACTTCGCTTAGCTTCTGGAGAGCCACGATCGCATATGGAATGAAGGGACATAAAAATCATTTATTTAGCCTGTGATATTAAAGGTCAGATATGAGAAAGAAAAACATTGGTGATCATGGCTCTCCAAAACTTCTTGTCCTTAGTAGCTCTTAATAAATTTTGTATTTTTGTTATCTTTCATAAACTGTGTTCTGCTATCCATTTACTCAACCTGCCTAGGTTAGCTGTGTGTTGTTTTCCTCTGTCTCTTTTCCCTTCAATCTATCCTGTGAGTATCAAATTTTTCAAGTCCTCTTTCCTCATTATGTGCCATAAAAATTTCAACTCTCTCTTCCATTTTCTCTACTTTTTAATGTTAATCATTTCACTCCAAGCAAGGCAATAAAGCAACTAAGACACAAATGGTTACTAAGAAAGAATATGAGGGGAAAAAACATTATTAAGAAGACAATAAAAGAACAAGAATTAAAATGACAGAAGATAACGACTGACATTGCATTTAAATTTTCGAAGATCATAGCTGACTGGGAAGCAAGAAGCTCAAAGAGAGTTCCACAAGCAAGAAGTGTGATAGAAGAAACTGTTAGCATAGAACTTACGGTTGCATCTAATCATTTTGACTGTAAAATGATGAGATCTTGCCAACAATCTGAAGTTGCACTTAAATTCATAAAGTCTAGGTACCATGGAGGAAAGTTGAGCAGAACAATTACTATGGAAGTATTTATAGAAAAAGCACAGAGAAGCTATGTTATGGCAGTGGGAAAGTGACTGAAGTCAAGATGCCAGGTCAAGACCAATAACATTGCAGATCTTCTAGATTTATCATGAACTTCTACTTACATAGCAAGAGCACCAGACCAGATGTGGCAGCAATATTCAATGCATGGATGATTTTTTCTTAGGATAATAGTAATGTAGTTCCCAAATTCCCATAGTGTTCTCCAATTTAGAACATTACTTATTTTCATAAACACTAGTACTTGGTAAATATGGCGCTATTTAATTCACTGGTCCACTTGTAAAAAATATTCTTCACATTTTTAATTTTTTAACACAAGCAAACCAGTTGATTTAAGCAGTGCCAAGAATCTTTAATAAAAACATGTTTTAAATTGGAGATGGTGACAGGAAACTATTCTGGTACATTTCCCAAGAAATCATGGCAATTCATAATAAAGAAAAGTAATCTGTGAGAAGGACAACTCTAAATTCTAAACCATGGAGAAGGCAATGGGAAACCAGTCCCCTATCTTTCACAAGAAGTCATAGCAATTCACAGATAAAGATTTGTCATATTTTTAACTTTCATGCCTGCAAAGATATTTATTCCTTTGTCACTGCCATTACTGCATACCTCAGCAATGTTTTCCTACAAGATTAGAAAAAATATGGGAAGCAAGTACAATGTAATATATCTCCTGACGAGTGGAGAGAATGATTACAAAAAAGGGTTCATCTATGAAACTACAGAGTCGAGGTACTGAATATAACATCTGTGGGTTTTCCCCACTTGGCTTTGCCAAAATGCCTGTTAGGAGGCGCTCTTTAAGCCTAAAAGAAGGCAATTATATTCTCTCTCTTACTCTTTTTATCTGTTACTTCAAGATGTAGTTAACATTGATAAAGAATACTGCCAATTAGGTATGTTTGCTTCATTGATCATCTATTGACTTTTGAACTTGTAGTGGACCGTGGCTGTAAGGTTGTTGGGTAGACGAAGAAGAACACATGTGGGTTCAGATTTTCCTGCTAGCTGATCCAACTACACAAGAAAGTTGGGCTTTTAATTAAGTCCAAAGAATGCAAAAAAAACAAAACACAAGACCGATAATATATGTATACAAATATATATTAATAACAAGTTACATGGAAACAGTTACAAAGGACAAGGTGTGTGTGTGAATATTATATATGTGCGTTTGTGTGTGTGTATTGTGCTTAGCGTGTTCCCAGCATTTTTGGGAAACGCTATCCCTTGTTAGCGCCTACATTTCGAAGTTGTAAGCTGAAAGCCTGAGGAAAAAGAGAGATTTACCTCCAGGTGTCGGCGCACAGGCCTGAGGGAAAAAGAGGAAGAGGCGAAGGGTCAGCGACTATTTATAACCAGGGAAGAGAGACCCCTGGTGAAAGGGTTATGAACTGAAGGAGGAGTTAACTCCGACAAACTCTCGCACACATGTGTCTATCACATACATGAAATTCCTTTTCTTAATAACATAAATTGTCATTTGTTTTTTATTTATTGCTTTGTGTTTCTTATTTTTACCCAGGCTCACCATTGAGTCCACCAATACTGTTTGTGGGATAAATGTTCTAGGAGCCCATAAATATTTAATATACAACATACACACACTCATATCAAAAGTAGTGATACCTGCAACATAATGGTGACTTATTTCTACTCAAACATACTAGTATCCTGTAACACATCAATCAGCTAAGTGACAAAATTTGTCACTTAGCTGATTGTGTTTAAAAGAAATCTTTTTATTCAAAAATAACAAAATTATCAAAATAAACCAATTACAATTTTATGAGTAACTATGAAAGCAAATTAGTGCTTATTTGTTGTCAATTCTCAAGAAGAAAATAAATCCATTTTTTCATACGTTTGAGTTTTTTTTATTAAAATTCTAATCGTTTTTTATTAAAATTCTAATCGTTTTTTTGAAAATGATAAATATTACCGAGTGGGCGAGGAGGAGTTGTTGTTGATCATCATCATCATCATAATAATAATAATAATAACAACAACATCGGTGCTGAGAGAATGACCGCATTTTTGGCACAGCGGGGTTGTTTTTTTGTTTTTCGTTCGCGAAGGTTAAATTAAATATTGCCAAAATTTCTTTATTAAAGAAAAAGCATCTGGAGGAGACATAAGTTTACATCCTAAACATTTTAAATTTCAAACTGGCAATAAAATAACTAATAGTTTCTTTATAAACTAACTATTATTAGTTATTGTTTCGAAATTATTTTTTAATTTTCGATTCCGAGCAGATTTTCGGTAATCGATGATTTGAAAATTCTGCTTTTTTAACTAATATAGTAACTAAAAAGTAAAAAATTATGTTGAATTTCTCAAGTTTTCATAAAATTAAGTAAGCGGATGAAACATAAAATTATCAAGATTTCATTAAAATTCGACAATTATTTGATTTTTGCAAGAATTCCCAAATTAATGTGTCTGCCACCACAAAAAAGAAGCTAAAATTTGCTAAAACTAAAAGTTAGAGTACAACCGCTGACGCAAGAAAAACAAAATTTTTAATCAAAATAATATTAATTCAAATACTATTTTGTTTTGATCCTTCCTTAAGTCCTCTTCTTAATTCTTAATAATCTTAATAATAATTAATAACAAAGATCTTGCTTGACGATACAACTGTTTTCATTAAATTCTTAATAAAATTCAGATTTAATTTTTAGTAACGAAATAAAATGTTTTTAATTAATTTAATTAAAATTTACCGAAATTAATTACTAAATTAAATTAAAAAAAACTGATATCGTCAACATAAAATATTCCTAATTTACTTACTAATTTTTTATTATTTTCAATGACTCCGAATTAAAACTTGACTTTTTACGATTTTTTCTTCAAGAACTTTTTTTCCGGGTGCTGCTGTTTTCATTGTTTTAATTTTTCGGTGTCCTTCCAAGGGAATTTCAAGATTCTTTAAAAATAACATTTTTTTTGTGGATTTTAATAATTAATTTAAGATTAAGAATAAATAAGTGAAAACACAAAACTAAGTCGTACAACTTTAAAAAAAAAAACTCCTTCCTAAGATAAAATTACGTACTCCAACCAAAACAACCTTGACCTGACATTTGAACTTGTGTCAGATCAAAAAATTACAAGATTTTTAAAATAAGATGTGGGAAGGATAAACTTTTGTGATCTTATGATGCTGTATTTGATGGATATTCTGCCGAACTTTTGTTGAATCACTTATAGCAAATAAATTGACAAGCTATTATTGACGATGTAGAGGTCATCACGTTTGTTAGAGAAAACAAACTAAACTTGTCTTTTTCGTGTGGATTATTCCCTATAACTAAAAATAGTATATCTAATGATAGCCAAAACAAACTTACGTTCGTGTAAAATTATCCCCGATGAGACAAGGTAGAGCAAATCGCCAACAAACAGATAATTTTAAAGAGGTCGCCATTTTCTAAAAAAATTAAACCGTAAACGGTCACCTTTATGAAAATGTCTCTATAAAAGTAAAGTGACCAGATCGAATAAGCTATTCAAATAACATTATTTAAATCAGATTTTAATAAGGTTTAACTATTATTAATTGTCCACTTGAACGTAATTGCAGAATTTACTAATAATCAATAGTTTTATTATTTGAAATATAACAATAACTTTCATGAAAAGCTGGAACTTAATGAATGGGTGTCAAATAAGGGAAATAACTCTAATTTACTAATTCTCACATGTGCGAGAAGAATTCGAAAGATATTTGTTTTTTTGTCACATATCCTGGAAATTCAAAGAAAGGTAGCTACTTATTTTTAAATTGTCTGGACAATTTTGCAATATATTATTTATACTGCATTTACTATTATGTAATTTTGGTAATTATAAAAAAAATCATATATGTATTTCAATTGTCACTTAATGTAAACCCCTCAATAAAATGAATTCGCAACACACTTTTTACTTTTTTTACTGAAAGTATAAATTGCGAATTCATTTTATTTATCATTATATGAAAAATATGCCTGGCTATAAGTTAGTGTATAGCTTTATTTTGATACTTTTCGATAGTATAAAACTAATTCATTGTAAAATAGTTTGTTTGGCTCTTTAGTGTCGAATTTTTCGGGATTGTATAATTTTTAATTTATTACTTTTTTTTTTTAGTTTGAAAATAGACAGATTTACAATCCGAGGTTGTCAAAGTTTGTCTGAAAGAACAAAGTTAAACAATAAACATAAACATTAGTTTTTAAATTTTTACAAAAAGAGCCTCGAGAAGAAAGTTTTTTTTTTTTTTTTTTAATCTTATTCGGTGAAGATAATTTCCCCGTTCTTTTATTCAATAAAAACTTAGTTTCTAAAAATTATTTCGTTAAAAAAAAGTCGGAAACCACAAAGTAAAATAGTTGAGAAATTTTCTTTACCATACTATTTTTCCCTTTCAAAGTTTATTTAAGAAATCTCGTATCACGTGAAGAAAGTGTATTTTCATGTGAAACAAAACAACACAATCAGAAGTCGATATTTCATCTCTTTGAATTTGATCGTTTTATTTTGGATGACTAATAGACTCATTAAATTATTAAATAAAATATCATTTTTTTTATATTCGTCTTCGATTAACCTTATTTAACAAGATTTACAACTCTTAAATTTTTAGTTTTCTTTCATTATCTTCAGGTAATTTCGACTCTAGTAGTAGAATGTTTTATTTAGTTTATTCATCGTTTTTATTTTATCGTTCTGAATCTTCTGTCGTGTCCCTTCAGGACGTGGGCGCTCATGACTTTCCACTACCTTTGTAGCTCTTAAGAGTGTTCGTCTTTTTGCTATCTCTCCTAATAATCCCTATTTTGTCATCCATTTACACAAGCTTGTTAAGTAGGTTATTTTCTGCTTTTCTCACTGTGTTAAATTTTCCAAGCCCTCTTTCCTCATTATATGCCCTAGAAATTTCAATCGCTTCTTTCTGATTCTAAGTCTAAGTGTCATTTTTGTTTCCATTTTTTCTCAACAATATCGTTCTCCATACAGAATTTATTCATTGCTCTCAAGAACTCTTTTTGGTGCCTTACAGTCTTCCACAGGATTGACTTATTATCAACATTTCTGTTTTACATTATTCAGACTGTTATCCTCATCTTCATTGCCATATTCACAACGTTTTGGCCGTCATACACTCCAGCCTTCTTCAGGTGATTGGAATTTTGAACTGAACCCTTTATTTACTGGGGTAGATTGTTCTATTTCCACGTGCCATGCCTCTTCTGGATGTCTCAGTTATTTCCCTTTAACTCAACTCCCCAAGTGTTTTGGTACACCACTTCTGTAGCTTGGTACTGAACTCACAACTCTTTGGGCCTTTGGTTTTAGTTGGAGATTCTAATCACCTGAAGAAGACCGGAGCATATAACGGCTGAAATGATGTGAATATAGCAATGAAGATGAGGATAACAGTTTGAATCATGTAAATAATTATAATAACTTATTTCAGAGATATAGACAGATTTCTGTTAACATTGGATTAAGTGATTTGAAGTTTGAAGTGAAATATAGTTTTCCATTCCTCATTTTTTTTTTAGCATTTCATTCCAACAATGAAAAAACAAGAATTAAGAAGACAGACTATTATGATTGACATTGCATTTAAATTTTTAAAGATCAAAGTTGATTGGGAAGCTAGAAGAGAGTTCTACAAGTGAGAAATGTGAGAAAAGAAACTGTTAGCATAGAACTTACAGTTATACCTAGCCAATGTAACTGATGAGATCTTGTTGCTAATCTAGTTGTGTTCTTAAATTCATAAAGTCTAGGTATCATAGCAGAAAGTTTGTCAAAGGAAGGACAAATGGTAGAATAATAAATATGTAAGATAGATTCTGGCAAGAAAAATTGTCTAGCTCAACATAGTGAACCAACTTTCTTAGCTGCAGACTTAGCATTTGACTCAATATACTTCATGTCAGCTGAAAATGTTAGTCCAAGAAGGCATAATGAGTCACTCTCCTGGAGGTTAGCATCAGCCATACTGATGATTAAAAGAGAACAGTTTCGTTTTTGAGGTGTTAAAATTAAGAAGCCAATTCTTGCCCCAGTTAACAACAGATTTTAGGTCATTTTTGAGATCAGCTGCCAATTTGTCTTTATCAAACCAATCAGACTTACTGTTGTGTATATATATATATATATATATATATATATATATATATATATATATATATATACACACACACAGACAGACTGTTTTGCTGTATCACAACTCTTCAGTATGGCTAGATGTCCGATTGCTTCAAGCTGGGTTCAAAACTCAACTGATTTGGCATCAGTCAGAGATCTTACCCCTAAGCAGTCAGCACATGGCAGACAGAAAGGGAAATTTTAACATTTTCTATATGAAATATGCCAGTAGCTAGAAGAGCTCAATTCATAGTTGAAGAGCAATTCATTAATAGCAACAAGCAGCAGCCACTTTTTAAAAAATATATATAACTTATATTATACATTGTTTTTAGTGGTAAGTTCATCAGAAAAATTACCGTGAATGTATTTATAGAAAAACACAGGGAAACTGTGTTACAGCGGTGGGAAAAGGACTGAAGCTGAGTTACCATGTTAGGACCAATAACATTGCAGATTCTTTGGATTTTATCAAGAATCTGTAAATATATAGTGTGGCAGCAATATTCAAAAGGGGATGAATGGTTGACTATCTAAGATAGATTCCGGTGAGAAAAATTGTCTAGCATGACTTGGGAAACCAAGTTTCTTAGCAATTGATTCTACTTAATCTTTCTACTTAATGTTAATGGAAAGTTCATCAGAACAATTACCATGAAATTATTTATAGAAAAAGCAGTGTGAAAAGGACTGAAGTTGAGATGTCAGGTCAGGATTAATAATATTGCAGATTCTTCTTTGGATTTTACCAAGAATCTCTAAATGTATAGCAGGAGCACCAGATCAGAAGTGGCAGCAATATTCAAAGCAAGGATGAATGGTATACTTATAAATATGTAAGGTAGATTCTGGAATGAAAAATTGTCTAGAAAAAATCTTTGGAATGTATTTAATACTATTGGCCTAAATTTTTCTTTTTATCTTTTTCAGTTCATTGAAGTACGAGGAAAATTAAAAAATGAGGAAAGCTTCACAAGTGCAAAGGTTACGAGAGGAACAGGACAGAGCTGTTCAAATTACAAATGATGAAATTGATAAATGGTATCCAGTTTAAGTTTGCTTTTCTTTTTTAAACTTATTTGCTGGGATAAAGTATGGGCCTGAAGCTGACAAGGTTTTTCTTTTTATCCTCGAAAGCATTTCAGCAAGACAAAATAATGAAAACATATCTTGAAGTCATATCTGTTACATCCATTATTTGTAAAAGGCTACACTGTAATAAAATATACTTACCATTTCATCATGAGACATTAGAAATATTTTAACCCACAATAAAGCTGCAATGAATATTATCAAAAATTGAAGCAATTATTAAAAAAGAGTCCCAAGAAAATTCTTATAATGCAGAGCCTGCTTCAGTAGATACATTTTTTTTTTTTTTTTTTGAAAAATAAACTTGTTTGGTAAAGAGAAAAAAGACATTACTGAAAACAATAAAACAACAGCAGTGGGTCTTAAAATGTAACTTTATATTACCTCTTATCCCTGAAAGATTGTTACATGTTGCATATCTTTATCTATAAAAGGCAGGATGTGTGTGTGTGTGTGTGTAACTAATGCACAGCAGCAATTTTTGATGGATTTGTACCAAAATTTATATGCACATGCTCCAAGTTAGCAGACAGGCCTAGACCGACTTTGCATTTGCGAACTCCCATCGATAGTGGAAATAATCGATTTTTTTCATGCTTCTACGGCAGTTTTCATGTAGTTTGCGGCCATTTTCTACTGGCCAGAGTGAGAGCCTATAGCTGACTGACACGAATGTTAACTAGCATGCTAGCATGTAAAAAAATATCAATAGCTGCATTCGTCACAAGTGGGAAAAATTTAAATCTGCATGGCACTTTACTCCAATTGGCTCATTCGCTTAAACTCAATGTTGATTCTGATTCTGCAGAACTGAGTTGGGTGTGAAAAAGTATTTGTTGTTAACATTTTTTTCATTCAGTTTTTCCAGTTATGATTCCTTTTTTATAACTGGGTCCTTGAGGACACATGGAACAGTGGATAAAGGCGTTGGTTAGATCCATTGACAGGACCCAAAGAGTGTGAGTTCAATACCCGGTTAAGGCAGTGGAGAACTTTCAGAGGGAAATTAACAGGAGATAACTGATAACTGATATCCATCAAATATGGCACGTGGAACTAGAACAGTCTACCCCAGTGAGTAAAATAAAGGGTTCAGTTCGACATTCCAACCACTTGAAGAAGGCCAGGAGCGTACAACGGCCGAAACGTTGTGACAAATATGGCGACAAAGATGAGGACAATAGTCCGACTAATGTAAATACTGTACATAATACCTCATCTCAGAAATATAGACAGACTATGATTTGTTGTATACAGCGGTTTGAACCCTTCCTACTTTTTCTTATAATCAAATGACACTGGGATCCCCTTTGGAGTCTGCAGCTTGTTTTAGTAGTAACTTAAATTTCTAAGTTCTGGTCTTCATGTCTGGCACAAGGTCTTGATCAGGTGGTCTCAACAAATGATGCAGATTCCAGTGTGTTTCTTTTTGTCTCTCTTCTCTGTTTTTTTTTATCTTGTTCTTCTAATCTTCTGAGTCCAAAATCTCCTGCTTCATATAAGCTGCATCCAGCAGAGGTGGAGGTGACTAGGGTCCTGGTTCAGGTGTCTTCTACCTTAAGTATCAACCTTTTCTAAATTTCTATATATAATAATACATTTACTCAAGTAGTTTTCCAAATTTGGGGTTGTCCAGCCCACTTTTGAGAGTGGTTAGAGGGATCAGACTACTCCTTAACTCCAATTTTCTTTATGTCTCATCTCGCACCATTGCTCCATATAGGCAATGCTAATCTCTCTCTCTCTTCCTTCTCTTTTTTTTCTACATCTTCTTTCTTCTCTTCCTTCTCCCACTTTCTCTGCAGCCAACCTCAGTCTGCTTCCTGGGCTGGAGTGAGAAACTCCAACTTCCAGATGGTGCAGCGAAGTCAAAAGGGATTTTCAGTCATTAGTCCTTATCTATCAGCTTACCCCATGCTGGGAATCTCTTGATTGACCAGACCACTCAAGAATTGAAAAAAGAAAGAAAAATCTGTTTCCACTCTCCTTAAAATGAAAGTTTATCTTTTCTCTGTCTTATGCATTTTTTACAATCAAATACACCACCCAGCTTTCTTGTCCATGAGCACTTCAAAACAGTAATTAATTTTTTCTTACCTCTTGTATCCAAAGGAATCCAAATTAATGTTTGGATATAAAATATTCTCTGGAAGAATGTCACTGAAATTATAATGACAACTGTGTCCAGTTGGTTCCAAACTCTGTAGGGGTACTTTTCTTCTGGGTGGCTTATTCAAAACAGATGTTTGTTTTTCTTTGTTCAGAGGAATGTTTTTTCTGTGACTGCCCTAGTTTCTTTATCGCCAACGTATGTTTTTATTTTATCTGACATCTTCATCGATACCTTAATGCTTTCTTTCTTATCAGCGGGAAGTGGGGAAGGATGTGTAGGCTTGGGTTTGCTCAATCTTACCAAATTCCGTTGAGTTAAACTTGATTCTCCTTGGAATTATCTCAAAACATGATTTTTCAAAGCATTTCTTTTTTAATTTTCTTCTCAAATTTTCAATCCATCTTCCTGCAATTTCAACAATTATCATCCAGTAGATAGACTCTCTCCTCTTCCTTCTTTCTTTCTTTCTTTCTTTCTTTCTCTTTTTATTTAATCAACCTCTGGCGATCCCAGTATCGCATAATAACTTAATGTAATAACTTACAACACCATAACATAATAACTTAATGTAATAACTTACAACACCATAACATAATAACAAAGGATATAACAACAAATATAGGACAGGAGTAAAACATACCCTAACTTCTATTCTATAAAAATGTAAAATATTTTTGTGAGATCCTTACATTTGCTGTTAAAAACAAAATATAGACTCAATGAAATAAGTTAATTAAGTTTAAACTAGTTTATAAGCTGAGAAATATTTAAATTAAATTTTAGAATAATTGTTATATTTAAAGGCAGTTTGGTAACTAATATTTTTTATTCATCTGCATCATTTTGACATGATATTCTGACATACATTTTTAAAGATTACTAATAATGGCTGACAATGCTTCATGTAATAAAAAATGAAGATGAAAGTAAATACTAGTCAAAAATTAATAATAATGGTTGACAATGCTTCATCTAATAAAAAATGAAGATGAAAGTAAATACTAATCAAAAATTAATAATAATGGTTGACAATGCTTCATCTAATAAAAAATGAAGATGAAAGTAAATACTAGTCAAAAATTAATAATAATGGCTGACAATGCTTCATCTAATAAAAAATAAAGATGAAAGTAAATCCTAGTCAAAAATTAATAATAATGGTTGACAGTTATGGGACTGATTTGTTTTCTGCTGTTTTTTCTTTTTATCAAGTTGCCTTCTGTAAAGCAATCACAACCTCATCTGGGAAAATGATAAGCAAATTTCCATGTAAATCTGTTCTTTGCCGAATGATTTTGCTGGTCAATAACAACAATCAGCAAATTTGGCTGATTCTACATTGGAAGAAAAAGCAAAATAAGCTTCTGAATTAATTCTTATTTATACAGAAATTATAAAATGTCTGTGAAGAGGTTAAGTTTAGATTTCTGAAGATTTGTTCATTTTATATTTTTAATAAAGTTGATATGAAGAAAAATTTAAATTTTGCTTGGACTGATTTATTATATCTTTACTTAGATTTGCTTATTAAATAGAATGTTATAAAATATTAAATATAATGGTATTTTGATCTATATCTTACTGTTACTTTATTTGTTTATTTCAGGAAAAAATTGAACACTGACTATAAGAATCTTTCAGATCGTCTGTTGACTCTACCCAACAAAATAACCCATGAAGTAATGGTAATATCTCTTTATCTGTCTATGACCTACTTGGGTGTGTGTGTGTGTGTAAGAGAGAAGGAAAAAGAATAGAGGGGAGAAAATAATGAAAAGGAGAAATAACCATGACATATGCACATACATGCATACTCACTCACTTTCTCACATACACATGTACACACACACACACACACACACACACACATACTCACTCACATATGCACACACACAAAAGAAAAATCAACCTACAAAAATAGCCATTTTGTTTCAACATTCTGGTGTCTTCTCAAGTGATGGTTTTGAACTCAACACCATCACTTGAGAAGACATCAAAAGTATTGAAAAAAATGGCCATTTTTGTAGTGATGTTATAACATGTTTATGTTATAATTTTTGAATAAATAATATTTGCTCTACTGTATATTGATTACTCTTTTAAGAATAGTGGTTTTGGTTATTGGAATTTTATTCTGTCTACACCAATCTTATACTTGGAGATATATATATATATATATATACATATAATTACATGTAGATAAAATTCAATACCCCATATGGTATATGGCGATTTCACCCAGAACCCATATATAATATGGGATATTGAATTTTTCCACATGTAATTTATATATGCTCTGTAACAAATACATTGAGCTCTCTTCTACAGATCCATTTTAATAATTTATATTACTAAGATTACTTACCATGGATTTTATCCATATATATATATATATATATATATATATATATATATATATATATATAACTTTCATTATTTTATGGTTGATATGACCACATGTAAGTTCTAAATTCTATTGCACTTCTTGCTTGTGGAACTCTCTTCTGGTTTCTCCCAGTCAACTTTGATCTTCAAATATTTAAATGCATTGTCAATCGTTATCTTCTGTCTTCTTAATTCTTGTTCTTTTATTGTCCTCTCTCCTTAATAGTAGTTTTTCTCATATTCTCTAACACTCAGTAACACCTTGCATCCTAGTGGCTTTATTGCCTTTGATCTTCAAATATTTAAATGCAATGTCAATTGTTATCTTCTGTCTTCTTAATTCTTGTTCTTTTATTGTCCTCTCTCCTTAATAATAGTTTTTTTTCATATTCTCTAATACTCACTAACCCCTTGTGTTTAGTGGCTTTATTGCCTTTGATCTTTAAAAAATTAAATGCAGTGTCAATCATTATCTTTTGTCTTCTTAATTGTTCTTTTATTGTCCTCTCTCTTTAATAGTAATTTTTTATCTCATATTCTCTAACATGCAGTAATCCCTAGTATCTCAGTGGTTTTATTGCCTCGCTTGGGATGAAATGATTAATTAATTAATATATTGTCATCCACAGACTGTTTTGCTGTATCACAACTCTTCATTGCGGCTAGATGTTCAATTGCTTCAAACCGGGATCGAAACCCAACTGATTTGGCATCAGTCAGAGATCCTACCCTCAGGCTATTGTTGCATGACAGAGAGAAAGGGAAATTTTAATATTTTCAATACAAAATATGCCAGTGGCCCGGAGAGCTCAATTCAGTTGAAGAGCAATGTATTAGTAGCAGTAGGAGCCACCATTTTTAAAATTGCCCTTTTCTCAAGAGAGCTCAAATGGATTTCCTGAGAGCATATATATTGTAATCCACAGACAGATTGTTTCGCTATATCACAGCTCTTCAGTGTGGCTAGACATCTGATTGCTTCAAGCCGGGATTGAAACCCGACCAATTTGGCATCAGTCATAGATCCTACCCCTAGTGTATATATATATATATATATATATATATACCGTTCAAGATGACTGAAGATCATCTAAGCATGAAACTCAAGTTATGACTAGGGCCATCCTTTCATAGTAATTAACATTGTTAAATGTTTTTATCTCTGTCTAGGCAATTTAGACATTGAACACTTTATTTTACTGAGTAAGTAGGTTTGCTCTTAGGCCTTTTTTCTTTTTCTTTTTTCAGTAGTGTCATTTTTGTTCAAGACAAGGATGTTAGGTTTTTGGCAAGTTGTCTGTTGGTTCCATCATCAGTTTTGGTTTTAGGTAGGCATCTTCAGATCAGAACAAGACAAAATCTGTTTTTTTTTTATATATTAAAATCTTTAATGTATGTTTGTTATTTCTCATGGGTGCTGCCATTTTAGTTATGGCTTTAAATCAGTGGATTAAAATTTATACTGCATTACATTTTATTGTTTTCTATTTTATTTTTCTCTCTGGAATGAAAAAAGTTGATGTATATTTTCTTTTAGCTTTGATAATTCGAATTGTATTTTAAAAGTTGTTAATATGAAGCTCTGAAGATGAAATTATGTAAAAACTTTTTGCTTAATCAAACATAATATATAAAAGCATTTTTAGCACATCATAATTTCAAAATATATAAATCCTTTAAACTCTTTCTCCTCAAAAAACTATTTTTAACATTTCATTATTATGGAATGTTGCTTTATAATTATTTAAAGCTATATACTTTGTAAAACAATTTTTTTTAATCCTTACACTCCAAGCAAGGCGATAAAGCCACTAACATGCAAATATGAAAGAATATGAGAAAAAGAAAACATTATTGAAGAGGAGAACAATCAATGAACAGAAATTAAGAAAATAATGATTGACATAAATTTAAATTTTTGAAGCTCAGTGTTGAGTGGAAAGCAAGAGGCCAAAAAAAATCAAGTGTGAATTGCAAGAGAAGAAACTGTTAGCATAGAACTTATGGTTGCATCTAGCCATTTCAGCTGTAAAATGATGAGACCTTGTTGCCAATCTAGTACTGCACTTAAATTTGTAAAGTTGAAGTACTAAAGAGGAAAGCTCATCAGAACAATTACCATGAAAGTGTTTCTAGAAAAGGCACAGGGAAGCCCAGCTATGTCAGCGGGAAAGTGACTGAAGCCAAGATGTCAGGTTAGGTCTGATTACAGATTCTTCTTTGGATTTTGTCAAGAATGTCTAGATATATGACAGAGGATGTGACAGCCATATTCAATGCATAGTGCAGGGCGTGATTTAGGCCTTAAAAGTCACCTGGGCTAATAGAATTTGGGGTCCCTTCATTACTTATGTTGCCACCCACTAAAAAAAACAAAATGTATTTTTAGATGATGATTTTTTGGTGTAAAACATGAAACACTTGAATTAAAATTTTTAATGATAATAATCCAGTTTATATCATTAGCAACTTCATGATATTTTTTATCTCAAGTTTAGATCCTTACAACTTCCACTTCAAATACCCTAAATTGCTTCAAATTAGTCCAAATGAGGGCCATTAAATTTGGAAATAAACAAGTCTCCTCTGTTCTTATATCTTCATTTTTTAAAGTTTTAGTAGGGACCCAAGACTAGAGGTCATTTAGGGGCCCCTCTAGTATGGGCTATAGCTCAGACTCTGCCTAGCATTGCATGGACGAATGGTAGACTCATAATTATTTAAAATAGATTCTGGTGAGAAAAATTGCCTAGAACTAACTTTCTTTGCCTAAAAAAAAATTGCAATAAAAATTTGCCAAGCAATTGTCATATTAAATATTCACTTGCATTATTTACATTATTCAGATTGTTATCCTCATCTTCATTGAGGTATTCACAACACTTCAGCCTTCTTCAGATGATTGGAATTTCAAACAGAGGTAGATTGTTCTAGTTCCACGTGTCATGCCTCTTCCGGATGTCTCAGTTATTTCCCTTTAACTCAACCCTCCAAGTTTTGGTTCACCACTGCTGTGACCTGGTATTGAACTCACAACTCTTTGGGTCTAGTTACTGGATCTAACCAATGTCTTTATCCACTGAGCCACTGTGTATGAATTTTTGAGATTTATAAACCTAATGTCTCAGCAACCATTTTTTACCAGTGCTCATATTACAATTTTTTTCTATTATTATTACATTTTTTACCAGTGCTTATATTGCAATTTTTGATGTTATTCATAGCTTTTCTCTAGCACTCCTTATTACTGGTTCCCATATTATATTCATTTCTATGCCTGGTTGGCCGAAACATTATGAATATGGCAATGAAGATGAGGATAACAGTCCGAATAATGTAAATAATGCAAGTAATCATAATACCTCATCTCAGAGATATGGACAGATATTAAATATTCAATTTCATGTTTCAAGAAAAAAATTTTAAACTTTACTTTTTATCAGTTTTTTATTTTCTGATTTAAAGATTAAATATTAAAGAACATGTCAGTTGTAGGTGAGAAAATATTTTAAATTTAATAAAATTTCTGTGTCTAATAATTTCCATTTTGCTGTTCGACATTTAAGGTTCCTTTTGGTCCGTTTGCCTTCATGCCAGGACAATTGGTGCACACGAATGAAATCATGGTCCTTCTTGGAGACAACTGGTTTGTAGAAAGATCGGCCAAACAAGCAACTCAAATTGTTAAAAGGAGAATAAAATGTAAGTTGGATATACTCAAATACACGTATCGACTAAAAATAATTTAAGTAATAAAAATCTGTTGGATTAATAAATAAAAAAATCCATCCCTTTCATTAGCATACAAAACTGAGCAGATGTGTCTATTTCAAGAGTCAGAGAAAAATCTGTTTAAAGGCACTATTTAATTTGGTTGGTCATTGACACACTCTGTAGCCGAGAGGTCAAAGCACGTCAGATCTAACAATGGTTTCCCTTAAGGAATGCAGGTTAAAATCCTGCAGGAGAGCACACGTTTTTCTTTAATAGGATTTCTTGAATATTCAGGCCAGGAGATGAAAATAATAAATTTACTGTTTAATAAATAAACGGAATGTCTACTAAAATACAAATCTCCACTAAGTATATATATATATATATATATATATATAAAAGAAAGATGTTGTAGTGGTTCCAACGAGAGAAAAGTATGTATATTAAAAAGAAGAGAAGAGAGGTGCCGCAAACGTTTTTGGTTGTAATGTGTATTTTTTTAGAAAAAAATATTATGCTTTATTTTCCATAATTTTACTACACATGTTTCTGGTCTCGTGACTGTCTTCAGGTAAAAGCGGAGATTTCCACATATTATTAAAAATAATTAATTTTTTCCTTATGTTTTTCAATGTTAAATATTCTCGATATGAGACATTCTCTGTTTTTGTATTAGTAATCTGAATGTCTTTCTTGAATTGGCAAAGAAAAGTTCTGCGCGAAGGGTTATAAAACAATTAAGGTTGGTCCAAGAGAAATGATGAATTACTTATCGGCATTTTATCTTTTAATGTTTTACTGACCCCTATGTGTTCTTGGATCTGTTTCCATTTTTGTGTGTTTCTGTCAGCATGTATATATATATGCTAAACAGTATTAGTTACATTTATCAGCCTGAATGTTCAAGAAATTTTGTACAGATAGGAATCAAGCCTGTACCCTATACAGAACCATCATTTAGCCTGAGGTGCTGTAACCATTGGGACACAGAGAACTTCCGGTTAAGCTAAGTTTGAATTACTGCTTTTAAACACACACCTACACTGATTTTTCTTGATCTATCATATCTGTCCTGAAATTGTAACCTAACGTAAACAATGACAACATATTATATGCAATGGATTAAATCCGACAAATATTTTAATATCTTTTCTGTTTATAAGTTTTATTATGGATACACTTATTTGAGTAAATGCTCTGTTTTTTTTAATTAAACAGTATTAATTACATTTTCCATCCTGAATGTTTGAGAAATTGCTAAACTGGAAGTTCTCTGTCGCTGAATGGTCATAGCACATCAAGCTTAATGAGAGTTCTGTATAGGATACAGGTTTGATTCCTGTCCTAGGGCACATATTTTCTACAAAAATTCTTGAATATTCAGGCCAGTAAATGTAATAATTAATCCTGTTTAATTAAAAAACAGAATATTTACTTAAATAAGAGTATCCATAAAAAAAATGTATAAGCAGAAAATATATTAAAATATTTGTTGGATTTAATCCATTTCATATATATATATATATATATATATATATGGTGGTAGAATCTCTAACTGATGCCAAATCGATCAGGTTTTGATCCCGGCTTGAAGCAATTGGATTTCTAGCCACATTGATGAGCTGTGATACAGCAAAACAGTCTGTCTGTGGATTACTATTTATGCTCTTGAAATAATTCAATTGAGCTCTCAGTGGCTGCTGCTGCTAATCAATACTCTTCTACTCAAATCAAACTCTTCTAGTTACTGACGTCATAGTAAAAATGTTAAAATTTCCCTTTCTCTTTGCTGTGTGACGATAGCTTAGGGGTAGAATCTCTGACTGATGCCGATACACCAAAACAATCTGTCTATGGATGACTATAGGAAATGGATTAAATCCAACAGATTTTTAATTTATTTGTTTAAATCTTATTTTATAAATAGATACTCATATTTGAGTAGATGCTCTGTTTTTTTTTATTTATTTATTTACATCTAACAGCCTGAATATTTTGAGAAATCTTGTTAGAAAGATAATGTGTCTTCCGGCAGGATTTTGAGAATCGGGTAGTATGTGTTCAAAAGCACTATTTTGGTTTGGTTTGATCAGGAGGTCCTACGTCATCAAGTTGGTCTAAGGCACATCAGATCTAATGATGGTTTCCCCTAGGAGACACAGGTTCAAATCCTGCTGGAGTATGGATATTTTTCTAACAAGATTTCTTGAAAATAAAAACTTTATCTCATTATTTTAGTGAAAAACAAACAAGAAATAGATAATCTCTAAACCACATTTGAAAAAATTCTGCCCTTAACTTTATCTATGAACTGAGTCAAAAACAAACTTCCATTCTTACATTCTTGTAAAATACATTAACAACACTTTCACCACCTCATTATATAAAAACCCACTAGAAGAAACTCTTACCACCTTAACTTTAAAAGTGAATGCCCACTCAGATACAAAATTGCAGTAATAAAAAATTTCCTAAATAGAGCACACCAGAATTCATCCTCTTGTCTACTTTTCCTTAAAGAATTCAATAATGTAAAACAAATGCTAGTTAACAATGGTTTTCCTAACTACCTCATCGACCACCAGATTAGATTATTTCTTTCCAAAGTAACTAATAACGATATTGAACATACAAACAAAAACAATAACATTAACATCTTCTATAAAAGCCAAATAAATATCAACTATAAGCAAGATGAATTTTCACTTAGAAATATCATAAAGAAATACACTACCCCAATTGACCTGAACAAGAAAATTAATTATCTATTACAAAAAATTTAAAACAGCTAATCTTATCATCAAAAATAATAACACACCTGCAAAATCAAAACTACAAAGTACCACTCTTACTTATGAATTCAAATGCCTCTTAAGGAACTGTGTTCCTGATCAAACCAAACTCATAAATAATTACATCGGTCACACTGCTACATGCGTATCCAAACAGCTCATACTACACCTACCTACCATAGCTCCATTAGGACATATTTAGACACACACAAAATCCTACCAGATTCTATCTGAAACATACTAGTAGAAAATACAAGCATAATAACCTCATCCACATGTAAAAAAAGATTAAAATAATAGAAGCACTAATAATAAGAAAAGAAAAAACCAACATTCAATAATATTAACTATAAACATGACCACAATGTGCTGACCATGTTTGGAAAATAAAACATTCCTATAACTCTAGATACATATATAACACAAGCCATAGTTAAAAAGTAAAAATAAAACTCATCCTTGATAATGGCTAAAAGTATGGTTGAAAGCACTTGGAAATACAGAATATTTGGACAGTTTTTACACAATTTGTGTTCAGAAAAGAAAACATTTTTTCTAACACAAGAAAAATTAAATAAAAAGCTTAATCGCAGTACCTTGTCTGTCATCTTTAGTGAATCATGTATATATATAACCAATTGTTGGTCAAAATTGTTTTTATTTTGTTTTTTTTACTCTCCATCCCACCCTTATTCCCCATTCCTGTCTCACTCCCCCCCTTCTGTCACACTTCCTGTTGTGTGCACATAAAATTAGCCAATAGAATTAACTAGCATCTACCACCCGACGGGAACTTAATGGTTGAAACCATGGTAGTGGGTGTGTAAGTGATTCCTAATTTTTTTAATATTTTATATATATATATATATATATATAGTCTAGAATTTTAGAAAATTTTCATGTGAGACCTTTATTAATTTCAAAGAGTTAGAAAACTCTAATCTCCTTCAAAGTTGGATCCTCTGCCCTTCTTGTAGTTCTCCATCCTCTTTGTGAAGTTCCCATAGAAAACATCCAAAATGAAGGTGTCCAAGACTATTGTCACAGCTTCCTCGTTTCTCAACATCTTCAAAACAACTACCCCTAAGGTTCTCCTTCAGCATGGGCAACAACCATAAAGTCCCAGGGAACAAGGTCTGGATTGGAGGGAGGGTAAGGAACAGTTCTGATGTACACCTCTGTCAACACAAAACTTTATTGCATACCAAGCTTCCAAATTGTTTTCACATACCAACTACATTCTGCAAACTAGTCAGCTGTAACAAGTACTGCTTAGTAAGGTGTGTTCACAGAACTGTTATAGTGGTCTCCAATATAGAATAATAAAAGGGTGATATGTCTGCTTATTAGATGTATAGTGCTTAGTAGGGTGTGTTCAAAGTAAAAGATTTTTTATTTGGTGAAAAATAACCCTATGAAAAAAAATAGTTAAAACAAATGTTTGAGGTAATGTTTAATTTATAAAGCCAAGGGCACACAACAAAGACATGACATGAGCCGAGCTTAAAAAAGGCAGACGATAAATTTATTAACACATAAAAAATGAGAGAATTACACAAATTAAGTGCTTTATGTGCCAGATGATTACCAATGACATGTCTGTACAAATAATCTCTGCTAATAAAATATGTCTCTTTTACAATAAAAATCACTATGCTGCATAAGATCCCCAGAAAAGGTAAACAATATAAAAATAAATGAAGAAAAGGGAAAAATACTTTTCTCAATAATTTTCAAAGAATTGGTACAATGTTTGAAGCAAAGTTCATGATAACAGCAAAGAACAGAACAATCACATCAATTGAAGAATTTGCCTTGATGTAGGAGCAACTTTGATGTTCCTTTGAAATTCTTGTCAAATTTCTTCTGTATTGTTTTTCTTTCTTGACTGGGCTGATCTGGGTTCATGCAGCAGCTGTTCGTTGATTCCTCAGATTCAATTCCTGGTTCTCTATTTATTCACCCAGATAGGCTCCAGATTCACTTCTTGGAATTTGGAGGGAAATCTTTTGATTGGTTCTAAATGAAAAACAAACGCAGCTATTTTCCCACAAATCGAAATGTACCAAAAATATTTTTGAAATTCAGATGTTTAAGCAAGAGCCCAATGTAGCATCTGTTTTCTCTCAGAAAATCAGGCGATACACACTCAAGCACCTTAAGTTTCTTATAAAAGAGCTGTTACAGTTTTCTCCAATCTAGAATAAATAATGTTGGCAGGTATAGTAAGGGGATACTAAAATTACAATAATCGGTTATAACTGTCCCTCCGAAAAAAAAAAGTCTCAAAACTTCTGGAATGCACCTCGTAACTCATAATTTTTTTCTCTGCTAAAGAATGAAGTGAAGAACTTGTGCTCTTTGGTATACTCATGAACAGATGTTCCGTCAAGGAGACCCTCTACCTTAAAATCAGCTCACACCTTAAATGGATCTCGTACATACGGTTCATTGCTAAAGATGTTGGAAAAATGGTTAGTTCCCTGCACCTCTCCAACAAGTAACTAACTCCTTCTGCTATCCTCTCTCTTTACAAGAGCAAGATCAGGCTAAAAATGGAGTACTGCTGCCATATACAGGTAGGAGCTGCCCAGTCTTCACTTTCCAGTCTCAATAGAGTCCAAAAGTGTCTCTGTGGAGGTGATGAATTATTTTCCGCCTTACAACCCCTTTCTCGCAAACGAAACAGCGCAAGCCTCTTGCCGCTATATAGCTATGTCCATGGAAAGTGTTGTGAATTTTTGAAGATCAAAGTTGACTGAAAAGCAAGAAGCTGGAAGAGTTCTACAAGTAAGAAGTGCAAGAATCCTTTTGATATAACATTTTTTTGCCTGATCCTAAGTTAAACATTTACCAAAATTCTTTATTTCATAAAATTTGTTTTTGTATCTTATGTCTAATAAGTCTTATAAAATATTTATAATTTTTGGCCACTTTGAAAATATTAAACAGAAAAACTCATATGTTTAGACAATATTTTTAACGATCTAATTTTTGCTTTATGATTTCAGCCACAGAAAAACAATTGGAAGACCTGCAACTTCAGAAAAATCTTTTGGTAAATCGAACTAGTTTTACCAATGAAATTCATCATCTTACCGAGGTATGTACAGTAAGTCCCCAGGTTATGATATTACTGACATACCACTGATTTGAGGTTATTACGCAATCTCCATTCATCTTGTTTCAACTTATACCATTTGCCTTGTATATAAGATGGTATGGCTCATTTCCTAGCTGTACCCACATTGAATTTTTGTGCATCTGCTCTCTTTCGTTTGTGTTGTGTTTGTGGAAACATATTACCCTGTATTATGGCTCTCAAGTGTTGTGTAACCTCTTCTGATGGTGGTGCTTCTAAGAAAAAGAAGGCAATCCCCATGGAAGTGAAATTAGACATTGCTAAATGCTCTGAAAAGGAAAATGAACATTGGCCAGATACTTGGCTTAAGTTGCTTGACTGTTGCTTTATATATATATATGTGTGTGTGTGTAGATATATTAAGTTTCCCTGTAAATGATAAGGAAATTATCTTGTTAAACTATAAGCTGGTGAATTCCCAATAAAGAAGAAAACTCAAATTTGTTTTTCCTTTCTTCCCCAGATTTGCTAACATAAAAATAAACAAAAGTTGCTATGTATATTATTTTCTACCATATTAGTTACATTCAAATGTCAATCTTTTCTAATGATTGAATCCAAGCATTAAAAAATGAACAAACCATTTAACACTTCTGTTACTGTTGACATGTTTATATATCTTTCAAAACTTACATTGCCTGCTGTTGACATATTTTCAAACCACTATTAAATCTTGGTTCAGAAATTAACACTTAGTACACTTTTGAAACCTATACAGACATACAATTTGTTTTGTGATGTATTTTTATTATATTCAGTGTTAGGTGTCATTAGGCTTCATCTGTATTGCAGAGTCTCTGATTATTATCAAAATGGTGGCAACAATGAAAATTTGCCATCTGTGTCTTTATTGTCATTTATTTCCAATTTATAGCAATTTCCAATTTTTCAACCAAAATGGCCAGCACAGCCAGGCAACAACACTATAACAATGCTGCAGTGAAAATTTTAAGCAAATTCTGGCACAAAACTTTAGCAACCTAAATCCTGGTCAAGATCCTAAGTTGCTTATTAAAAAAAAATCGTATATGAAATATAAAAATGTGTCTTATGAAAACTTTTAATTTTTAGGGAATGGGTGACATAAAAGAAATTAATGAAAAATATGATGAAGAAAAGGAGAAAGAATGGAAAGGTAAGTTGAAATTTATTAAATTGATAAAACATTTGGCTGTGATCCAATTTTCATTACCATTTATTCAGTTAGTGCATTTAGTGTTGCCGCTGTGGTCACCACTCTCTTTCATCTAACAGCTGTGAGTAATGGTGACATTCAAGACAGAATAGAGCAATGGCTTGTCAGTTCCTTCTGCACTGGGGATGTTGAGGTTATCTTGTTACACCTCTCAGAATTTAAAGAAGCAGGACCTACAAGGAGGCAGGTGGTTTGAATTCAGAGTTTTCCTTCTCCTAGACTGGTTGCCAATCAAGGCTGTAGGCCCCAGTCTGTCCTGCTATTTATTCATAGCTGAGGGGAAGAGATGAATTCATGCCTTCCCCAAGGGTATTAGTATGTGTGTGAATGTAACAAACTTGACTGGAATTAGAACTCGGCTCTCCAATTCCAATATCTGAGCCACTATCCATTACTCCACAATGCTTCCACTGATCCAGTTTTATTTAAATATAAGAAAGTGCCTTTTAAATCAAACCAATTTTTTTTCCAGTTGAAGGTTTCATTCAGCAAAGAGCATTTATCTTATTATCGCTAGAATTATTAAGTTTAAAAATAAGTATATTACATTTATAATAATAATGGATCTATTAAACATGTATATTTCATATATCAGTATTAAGTATAAAGAATGTCTTTTAATGAAACAGACTTTTTTGCTGTTGGAGCTTTTGTGCTGAAAAGAGTGTTCATCCTGTTATTGGTCAAACTATTAAGAATTGTGCAACATTTTGCAGTTTCTTAATGTTTTTGATGTGAAATAAATATTTGCCTCGTTTTGATGGCCAACTCATTGGTTGTCAAACAGAATGGATTCAGAAGTGTTGCATCAACTGGAAAAGATTTCCCCCAACCCCAGATAAGTGGATGCAAAAGACAAACAGGAAATTAACTTGACCTCCATTCCCAAGAGAAACCTGGAGGAAAATGTCCACTTGAATTGACCCAGAGGATAACCACATTTGATACAAGTGATTGACAAATTTTAGGAAAAATATCATAAAATCAACTGAGCCTGAAATAATTTCCAATGTATTTTCCTAACAAAAATCATTTCCAATGCATTTTAGAATAAAAATCCTTTCCAATGCATTTTCATTATAAAAATCCTTTCCAGTGCATTTTCCTAATAAAAATCATTTCCAGTGCATTTTCCTAACAAAAATCATTTCCGATGCATTTTCAGAATAAAAATCATTTCCAGTGCATTTTCAGAATAAAAATCATTTCCAGTGCATTTTCAGAATAAAAATCATTTCCGATGCATTTTCAGAATAAAAATCATTTCCAATGCATTTTCATAGTCAAAATGTGTAATTTATTGAAAATCCTTGCTAGTTATTCCCCTTTTTATGACTTATTTCCTTTCAGGATATGTGTGATCCCACCAAACTTAACAACTTCCATCTTGTTTTTCAAATCTAAAATAATCTTAAACAGCTAAGCATTTATTTCAACATATATTAACTATCATGTTAAAAGGTCTTTTTTTTCTCTTCCTTGTGAAACATTTCTTTGCATTAGCAAAAAACACTTGTGTATAATTTGGGATTTATATAATATACAACTTTTTTTATTAAATCTAACATATTTAAATCTATTTTAAAAACATTATAGAACATAATCTATGTGTCACCAGAATCTGAAGGCACATTGAAATAGTGAAAGATGCCTTAAAAAGCTAAACAAAGTATTAAGAAACAGGAAAATTTTGTTAGAAACAAACAAAAGAGTGCTGAACTGCTGTGCAATATCCCTCCTTGGGATGCAGTGAATGCTTGACAATTTTCTCATCAATACAGAAGAGACTAACAGGTAACAGATATGTAGTTCTACAGGAAGATACTGAGAATATTATGGAGTGAGTAACAAAAGGTTTGATGGAAAATGAAAACAAAAAAGACTTAGAATCAGAAAGAGTTGAAATTTTTAGGCCACGTAATAAGAAAAGTGGGCTTGGAGAGTTGAACACTTACAGGACATAATGAAGCCAAGAGAGGTGAGGGTGGGAGTGGGTAACTTACCTGACAAGCTTGTGTAAATTGTTGGCAGAACATTGAATGGGAAGCATAGTAAAGTGACAGACATTGCATAGAGGCACAAAAGAGAGGAAGTTATGGAGAGCCATCTCCTGAAGGGATGCAACACATGAAAGAAGTTAGGAAGAAAGATTTAGTCTCATTGTGAGAAAAATGCATGCACACACACACACACACATACATTTTTCCTTCTTGAATTGTTAATGTATTTTGCCTTTTTGAGATTGTGGGTTACCCCTACATAGGTTTTCTAGTTTTCATTGAGAAGTCATTAGAGGGGTGCTGTCAAACAGTTATTAAAAAAAAACAGGACACTTCCTGTCTTTCTTTTTTTTTTCCTTCTACCATGCAGTAGAAGTAACTCTAACAGAACCTTGTTCTTGAATCTGGGGATATCTTTCCTTGGTTGACTAACCTTTTTTCACACACACGTGTATCTCCCACATAATTCCTAACTTTTAATATCTTCCTTCTTTTGCATATATACTAATGGATTTTTTTCTTTTTTTACTCATTGTTTCTATTTATTTACTTTTAATCAATTCACCCCAAGCAAAGCAATAATACCACTAAGATGCAAGGTGCTACTGGCAGTGAAAAAGAATGAAAACACATTAAAACTGGAAACCCTGACCCTAAACAGGGAACAAGGGATACACCTTTACTCCTGTTCAAAAGACCAGGGAGGAATGTGAACCAGATAATAGCCATAACTATCTATTCCTTTTGAGGAAAAACTTTTAAAAATAAATAAAATTTCATTGTTTAGGTGAAAGCATTAGAAGTATAGAGTTGAAGTAGACTTTAGAAGGAACCAGAAACCCAATCCTAAACAGGAAAGAAGGGATAAACCTCTACTCCTGTTCAAAAGACCAGGGAGGAATGTGAACCGGACAATAGCCATAACTATCTATTCCTTTTGAGGAAAAACTTTTAAAAATAAATAAAATTTCATTGTTTAGGTGAAAGCATTAGAAGTATAGAGTTGAAGTAGACTTTAGAAGGAACCAGAAACCCAATCCTAAACAGGAAAGAAGGGATAAACCTCTACTCCTGTTCAAAAGACCAGGGAGTGTGAACTGGATGATAGGTGAACATATCTATTCCTGTTGAAGAAAAAATAAATAATAAATAAAATTTCAGAGTTTAGGTGGAGACATTAGGAGTATAGATTTGAAGTAGACTTTACAAGGAACAGGAAACAATGGATGAACCTCTACTCCTGTTCAAAAGACTGGTGAGTGTGAACCGGACTATAGGCAATCCTATAAAAACCAAAATATAAAATAACACCTTGTTGAAATTGTCTTCCATTTTTTTACACCAGTCATTTATATGTGCAGAATATCATTATTGTTGATTTTGGTCTAACCAGAAGCAGTGCCTGCATCAAGAGAAATCATTGTTTACTTTGCTTTAGTTTATTTCTTTAAAATATTAAAATGTCAGTCTTTCCAATTGAAATATCTTTGGATGATTTTTTTTGTTTTTCAGTTCAGCATAAAAAGAACGTTAAAAAGTACCATGCTGATTTGCAACGAAAGAAACTTGAGGATAAAGAAGCAAATCAAAAGAAACAGGAAGATCAAAGTCTTTGGGAAAGATTGGAGGAATTGGAGAAATTAGAAGCAGAACGAAATGAATTAGAGTAAGTATCAAGGATGAAATTAACTTTTCTTTTCTTTTTAAATCATTTCACCCCAAACATTGCAATAAAGTCACTAAGATGCAAGGGGTTACTGAGTATGAAAGAATACAAGAAGAAGAAAATCATTAAGAGAGAATGATGAAAGAACAGGAATTAAGAAGACAAGATAATGATTGACATTGTATTTAAATTTTTAAAGATCAAAGTTGACCAGAAAACAAGAAGCTGGAAGGGAGTTCCACAAGCAAGAAGTTCAAGAGAAGAAACTGTTAGCATAGAACTTAACAGTTACATCTAGCCAATTCCACTGTAAATTGATTAGACTAGTACTGTCCTTAAATTCATGAATAGGTACCATAGAGGAAAGTAATATTTATTTTGAGAATACAAAAATGTATCACAAGGCCAAAAGGGAGGATAGGAGAAGACTAGTCTTTAATCTGTCTTATCTTAAACTTAGCTGACCACAATTAATGACCAAAACATACCACAATTCCAAAAGAACATGTTCTTATATACCATTCTCATTACAGCCACCATAACATCTCAATGTCACTATGAAATCCTAACTAGTTCCCATATGTACAATTTGTCTGTAGGGGGTGGGAATAAAAATAACAACTTCTAAAAATGAAACCCTAAAGAGGAAAATTCATCAGAACAATTACCATAAAAATATTTATAGAAAAGGGAAGGTACGTTACAGCAGTGGGAAAGTGACTAAAGCCGAGATGCCAGGTCAAAACCAATAACATTGTAGATTCTTTATCAAGAATCTCTAAATATACAGCAGACCAGATGTGGTAGCAATATTCAAAGCAAGGACAAATGGTAAACTTAAAAATATGTAAGATAGATTCTGGCAAGAAAAATTGTCTAAGTTGACATAGTGAACCAACTTTCTTAGCTGCAGACTTAGCAATTGACTCAATATACTCTTTCCACTTTGTCAGCTGAAAACATTAGTCCGAGAAGGTGCAATGAGTCACTCTCTTGGAGGTTAACATCAGACATGCTAAAAAATAATTTATTTGAAACCATCATTCCATTTGATACTTAGCCTTGTAAGTCAGTACCTTGTGTCCAGTTTTTTCTTTGGGTTTGTTTAATTTACAGTTTTACAGTGATCGACCAGCATAGATATCGCTTTGAAATTATAGAACTTCAATTTGGTTTTAATTACAGAATTTTCTTCTATTGAGCCACACTATTTTAATTCAGTTATTTATTGCTTTTCTAGTCTGACAATCTTCTTTGGATTTTGTTAAGAATCGCTAGATACACAGCAGAATCTCTAGTGACAGGAATATTCGAAGTATGGACAAATGGTAGACTTATAAATATGTAAGATAGATTCTGGCAAGAAAAATTGTCTCGCACAGCACATTAAACCAACATTCCTAGCTGCAGACCTGACAATTGATACAATTTTCAAATGTCAGTGGAAATCATTAGTCCAAGAAGGTGCAGTGAGAGCGACTCTCTTAGAGGTCAGCATCAGCTATGCTGATGGAATATGCTATCTCATTTTTGTTTCATTTTTCTGCCTTTCTGTGTTTCTATTTTCTGCACCAGCTTCAGTCGTCATGATTCTTCTGTGTGTGACTTTTTAATTGTGTCTGTCTTAATTGCCATAATAATATCCTGTTCCAGACAAAGAACTATATCCAACCATTTCTTTTAACTATTTCGGATTCCAAATTTCCTTTTTTTTTTTTTTTATGGCAGTGAGGATGATACTGCTGCTGATACTAAACCCTCTCAAGAAGAGAGCCAGCCACCTCCAAGTGCTGAAAGAACACTTTCCCCAGGTCAAAAGACTGTTCGGTGGTTAGATGAATTAACAGAGGAGAAGGATCCCACAGACAGTTCAAGTTCAGAATCTGACGAAGGTACAGAGCACGACAAGAGGACAGAAAATAAAGGAAATCCTGGAGTGATTCACTTTACTCATTCCCCTGTTGTGCCTTGTTTAACAGAGGTAAAAACACTTTGAAACTTTCTTCAAATTTTGTTGTTTTATTCACAGATATTTTATTATTCACATTGATAGAATATTTATTACTTGTCAAGTATTGAAAAAGATTACTTGTCAGTATTGAAAAAAAATTTTATAATTTTAAAAGAGGGTCCTATTGATGATATAAATTCAGTCTCAAATGAATCCCTGGCTGCTTAAAAAGTTATATGTACTTTGAATTTGAAACTATGCTTATGGCCACATGTTGAAACACTGGTTCCCATATGATCACCAAAGTTAAGCAACATTGAGTCTGGTCAGTACCAAGATGGGTGACTGCTTGCAAATACCAGGTGTTATATGGTATAATGACTCGGAATTGTTAATCAGAGAGCCCAATTCCAATTTCAGTTGGTTCTGTTATATTCACTTACAGGCAAATACCCTTGGGAAAGGTATGAATCCATCTCTTCTTCCCCCAGCTATAGGTTAATTAGGAAGACTTGCATCACTAAATCATTATTATTATCTCAAAAAAATTCTTATAACCTAAAAATATTTCCTGGCTTTAAATAACCTGCAAAGGGTTGATAAGTTGTAAAAAATGAATCAATCTTGTCTAGTATAAACATAATATTTACAATTTTTTTCATTATTTAATGTTGACCTTTCATTTCATGGTTTGTTTTATGTGATACTAGCAGCAATACCAATGTTGTTTTGAAATTAATTTTGTTTAAATAAAAAGACGGACACTTCATTTTATTTGTATAGATTATTAAAATGACTAAGGGAAGTAACCACTCATTAACTTACTACCAAAAGTTGATTTACCTCCCTTACAGCTATATTTTGTACATAGGAATCAATATTCAATTTACATGAGAAATGGTTTCTTTGACCTTAATTTTGACCTTTCATGACATTCTAGGTTAATTTTACATAGCCTATCTACATGGCAAGTTTGGTTGAAATCCATCTTGTATTTTCTGAGTCTATAGTGAACAGACAGAAACATAATTTTATCTGTATAGATCCTCCTCCACCCATTGCAAGCAGTGCAGTCTATTTGGTGATGGAGGGTGTAAGTCTTAGGAGTATACTTAACTATTTTTTCTTGACCAACTTTTTTTTTAATTTAATGCTAGAATTTATGCAATAAAAGGCTTGAAAGGCAATTAAAGTTTTTTCACCCCAAGCAAGGTAGGAATGCAACTAGTGTACAGGGGGTTACAGGGAGTGAAAGTGAAAGAGATTAGGTAGGATTGAAGAAAGGACAGAAAGATGAACAGGATTCAAGACAATAGAAGATGGCAATTGATGCTGCATTTAAATTTTTGAAGATTGTAAATGAAAGGGAGTTCCGCAGGTTGGAAATGAGAGAAAGGAAACTGTTGGATTAGAAGTAGTGGTTGCATTTAGCTATTGCAATAGTAAACATGTGGGGCCTAATGGCCAATTTAGTAGCATGCTTAAATTCATGTAGTCAGGACACCAGGGAATAAAGCCCATCAGAGCAGTTGCCATGGAAATATTTGTAGAAAAGAAAGAAGGAAGACATGTCATGTTGAAAGTGACTGAAGTCAAGATACCTGTTACTGTTAAAATGGTTATGTTGTATGAGCTGTGAGGTAGGAAGTGAAGATTATGAGAATAAGGAGGATAGATAACAACTGACTCTTGACTTGAAGAGGTTGAGATAGTAATGTTCTGGGAAGTACCAAAATGGGAACCTGTTCCACAAGGTGACAGTTCTTGAGATAAAAGCTGTTTGAGTGGAACTTCCTCCTTTTAGAATACAGAGGAATGAAGATGTTTTGATTCTTGGAAGTAACATGGTACATCCTAGAAGTAAAGGTCTGAACTGGTAAACTTCCTCCTTTTAGAATACAGAGGAATGAAGATTTTTTGATTCTTTGGAAGTCAAAAGGTTGCATGTTTATATATTTTAGGTATGGTATGTGTTTATATATGATAAACAGTTAAGTTTCAACCACAGACCATTTCTCTTTTTATGGTGACTGTAGGGAAACAAAGTTCTTAATGTCTCTTGGATATGTCTGTTTTCCTTATGGTCCAGGAATTAGGGTAAGTATAAGCATTATATTAATAGTCGAGTTCAAGTCAGTTTTGTGCAGAGTAAGGAAAAAGAAAACCGACATCCCATAACCATGTTTAAATCTACCGATGATAAAGTAAGTATAAATCTTCCTTTGGTTGTTTCAACTCTGCACAAGGCTGACTTGAGCACACCCATTGTAACAATGCTTATGCTTATTTACAGTACATTATTACACCATCTTGACACCCTATGAGCACCTACTAAATTGGCAGCCCAGAATTCCTTGTTGATGTTCAGCCGTTACCTAGCAACAGGTGGTCCATTATTATTATTAATCCTATTATTAAACCAAAACCAATTTTAGCACAGTGACATTAAGTTCAGATTTATTCAACAATCAACTGACAGAATAGATATAGTCTATCTATCCACTCATAACTTTCCACAAAATTCCAAATGACTAAGCACCAAGGTTTTTGATCTGTTTATTTTTTTTTTTTTAAATACTGGTGTTTGCTGAACTTTACCAAGGCCTTCCATTTACAATTATAGTTTTTACTTAACTACATCACCTAACCAGTAAAAATCAACACAGAATTTTAAAAGATTTAAAACCCTATTTACATTATTTGGACTATTGTCCTCATCTTTGTTGCCACAATGTTTCGGCCATTGTACGCTCCAGCCTTCTTCAGGTGGTCAGTATGTCGAACTGAACCCTTTATTTCACTTGCTGGAGTAGACTGTTCTAGTTCCAAGTGCCATGTCTAATGGATGTCAGTTATCTCCTGTTAATTCACCTCTCCAAGTTCTTCACTGCCTTAACCAGGTATTGAACTCACAACTCTTTGGGTCCTGTCACTGGATCTAACCAACACCTTTATCCACTGTGCCATGTATCCTTAAAGATAATGTAAACAGTGTACATATCTCATCTCAGAAATATAGACAGATATTTAAAACCCTATAAATTACTCCAATCAAATTTCAAAAAGATCAAAACAATTCCTGCAAAAACTCAGTATTCATTGAAAAAGTTTGTTTTTTTTTATTCAAGACAATAGTGTCCATAATCTGATTCATACAACAATCAAAAGCTTCCCTAATTAAATAACATCTTAGCTTTATTGCAATTCTTTTTTTTTCATTTTCTTATTTCCCCATATACAATGCTGGCTTCGATAAATGACAAGAGAAAAAATTACTAATACTTTAAAAATGCCTAAAAAATTTTTATTTATATACAGAAATTAATCTCTTTTTAATTCAGATTAACTCTAGCTAAACCATCATCTTTCAAATAAATCGAATTTTAAATTCAAAGAAGACATTTATGATTTAAAATATTTAATTTTTACTTTTCATAGTACTGGGCTTCACTATCTCACTTTCCTCTTCCTATCATCAAGCAAAATGTTCCGTTCATAATTCCCTCTCTGTTAAAGCTTAACTCTGACTCCTATGAGAATATTCTCCCTCTTATAAGCTTGTATCTCTCTTCTCTCTCACTGCTTTTAACAATTATGACTGAGATTTATCATCCCATATAGAGCATCCTTTGGCAGTTTAAAATTTCTCTTGGGGAATCCCTTAGTTTTAGTCTCTTGGTTTGGGGGGGGGCTTTCCTTTTGAGGGTGGGGCTAACCTCCTCTCCACCCATCTATCTGCATACATGTACTGTCTGTGCCCATGCCTCAGAAACACTTTCTTCTATTGGGTTCAGTCTCTCAATTTTTCAGACACCCCCCCCCACCTTTTCCACAACAGAGGATTTCTTCTCTTTACTCTGACTGCCACCTTCCTGATTCTGAAACTTGAACTTCTATTATTGTCTTCTTCCAAAATGTCTCACTGTCTTTGGCCAGATTGATGGCCACTGACAACCTGGTTGGAAGCCTCCTTAATTATATCATGTCTGAGGCATTCATTCTCCAGCACATCAACAAACAAATAATTCCTTGTTTACATTTCCCAATTCATTTTCATCAACAAAAATATAAGCCCCGTCTGTCTCTCATTTTGTTAATGATATTTATTTGCCTAAATTCTCAAGGAAGAGATAAAATTGTTTCTCTATTCCTGGGCTGATCTCTGTCTAGTGAAAATATAAACCGGATCACTTGCTTGTCAGCTACAGGATCAATCTTCATAACTTCGACCCTCACAACAGATTCATTCTTTGTCTAAATTTCCCAATTCATTTTCATCAACGAAAATATAAGCTTCATCTGTCTCTCTTCTCGTTAATGATATGTGTTTTCTGAATTCCTGAAGGAAGAGATAAAACCACTTCTCCAAATCTATTTTTGTACACATACCTGATTCTCAATATATAAAAAAATAAACTTTAAAAGAGCAAAAATCCAGACGGTCCTATTATAACAAAGAAAAATGTCTCCATTCTCTCTCTCTCTCTCAGCTTACATTTCATTTTGGGCTTAACCCTTTCCTGCTCAGAATTAACATTTAACCCCTTTATGGCCTCAGTGCCACACATTAACCGACTCAAACTGAATAAAATCTGTTTTTTTAATAAATAAAAAGTTTACAATACTTAGATAATAATTCATGTATATCCATAGGTTATAAGTTATTGACATTTGGAAAAACATTCATGAAAGTGTGTTTTGAAAATAATATCCAATAATGCATTTCACAACACATTTTTTGTTATCCATCTGAACATGCCATATAAACAAAATGCATTATCGGATATTATTTTCAAGACATACTTTCATGAACGTTTTTCCAAATGTCAATAACTTATAACTCTGTCAGGATTATATATCCAAATGTATTGCATATCCATAGTTGTTATTTTTTTTTTAGTTTAAGTTTGTGATAGAAATTTTCATGCACTTGTGCTTGGTGTAATGGGGGGAAAAAACTGCAAAATCAAAAAGGAAAAATAAAAGGACTTAAAAGAAAACAAAAACAATTTTCTTTCTTTCTTGTTTTCAATATGGGCTAGCCTTCATATCAAAATGGCAACCAAAAATTGAACAATCCAATAAGGATGCTATTGTACAATCAGAAAAAACATGCCTATTTATGTGCATATTCCTTATATGCGACATGGATTTCAGTTGCGTTTTTGTTTTGCTACATTTAGTGTCTTAAGCATGTGACATAATTGTTTATGTTTTGAAAGGACTAAAAATAAGCAAAAAAAAAAAAAACTCTAAAATATTAATTTATCTGCTGCAAGAACCAGTGCATACTACACCAAAGCCACCCCACCACCACCACTCCAGACATGGGTTGGAGGCAAGCCTGATTGGGACCCTGGGCAGTGCTTTGTCAACTTTGCTATCTTATCAACATTTGTCTTTTTATACCTACATTTATATATATTACAAATTAATCTAAGCACATCTATTAATGGATGAAAAATTTTCACACATTTTGATGTCATTCTGGGTTTTTTTTTTTTTTTTCATCCAAAGCCATGAATTTGTTTTTCTCATGCTAAGTTTCATAAAAAACACTATATAAAATTCACTATATTTATCCACAGTGTTGAATATGTTAAAATTATTCAACTTTTTCACAAGAAAAATCTCCAGTTGATGTTAAAAAAAAACATTATTGATTTATTTAAGACAGAATGACCTATTATGACGTGTCTCTAATCTGGTATTTAGATACATTATTATGACGTGTCTCTAATCTGGTATTTAGATACATTATTATGACATGTCTCTAATCTGGTATTTAGATACATTATTATGACGTGTCTCTAATCTGGTATTTAGATACATTATTATGACGTGTCTCTAATCTGGTATTTAGATACATTATTATGACGTGTCTCTAATCTGGTATTTAGATACATTGTATTTTATTTCAATTTTTCTAGTTGAATTGTTCACCTATATTACATATGATCCATTATTGCACATAATTAGGTTATAATAAAAATTGTATTTTATATAAATGCTAACTTATAAAAATTGAGATGTAGTGGGAGGAGGAAATCATAAATTCAGGGGTGGGGGACATAAGACCCTTGAACCAGCCCCCTGTCTGTTGCTAAGAATCCGTAGATTTATTTTCCCAATTCTGTTTTCTTATTTCAGTTGCCAGCAGCAACCCAAAAGGAGGAAGGAAGTGGTATGATAATTAACAGTCCAACTGATATCTATAAATATTTTGGGCAAAAATCTCAAACAGCACCTAAATCTATTCTGAAGTCGACATCCTTTGAAGGAAATTTACCCCAGGAAAATAGTTCGAGTGTTCCAGTTAAGATGATTGAACAAAAAAGCCATTTCCAGAGAGAAAAGGTTTGTAAATTTGTGATAGAAAATCTCAAAAGAATCATAATTAATAATTCTACAATGAAATATAAAGTTGAGAAATGTCAGGCGTCAGAAAACCAACCGAGTCATTTAAGATATTTTTTCTAAAGTAAAACAACAAAATTGGACACATGAGTCTAGTATTCCAAGCTTAAATTTTATTATATGAAAAATATATCTTCCTTTATAATCAATGAATTATTTCAGAAATTATTGACAATTTCATAAAGCAAAATTTTAGTCTGACTGGTAACCTTACCTTCAATTGCATGTTTTTATTTACATTTGGACTATTGTCCTCATCTTTGTTGTTGTTATCACAACATTTCAGCCATTGTGCCTTCCAGCCTTCATCAGGTGTATATTGATCTAGGTAACCTACAGGGAATTCTGAACAGAACCCTTTATTTAATCGACAGGAGTAGACTGTTCTCATTCCACTGTTCGTGTCTAGGGAGATCTCATCTAGTTTTTATTTTTAGTACTGCTCAGTTATTGCTCAAAGTCCAGGGATTGAACTCACAATTACTATGTCATCAAATTCATGAACCAACATGTTAATCTACTAGGCCAGAGGTTCACAACCAGTGGCGAATTCCAGGATTTCAGAGGGTGAATTGGGGCCACAGATTGGTCAACTCAAAATGTTAACTTTTGAACTCCCCAAGGCGACACAACCCACGGAGAGGTCATCCTGTTTTTTTTTGTTTTCACCAGCTCTTGTGTTTTTTGCCACTACAAAAATAGTCCATGTCAATGTATACGTACTAATAGGGAAAAGAATGAAGATTTTCAATAATATATGCATATTATTTGGAATGCACCTTTTGAGCCGGACAATCTTGGAAAGTGGCTGGGGTGGGGGATGACACTCTGACTTATGGTAAAAATAATGTACCGGGGGGAAAATACCACTCCTCTACAGCAAGGCTGTGCTAAGAGAGCTGAAAACCATACCAGGATTTATTTAAACAATGTAAGATACACAGATGACACTGCGTTGATAGTTACGAAAGTAAAACTACAGGACCTCCTAAACAAGGTAGTAAAGGAAAGTGAGAAGAATGGATTAACCCTGACTCAATATTTGATTGTTAACAAGAGAAGAGCTACAAATTAGAAATGTCAATATCAAAAAGAGTACAGGAGTTTAAATACAGGGTGCGATGGATAAATTGTCATTTGAATGACACAAAAATGAAAATAACACTGACATCTCATTTGAGCAGATATACAGGATGCGATGGCTAAATTGTCATCTAAATCATGCAAGAATGAAAATAAAACTGACATCTCATTTTAACAGATATATTTACCAAAATTACACAAAAATATCTTGAAATACTAAAGAGTAGATTTATTCAATAAAATCACCATTGGCTACAACCACAGCCTCCAGATGACTTCAGAATCTCCTGCAACTCTTCTGGACAGTCTCCTTGTTTAAGTTGGTGAATGCTGCCATAATCCTTGCCTTCAGTTCATCTTTGGTATTCTATGCCCCACACATAATAATTCCTGTGTGTGTGTGTGTGTGTGTGTGTGTGTGTGTGTGTGTGTGTGTGTAAGATACATTTTAGTAGAGATAATAAGGCAAAGGAGAAAAGGTTTGACAAACAATGCATTTTGCCTATGTTTGGCAGGGGTCCTTAGGTTAAAATGAGAGGCAAACCCTGTGTGTAAGGAAAGGACACTGAAAATTTTGAGAAAGGGTAATAAATAACTTTAATAAAGGGGTAATAAATAACTTTAATAAAAGGGTAATAAATAACTTATCAGTTGCTTAAGTCAAACAATTGTGGAGGGGGTTCATATTGAAACCGTCTGTAGGATTTTAAATTAATCCACTCCAAGTAGATCTGTTTTTTCTCTGTTAGTTCTTATTGTGTTATTATTTTTGCAATGATTGGTGATATTGTGTATAAACCTGGTCTACAAAGGGTTGATAAGTTGTAGAAAGTAAATCAATCAATCAATGGAATACTGATTATCTACACAGGCATGCCTTTTAGATTTATTTACATTCTCTGGAATATAAATATATAGAAACAACCATGACCATAAAGTGAGGAATCATTTTATATATTGATCATAATATAGAATTGATCCCCCACTTTATATCCACATTATAATTTCTTGTTTCTCAAATTTTGATTAGGTATGAATCCATCTCTTCTCCCCCCAGCTATGGGTTAATTTGTAAGACTTATCACTAAACCATTATTATATGCAAAAATTATTCTTACATTTTAAAAATAATTTTTGGCTTTAAATAACCAGCAAAGAGTCGATAAGCTGTAGAAAATGAATCAACCAAAATTAATATCTTTTTGAATTGTTTTCAATGTAGGCAGTTACTGAAGAAGTCGTGGAGAAGATTCCTCAGATGCCCATTAACAAAAATACGGATTCAGATACAAAACCCCAACAGCCAAAACCAGTGTCCAGATTCAAGGCTTCTCGCTTGCAAAGGTGATTGTTGAAACAAATTTCAAAACTAATAAATTTTCTATTTTGCCTCCTCGAACAATGATATTAAAAATAACTCTTTTTGTTTACTTGTACACACCAAGATGTAAATAAAATATTTTAAATAAATGATTTTCTTTTTAAAGGAAATGTTTTTATAAAAAAACAAATGACCATATTGCATATTGCACACATTTAAGAAAAAAAAAAAAAGTGGCTAACAAAATTCACCCAGTATCATATATGTCAAGTTGAAACCTCCCATAGGCTAATTTTATCCCTTAACTTTCACTATCACAAGTTACAATTTTACCTCAGTCACTTCTACTAAGATTCACTGCAGGGCTCGTGCCCCCACCCCTTCCGAATCTATGATACTGGGTCCCCCACTCTGCTACATTTTAATTTTCATAAGGTAGAAATTCATATAAAATATGAATTTTATTGCAACCTAATTATGTACAATAATGGATCATATGCAATATAGGTGAACAATTCAACTAGAAAACTTGAAAATAAATACAATGTATTTAAATACACATTACAGACATTTTTTTTTAAATTAATTTACCTCAAACAAGGCAATAATACTACTAAGATTCAAGTGGCTACTGGGAGTGAAAGAGAATGAGAAGACTTTAAAAGAAGCCAGAAACTCAACCCTAAACAGAGGAAACAAGGGATAAACCTCTACTCCTGTTCAAAAGGCTGTGAACCAGATGGTAGATAAATCTATCTACCCCTATTAAAATGTCATTAATTCCACCTTAAATAGATCAATACTGTTTTGTGGCAATTGTTAACATCAACTTGAGATCTTTCTTGTTAAAAAGTTGAAAAATTTTAACACATTCAACATTATGGTTAAAAAATAGTGAATTTTATTTTATTTTTTTTCGAGACATAGCATAAGCAAAACAAAATCATGTGAATAAAAAAATGGAAAAAAAAAGCCCCCAGAATTACATCAAACTTTTCATCCTTTAATAATAGTGATGCTTAGTTGTAAGATATATAAATGTAGGTATAAAAAAAGCAAATGTTGATCAAAGCACTGCCCTGGGCCCCTAATCAGGTTGTGGGGTAGTAGGCACTGGCCCTGCCTATAATGCTAATAGTAAAGAAGTCAGAAAGGGTTTTTGGTCATCTGCATGATTTTATGACCCCACTTCTGGAAAGGACACAATTTTTCTCTTTCCAATGACAGTATTCAGACATGTCTTGCAGCCCCACGCATGAAGTACTTTGGTTGTTCTAACTAAGCGCAAGGCTGACTTGAACTCAACCATTTTAACCATTCTTATCCTTACTTACCATAATTTCTGAACTAAAACAGAAAACGGAAATACCCAAGAGACATTGAGATCTTTGTTTACTACAGTCACCATAAAAAAGGGAATAAACGACCTGTAGTAGAAACCAAAGTTTTGTGTATGCTTCTATCTTATGTGAGCACGCACACACCTAAAATGCATATAAACAATATTTTTAACTTCCATACGCACTCCAATGTTTAGAAATACAACTGAAAGAATATACCAGCAATGGTAACATTAACCTGGGAAACACAAGATTAAAGCCACAACGTAATATGTTCATCATGTAACACAAAGAAAGAAGAATGACTGGTGAAGGAACAGGTCTGTTCAGTATAGCTGCTTTTTACCAGTTTGCCATTCATTTATTCCAACTAGTAGCCTCTTCATGGTTTCTTTACTCTCACAATGTTTCATCTGTTTCTGTAATAAGGAATCTTACTTATTATAAAAAGCAGATTGTGTGTGTGTGTGTGGGTCTGTACATTTATATATTGGATCGGATTTCCTACATTTTTCAACCGATTTCAACAGAACTTCACAGGACTGCGTAAAATTACCTTGTGGTGGTTGTGACAGTGCCAAAAATTAGAAAAACACAATTGTTTTTGCACAAAATCAATTTGAAAACATGATAAAACACGATTCTGTCGCCAGAATGAAAGGGGGACAACTCATATCGAGTTATACTTATAAAACCCAGGTTGTTTGTGTGTGTGTGTGTGTTCATTTATATATGGGATTGGATTTCCTACATTTTTCAACCGATTTCAACATAACATAACTTTTTTTTTGGCAGGTAGTGTTTCTTATTGTCTTGCACACTTTTTTCTTTATTTTTACATTCAGAATGCTTTAAAAATTCCATTTACAAGACAATTGTTTATAATAAAATTCTATTCAATCGATAGACTCATAACGATTGAAAACAATGTTTTTTTTTTGAGTTTTGGTTTGACCAATTCGTAAAAAAAAAACCAAAAAAACAAAAAAAAAACCTAATTAAGACATGCGTGTCCGTCAACCTTAAACAATAATCTTTGTCAATTTTATTTTTCAGTCTTTATGATGGTCGATACTTGATCTATCTCTTACTGTTACATCCCCGGGCAACGCCGGGCTCTACTGCTAGTTATTCATATAAACTAATTAATGGATAACTGAACAGCAAAATGGAATTCTATGTATTTTTGTTATTCAATTCCCCACCATGAGCCTGATATATAAAGTTTATATATCCTGTTTCTACTGCACTAGTGGCCACATCAAAGTTTTGAACATTTTTTGATTTTTGTTTTAAAAGCCAGAAGGTATTTCTGGCTTTCTTCAAATATCTGTTGTAGTCGGCATCTGTTTATCTCACGTGATACAGGTAACACCATTTTGTCAAAATTCAGCCCTTTGGTGGTGAAACTGGAGCAATCTCTCCAGAGCACATACTGGACAATGGTATATGAAGGCTGTACACTGCCCAAACTACATGCCTCCCCCACATACACACCTCTTAGTCATACCAACAAGATCCAAAATAATACAGGGGAATTTGTCATTGTTGACAGCCAACCACCTTTGGGGCTCCACTCCAGGTTTTCTGTCTAGATTTACTTTTATAGCCTGTGTTTGGGATATGACTACAAGGCAGCTGAGGTTTAAAATCAGGATTTTTCCTTCCCCTAGATGGACTGAATTCCTGGGCTGTTGAGCTCCATCTACCCAAAGCAGCTGGTCATGAGGCACCAGTTTTTGAGACACATGACATGGAAGCATTTTAGAAACAGTGAGAGCTTGTCCCCATTATCATCCCCAACTATGACAACCTTTGGAACATACATAATACACATGTATATAAACATTATATGCATTACATGTTTTATGTATTATGGGTTGTGTGTAACATTATCGGGATTTTGAATTGAACTGTTTATTCAATCCATTGACACAGATTGTTTTCATTCCATTGTCTATGTCTTTGTTAATAACCTTGGGAAAGGTATGAATCCACCTCTTCTCCCCCGCCCAGCTATAGGGTTAATTATAGGACTTGTATCAGTAAATCATTATTATCCCCACCCCCACAAATTCTTTGAATCAAAAATATTTTCTGACTTTAAATAACCTTCAAAAAGTGGATAAGCCATAAAAAACAAATTCACTTGATTGTTCTAATGAGCTTTCTTCTTTGATACCTTGACTTCAAGGATTTAAGTATGGTACTAGATTGGCAGTTAGGTCTCATCTTTTTACGGTTGAAATTTGCTCAGTGTAACTGTAAATTCTATTCTAATAATTCCTTCTCTCACACTTCTCATAGAACTCTCTTCTGGTTTCTTGCTTTCCTGTCAACTACGATCTTCAAAATTTTAAATGCATTGTCAAATGTCCTTTCTCTTCAGCCATGTTTTCTCACTTTCCTTTTTGCTTTCCTATCAACTACAATCTTCAAAACTTTAAATGCAATGTCAATTTTCTTCTGTCTTCTTGAATCCTGTTTTTTTATTGTCCTTTCTCCTCGGTAACATCTTCTTAGTTGTCTTCTTGCTTACCTCTCAACTCTGATCTTCAAAAATCTAAATGCAATGTCAATCATCATCTTTTGTCTCCTTGAATATTTTCGAGCTTTAAATAACCAGCAAAAAGTTGATAAGTCTTAAAAAACAAATCAATTGATCATGTTTTCTTAATTAGGCACAAGGCCCCAAAATCCCATCACTTTATTGTCTTAGTGGAAGTAAATAGAGGTTAATTGAATGCATACGATTTCAGGTAAAATCCTCAACTTTGCTTCCAGACTCAATCCACATAAACACAAAGACACACAAACTTGTAACAACATCCAATGTGTGGCATTTCTATAACTATATTTGATAGTATAAAAGACAAACAGGCATATTAGGCCCACCCTTATTCCTACAGAGCATATTCAGGAAATATTCAGGAATTTGCATATTTTGGGATGGTATTGAAGTACCATCCCAAAATATGCAAATTCCTGTCAAACTTTCTCCCCCATTACTCCATTTGGTTTAGTTTAAAACAAGTTTCCTTTTGTGCATTTATAACAAATTTATGAGATCCTAATATTTTCTTTTCTCCATAATCAGTGGAAATTTTCTGTGCAAGGGATGTTTTTCTTCATATTGACAAATCCCGCCATTTAATAAACCATTAACACCTATGTTCAGATCATGCCAAACTCTAAATCTTTTATCCTGCTAAAAAAGTAGACCCACCTCATTTATTATCATTTTTCCATCTTTTATTTATGTCATCCCCAAATTCTATTCCAATGTTGGATTGGGCAATAAAAGTTATGTTTACCTTTCTTAGCTTTCTTGAGTTCATTTTCTTGCTGTTCCAAGACATTTTTTCCAGTAGTCGATGGACTCCAAAACCCTTTCTTGCTGCTTTGTCCATGTAGCTTAACCTTTAACACTCTGCATTATTCACTACTTTCCTTTCCACTGCATTTTTTTAGTCATGGTCATTTTCTGTTGCCATAGCAGGATATCGCAACACAACTACCCAATTCAAACATGCTATCATTTATTCATCTGAGTCACTTGACCATCAAATTCCATAAAGAATGAGATGTTTTTCCTCTGCAGGGAACATAATTACAAAAGTTCACTATTCAATTAGAATTCATTCTGCTACACATTTGCTGTTAAGTTTTCTCTTGCAGGGAGGTTAGAGTTATTAGCCTCACACCCAACTGGCTTAAAATTCACATTTGTCTTTCTCCTTGACTGAGACAAAAAATGGTGATGACTTGTGCATAGAATGCTTTGAGTAGCAAACTGAAAAAAATATTAGATTTTGGAATCTAACATTTAAGAATTAAGACCAATTTTGGGTTTTCAATAAAAATCTTGCATAAAGGGACGTGATTTCTGGATCATGTGATTGGTTTGGTTTCTTAGAAAAATAAATTGTAAATGAAGAAGAAATAACATGATAAACGGAAGAAAAAACACAGGAAAAAACATAAACAGAAAAAGCACAAGAAAAAATGGAAGAAGAAAAATTATGGGAAGCAAGAAAAAATGGAAGAAAAAAACATGAAAGAACAAGAAGAAAAAACATGAGAAGCAAAAAAAAATGAAAGAAAAAACATATGTATCTTGTATATAAACCAACTACAATGCAATTTATGATTTACCATTTTATAAATAATTATAAAAACTATTGAATTTATGTGGCGAGAACAAATGAACAAAATACTCAGAAAATAAATTTTTTTTTTAAATTTATAATTACAGCTATTTGTCATTAGTTTGTTAAATTTTCTTGTTCAGACATTTTTTGTAAATTTATGAATAAAAAAATTATTTTCATATTTATTTCTTTATAAAATGGTAAGTAATAAATATTTCATTGTAGTTGTTTCTCATTTTTATAATCTTATAAAAATATTCTTGCAAATAAGCAATCTAATAGATAAATAGTGTTTAACATCTTTGTTGTCAATTCTCAAGAATAAAGAAAAGATATAAATCCATTTTCATATGTTGGGGTTTTATTAAAATTCTGATCATTGCAGCCCTGGTTATGACAATAAACTACATTTGGTAGCAATGCGTAACCATCTCTTAATTGCTGTTGTTCCCAGGTTCACCCTCACCCGGGGTGGTAGCACCTGTTAGGATCCCAGTTATGGGTAAATAGTGAACCCTCAAACAAAAACAAAACACTGAAACTATGAAAATACATTTTTTTATACTAAAAATAACAGCAATACATTTTTATTATAAAATTACCAAGGATACTTATTTTTAGTAAAATTACCAACAATACCTATTTAGTATCTGTCTATATTTCTGAGATGAGGTATTATGTACAGTATTTACATCATTCTGACTATTTTCCTCATCTTTGTCGTCATGTTTATCACAATGTGTACAACACACTCTGGCCATCTTCACGTGGTTGAAATGTCAAATTGAACCACTTTATTTCTAGTTCCATGTGCCATGTCTAATGGATGTCACTTATCAGTTATCTCTTGTTAATTCCCCTCTCAAAGTTCTCCACTGTCTTAACCAGGTATTGAACTCACACTCTTTAGGTCCTGTCACTGGATCTAACCAATGCCTTTATCCACTGTGCCATATGTCCTTAAGGACATCTGTGTATGAATTTCTGGGTATTATAAACTTAATGTCAGTGAGCAAAATAAAGGGTTCAATTCGACATTCCAACCACCTGAAGAAGGCCAGAGTGTTGAAACATTGTTAAAAAACATGGCAACAAAGACACGGACAATAGTAAATAGAATACCTATTTAGAGTAATATGACTAGCAATACATTTTTATAGTAAAATGATCAACACTACATTTTATTTGTAGTTGAAAGCATCCAACTGCATTCAAAATGTTTAGATTTAGGCATTTAAATAACCCATACAGGTGTTGATATGCCAACCTGATCATTGCTTTTTAAAACAACATCTTTTTGCAGGAGTGAAGGTTAAGCATTGTCATCACCTACAGTGGAGGGGGAGTGAAACTTTTTATTTTATACAACATTGGTATTATGGTTTTAACAGCTTGGGATTGACAAACAAAATCTTTTTGGGTTCAAGCATAGCAATCTTTGTTAAGCAGCCATCAATTATTTTCAACTTTTTCTACCGTTGTGCTCCTAATAAAATATCAGCTGCCAGATATATTTATCTATGCACACACAACACAGAATGGGACACAAGGTCAAGTTTAATGTGGGATTTAAGGCAAAAACCATCTAAAAATTGTCCAAATCTCCTCAGTACTTCCCCTTATGGGGATGCCACAGGTGTTGAGTAATAACCCTAGCTCTCTCTTGAAAGAGAAATACAGCCTGGAGTGATGACCCCACCCCCTGGGGCTTAAGCTAATATTATTTTCAACTTCCCCAAAATATACCAGAAATAAGACTTCTGTTTTGGGAAAATGTTACAGTTACCAGGTATATTTACCTGCCTGGCCTCCCCACTAAGGCAGGATGTGATGCAAGGTCAGTTTTTACATGGGTAGCACCATACAGATGCATATGCATATGGAACAGGGACAGAAATTGTCCAGTCCCTACAACCACTGTCAATGCAATCTCTTAGTTCAATGAGGAAGGTGCTGCCTCAGGGTTGAAATCCCCAGGAACGAGCACCTTCTCCTGTCTAAAATGAGAAATGAACAGCTTACCAAAAGCAAACTTTTGTGCCATGGAAGCATTACTATGATACATTTTGAATATATGTTGAACTTTGAAGTCTTTGGGTCAAGTCACTTCTATCCACTGTAATATGTGTAAATAATTACAATACTTCATCTAAGAAATATAGACAGATATTGAAGGATATACCAAAAATATAGAGGCAATTAAAAAAGTCCCACTAGAAGCTGGTATGAATGTCGAACCATCTCACATTCCTGTAAATAGTTTAAATAATTACAATATCTCATCTCAGAAATATAGACAGATATTGAAGATTGTTGTCTTTCAAAATGGTTTGCAACCTTGTATTCATGCCACACATTTAAAGTAAAAAGAGAAATGGAGTTGTTGGTTATAATCTGCCTGGGAATGGTTATTTATACTGGTTTCTCCACTGAGATGACATGTGACACAAGGTTGGGTTTAACTTGGGGGACCTGAACATGTACACTCGGGCCAAAGACAAAAATTGCCCAGCTCTTGCAACCGTCGATTGTGCTGGCACTTGTATGACTACCTATCCCTCCCTCCCTAGTGCAATTGGGGGCTGCAGCCTCAGGCAGCTGTTCCCAGGCCTGGGCACATCACAGTTTTTATTTTCCCCTACTGTATCTCTGTCCGCAGACAGAACCACAACGGGGTCACATTCTTCCTGAAAACAGAGATGCAAAAGAAAGATGATAATCTGCCTGGGAGTGATTGCACAATGCATTCCCATCACTAACTTATAGGCAAAAGCACACAAATGCATGCTGGGATTTCTTCCCAGCCAATAAAACAGGCCAGTTCTCAGTTTCATATGACTCAGTCCCATCCTATCTTGTCTTGAAGTCAGTACTCTGCATGCATTCATTTAAATTTGCTCTCGTGTGTCAACCCAAATTCTTAGTTACTGAACTTTATACCATATTACTGTTGCATTGCCTTATTACTGTTAATTTGCCTTGCATATATTGTTTGCTTGCTTTATATTATTTTTGGCCCTCTTTTCTTTTTCTTATTGTTTATTGCAAACTTTGTCAATTATTGAGCATTTCTGCCATTTATTTGCATTTAACCATGGCCACTCATTCTAAAGGAGTTATGTGGTTCCATATCAAACTTTAAAAAAAAAAAAATTATATAGATTTTGTATTAGCCCAGTGATTATCTCCCTTGATACATATTCAAATGACGTTCAACAAAAATGTCTATGATCACCTGGAACTGAATTCATTTCTCAAGTTTATTGAGAGTAGAAGTGGTGGCAGACTGGGTCTAAAAATATTGATTGTCAAGAGAAAAAGGGACCCATCCACCCACAATTACAATGTTCTCATTTAATTTTTATAATGAATAAATGAAATTTTCAAAAAATACATATGAAAAAAGAGTAACAGTTGTGCAAAAAAATTGGTATTTCTTAGTAATTACAGTGGGTACATGTACTGTACATATGAATCCCATAACCCATTTGGGTCTAAGGGGCACCACACGTACTGAAACCATAGTAGCAGTGGTGTTTCCTGGGCAAGACAGACTAACGGAGCCCAACCATTTCCAGGCCGGTTTGAATTCAGAGTTTTTCCTTCTAGCCTGGTTGCCAAGCAAGGCTATAGGGCCCAATCTGTACTGCTATTTTACCCATTGCTGGGGGAAGGTATAGATCCATACCTCAATCAAAAAAAAGCTTTATTTTCTGATGCCAGTTTTTTTATTTTCAAATATCACTAGTCGTCATTTTCACATTTTGGCTTTTGTCTCTTTTTATTTTTATTAAATTGAAATAACAATTTTCACTGCAGTTGAATATGTCTTTTTGCTTCGCATCACTTGAGAAAGTGACACATTGATTTTTATGCCGACTGTCGTCGTTGTCGGCATCCGTCCGTCTCGGGGGACAATGGAGTAGCGCAGTGCACTACGAGCCTGGGCGAGATATATGGAGAAATAGGGCTGCCCAGACATCTAGTTCCCCCTCTCGGCCTTGCTAGCAGAGTCCAAAGGAGAGGATAAACCAATACAGTTTGGTACCAGCGTGGCTGCAGGAGTTGCCAGAAGGTAGCACAAAGTGCTGTCCATCCGCCTTAGGGGCTCCACTCCGGGTTTGAATTCAGAGTTGTCCTTCTCCTAGACCAGTTGCAATCCAAGGCTATAGAATCCAGTCTGTCCTGCTATTTAGCCATAGCTGGAGGAAGAAGAAGAGGAGGATTCACACCTTTCCCAAGGGTATTAGCATGTAAGTGAATGTAATGAATCTGAATGAAATTCAATTCTGCACATCAGACTAGCTGCAAATAATCCTTGAAATATTGAAGTGTATAAAATAAGCAAGGAATTTTGTGCTAATTAGCACAAATGGAAAAACTGCAGATTTGAATAGTGTGCATGTAAAAATGTACACTTAATTGAATGCCAGACCATATCAAAAAAATAAATAAAAATGGACAAACTTGGACCTTCATGCCTGCAAAAAAAAAAAAAAAACAACAACAGAGCATCAGGACAATTTTCCCATTGACACCATATTATTTTAACTACCTTCACTCCTCAGCAATGTTTAGTTTTTCAAAGCTGTGATTAGAATTGTAATAAAACCTAAACATATGATGAAAGCAAATTTATACATCTTTTTTGTTCTTAAGAATTGATGAGAAAAATATTAAACACTATTTATTAGGTTGTTTATTTACATTTACAACATTCTTAAAACTAGTACAATTCAATGTTTATCATTTACCAATTTATAAAGAAATACAAAAATTTTTATTGATAAATTTATAAACATTTACTAAATTATTAAAATCTCAATTAACTATAAGTAAATTCTTATTTACCATTTTATAGTTTGAATCAGTTGGTAGTTAACCAATGTTTTACCAACCATTCCAATAAACAGTCATCAACAGTGCAGATAAACAATCTTATAGAACAAAGAAAATGTATAAATTCACATTTGTTTTATTCCAATCACTTTTAAAACAATAAAACACTGCTGAGGAGGGAAAGTAGTTAAAATAATAGTGGTGTCAAGGGAAAAACTGTCCTTTTGACATTTTTTTGCAGACACAAAGGTCCAAGTTTGCCAAAAATTAAAATGTGATAATACCAACCAGTGAATCCCATTAGTATGCTTCGATATTCAAAATAAAGTCGCTCGTTTGTCTAAGAGAAGATTCTTTTGCCTTTAACCAACATGACTGACACTAATTGTCAGAAGAGTCACACATTGTACCTCCTGACATGAAGTGGATAGATTATATTAAATGAATTGCTAAGTTCGTTTACTGGATTGTTGTTTTCATCAAAATCCATCTTGTACATTTATAAGTCTTCGTTCATTGAATATTCCTGTCACATCTGGTCTGGTGCTTCTATGCAGAGATTCTTGATAAGGAAAAAAAAAAAAGAAAAGAATCTGCAATGTTATTGGTCCTGACCTGACATCTCAACTTCACTTTCCTACTGCTGCAATGTAGCTTCCCTGTGCCTTTTCTATATTTTCATAGCAATTATTCTCTCTGGTACCTAGTATCAGATAGGAAGCCAGTTCTCGGCTAACAATTTCTTTCCCTCACTTGTGGAACTCTTATGGCCTCTTGGTTTCCACTGAAATTTTAAACCCAATGCCAATTATTTTTCTCTCCTTGATGTCCCCTGTCTCAATAACCTCTTACTGGCTTTATGCCCTTGCTTGGATTGAAGAGAAAAAAAAAAAAAAAATTGGGGGGTTCTCTTTGACTGCTGCTCAGATTCCAAGGGAATATTTATCTTGTGATATTGACAATTTTTCTTCCATTTCAGTTTTATAATTATGCAGCTAAGAAAGTGGATTCACTGTGTTGTGCAAGACAATTTTTCTTCCCAGAATCCATAGGTCTACAGTTCCTCCATGCTTAGAATGCTGCAGCCATGTATGACCCAATGGTTCTTGCTATTTGCCTTGATAAAATCCAAAGAACATGCAATATTATCAGTCCTGATCTGGCAACTCAGCTTTAGTCACTTTCTCAACATATCTTTTCTATAAATACTTTCATAATAAATGTTCAGATGAGCTCTTCACTATGGCACCTTGACTTTTTGAATTTAAGCACAACACTAGACTGGCATCAAGATCTCAGTTTAGTTGAGTTGGTTGGATATAATAGTAAGTTCAGTGTTAAGTTTCTTTTTTTTCACTTCTGGAACTCTTCTGGTTCCATAGTTTCCAGCCAATTTTATTCTGCAATGTCAATTGCTATCCACTGTCCTCCTGCTCATCAATGTTTCTAATTCTTCAACACCCAATAACCCTTTGTCTTTCTGCCTTGCATATGGTGAGACTGGAGAGGGCAGGGGGGAAGGGTAAGAAAAAGAAAAGCCAAGATTGGATAAGAAAGTCCTTGTAAAGGAGAAATTCTTTACAAAAGAATGTTTAGCAGGCAAATATGGAAAAGAAAACCATTGTTTAATAAATAAAACACCTTAATATGAATACATACTTTTATTCAATATAAAAAAAAAAAAAAAAAATCTGAGACACAGAATACAGTGAAAAAGCACGAAAGGAACAGTCACACAATTTTTGGAAACTTGTAAGATCCTGACATTTACACATACTCATTCATGTAAAAAAAAAAAAAAAAAAAAAAAAAAAAATTTTTTTTTTTTTTAAATATCACAAGTGGTTCTGTTACTTGATTTAATAAAAGAACCATTTTTTTTATATCAAAATAAAAGTTTTTGTTATAAAACATCTAGTTAAGGATGAACCTTACTATATTTTATCAGACCTAAGTAATTTTTTGAAGTACCGTATATACTAGTGAATCATGCGACCTAATTTTGAAGCTAATTTAACTAGAGTAAATGGATATATAGTTTGGTCAACAGCGTAGGCCAGCAGTAGATACACTAATTTTACATCTCATTTATGATGTGACCCCCCTTAAAATTAGCCTCGAAATAGCATGATGCCCAAGTATATATGGCATATAAAATTAAGCTCCCTCTTGGTAATTAATTGGATAGCATTTCGTATCCAACCAAATTACTTGTCTTTATATAATGCATAACTTAAAACTGATGTTTTAATCATCTTTAGAAACACAAAATTTGTGGCCAATGCAAAATATTATCCAGTATTGAGGTAGATATGGAGGTTCCGATCATGAACAGTTTAAGTTGCTCATCCTCATATTAAAGGCCAAAGTCATAACACTAAGCTATATACCTCCCAAGATGATATATTGTTGGTAATAACGAGAGAGAAACCCCGTCTACAAATGCAACAGTTTCTAGAATCAAACTCAACACACGACAGCCTAAATGTCTGATATTTTAACCAGCAAAATCCACTGCAACCGTTTTTTTTTAAACATATAAATTTAGTAAAATGAAATATGACAAGTGCTAACAGACATGTAAAAAATAGATTCTTTTTTATCTAACTGTAGGGATGACCAGGCTCTATTGACTGGCAGTGTTGCAGCTAATCTAAGAAATTAGAAAAATACATATCATATAAAATGGAGGAGGCAGATTCCAAGTATATACAAATCCAAGATATTGGAACCAAATTTTAGTATTTCAGGAGCTTTAAAACAGATCCATATTACAAACTGAATCTATGACAGCAACAACCAACCCCCTAAGGGATATAAGAAATTGATTGTGTAGCCACAGCAGAAATGCCCTACAAAACAGTTCCCTTCTTTTACAATCATTCCAAAACAGTTGCAATTCTTGTCTCTTTAAAATTGAATGCTTATGGTTGTGAAATATTCATCTTACCCACTTCTGCCCAAACACTGAACATTTGATCTTTAATGTAACAAATCGAATATCAGGTTTATTTTCTATGTACAAACAATACAGACTACATGCCCTTGCGCGTCAACATCCAAACACACTTCGGTATTTACAGATTAACTTAAATCAAGTCAGCTTATTTACTTGTTAAAATATATTTTTCAAATTAGCAAAATGATCACAGTAAAAAGATAAAACATTAGAGAATCCCATGGTTAAGTTTGGCAGTTCCAACAAACACCCTTTTCTCTTCCCAACCAATCTTAAACAACAACAAAAACAACAGTAGTTGTCCCTTCAATATCATTTTTTGTTCAATTATGGACAAGCCATTGGTTATATAACACAAAATAAAAGATGCCAACTTCAACACTGAAGAGCAATTTATTCCATACATCTGGCTTCAGCCTTACAAATTCCATTTTCACCAATTTCTGTTATAATCTAAATACTTCAAGAATGGATACTTTGAATAGTATCCTTCATGATGTTGCTATGATTTCAAATATCCAAGGATTATGGCATTTTTGAAAAAAGGAATTTGTGATATAAGCCATAACAATGCCAGATTAACAACTTACTGATTAAAATAGGAAAAAAAAAAGAGAAAAAAAGAGAAAAAAAAAAAAACTTTTACCAACAGATGTTAAGACTTTGAAGCGAAAATAAGTAGATTCTAAGCTTTTAAAAGCTTAAGATTCCTTGCTAGGAAAAAAAAAAATTCTATGAAATTGGCGTTATAATTAAAATCAGTTTAAACTTAAGTTTACAGTGATTTCAAACAATGCAAAAAAAAAAAAAAAAAAAAAAAATTATGACTTTTCAATTGTGTGAATTTGCACATCCCAAATTCATTTCATTTTAAGACAAAATTTAAAAAAAAAAAACAAACAAAAAACAAAACAGGTAGCTAAAATTTACACAGTAACAACTTTAACACTATGGAATATAAATTTTTTATATATATATATATATATATATATATATATATATATATATAAAATGAACAAGAGTGGCTAAGTGAATGACAAGATGGAAAAGGTCATTTGCAATACTATTTGGTCAAAAATTCTAAACTCCTTTCTTTGAACAAAATATGGCATTAAGATTTACCATCTTGTCATTCAAGGGCACATGTGTGCGCACACTTTGTCTCTCATGCCTAATTGCTCTTCAAGTGTTTAAAAGTGCAACAAATATTTGAAAAATTAGAAACCAAAATTTCCAAGCCTTTGAAACAAGACAATGAAAACGAGGGCTGCCACTGTATTTGATCAGGTAATCCAGATATTTAATAACCCACTTCAGCTTAGTGGGACAAAACTGAATCTTGTGCATATACGTGCAAGAGAGGGGGATAAAGAAATAGGGAGGTGACAGTTTACTTGGGCAAGCAATAACACCCAAACTAATTCCCCCTGCCAGGTTAAATGCAATTTTGAAGCAAATGTATTCTCTTTTTTGTTCACTTCCATTCTTACACAACCAATTTCCATGCCAGAATGGAAACTAGAAGGGAGAAAAAAAAAAAAAAAAAAAAAAAAAAGAAAGAAAGAAAGAAAAAAGAAAAAGAAAAAGCTCTTGGAATTGAAAGCCTCAAGTTCAAGAAACTTATTTTCATAATGCATTTATCACACAAATAGTCAGCAGTTGTGCAGATTAATTAAGATAAGGCACTGGTTTTGAAAACTGATATGGTCACCTGGATATAAAAGGTATATATGAGAGGATAGGAAAAGGGTGGGGAGAAGCCCATTCAAATGATCCAGAAGTGCCCTCCAATTATCACTGGGGAAAAAAAAAAAAAAAAAAAAAAAAAAAAAAGGGGGGGGGTGGGTTGGGGTGCTGCTGAGCTGCATGAAGATAAAACTTGTGAGGTCCAGCCATCTTAGATCAAGGAGAGGAATTTGATGTGGTTTCAGAATGCTTGCTTTTTGGTGTTGAAGACGAACACATGAGATTATCACAAGAGTTGCCCTTTTTGTCACTCAAAGGTGGAGTAAGCAAATTCATTTCTGCACCTGTCTGAATGTTGTCACACTTTGCAGCTTCCAATTCTCTTCTTGTATGTGCTTTCTCCTAGGAAAATAAATAAAATTTAATAAGTTGGATGGTATTCAAGTAGGTAAAAAAAAAAAACAACAAACAAACAAAAACAAGACCACTTACCAACAGTTCCAAATCAACAGCATGTGTTTGTATGTTGTGACTGTCATCTATGTGAACTGTTGGAAAGAACTTTAATTCAACAGGCCCAGCTTCTTGGACAGTCAGAGCATAGGGTTCCATCCATCTGATGCAGGGTAGTAGGTCAGCCATTGTAAGTCCTGAAACAACAACAACAAAGCCAGTAATAAGATTTTTTATCTAAAATGCTTATTTCAGTTAACAAAAAAAAAAAACCAAAAAAAAAAAAAAAAAAACCAAAAAAACAAAACTAACAAAACATTTGTTTTCTTTCTGCATTATTCCTTTAGGATTCCATCCAAATTACCTTCTTTGTGAAATGCCATACTTTCATGAGCATATTAGCAAAGTCATTCCTGGCTCAGAATGCAGAGTTTTTCTTCTTGGTTGTCATCCAAAAGATAGAAGCCCAACCGGCCTCGAATTTTGAACACAGAGCTGAGAGAGAAAGAAAAGGGAGGGATTCTCGACTTCCCAAAAGGCATTTAGTGCAGAAGGAAATTCTACAGATTAGGCCAGAATTTGAACCTTGCTTGCCAATTCCACCTTCTGCACTCATAACCAATACACTAATCACAGATCCTGATGCCAAGAACAACATTTCAATAAAAAAAAAAAAAAAAAAAAAAAACACCTCATAAGCTGTTTATCAACATAAATGTTACAAGATGCAAAAACCGTTTCATCTTGCACCAAAAAGATGTTGGTAATGCCTAACAATAAAATGAAAGTGGTTACCTTTTCTGTCAAGGTACAGGAAATGATTTTAATTTCATTTGAAAGCAAAAACATACAAAGTGCACACAAGCCACATACTAAATTATCATAAGAGACATTTTCACAAGTAAGTTGTGATACGTAATCAAATTCAAAAGCACATATTAAATCAGGATTGCACCAAAACAAAACCCTACCTGATACACTGAGAACCACATTTGATGAGGATTTGTGGTAAAGAGCCGAGGCTGCAATCACACTGTTGCTATAATTCAAGCTGCTAATATCCAACATGCAAATGTCAACCAACTGAAAATAGAAAAAAGTAAAGTTACACCATTATCAAAAACAAATGTATTTAATTCCTAAACTTTGGTTGCTAGAAAGTTTCATAGCTCATGCTAAGACTTAAAAGTGATAAAAATACAATTATTACACACATTAAATACATTATGGGTGATAACCAAGTTCTAGTTTGGGGTCAGCTGCCTTAGGTTTTGTCATGGGGAAGAAAAAGTTGTAGAATTAAATTTATTAAATGTAAATTCTGCATCTCATTAAAATTATCAATAATTACTTTACCTGTACAAAATGTTATATTTAATGTAATTGTTATCACACTGATTAGATTTTCTGTTCAGGAATTTTAGATACAATCAATGATTATTACATGTAAAATTATGATAATTAAATCATTAAAATTAGAACCACTCAAAGAAAGCTAACATGACCCACAACATAAAAAAAGAAGAAAACATTTAATCTTTCAATTGCATTAGTAATAGTTTCAGTAGTAATTATCTAAACATCCATCATATCCAAGAAGATTTTTGCTTTTTAAAATCATTAAAAAGTAAAGATGCGCAAAACAAGTTTACCACAAAAACAAAAATTTATGTATTAGCAGCTTGATCTCCCCTACTCACTAATATTCCATTGTTAAGTCAGGCTCATTTATTAGTGGACAGTAATGCTGCTTGTTACTATATCAACGCAATAGTAACTCCAAGCCACATTTTACATTATAGAATAGATTACAATCTAATTTGCTCCTATAAAAAAAAAAAAAATTGAATGAACAAAAGCAAGTTCAACAAAAGTACTTTTTAATACTATCATAAACATGATACATCTTCGGTATTTTGACTTGGTGTAATGGTTAGCAAGCTTATATGGCTAGATCAATTGACTGAATAGCAGTTTCAATCCTCACTAGGTGCCACACACTGTCAGTCTTGTGTCACATCTGAGCTATACTTAGCAAATCCCCATTTTGGACACTCCGTTGTCGTATAATGAATGGTTTGCAAACTTGTCTTGAGAAATTAATGATGACTGAATAGTAAGTTCAATCATTACTGGGTGCTCCCATACTTTTGGCCTTGCACCACACTTAGAAAAGTCACTATAAATAGGACATCTCTTTACACAAGATTTAATTTGGCTGAGTCACTGCTTTCAGTGTGTCACCCTTCTAAACATGAAATTGTAAATCTAACTTACCCGTGCTATTTGGACAAATGCATGTGACGAATATTGAGGTAATTCAAAAGAATCTTCAGAGATTTTATCCAAACTAGCAATTTGGAGATAGACGTTGAGCCATGCTGTTACCGTAATTGGCGTAAGATGCCATTTTAAGATCTGAAATTGAAAGGGAAAAAAATAAAATAAATTGCCTAATGAAAACTAGACACCATTTAATAAATATACATACTATAAGAAAGAACTTTAAAAATTGGATATTTAATAACAGTTTAATTAAAAACTAACCTGTAACATAATTAATTCTTGATCCAATATTTCACTTTCTGAACAGGCTCCATCTGTTACATATGCAAAATCAGCCAATTTGGGTGGGTAGATTTCCTGCAAAATATTCCCAACAAATTTTTTTCATCAAAAGAACAAAATTAAATATAGACATAAAAAGTTGGATATCTAAATACGTGTGTGTGTGCGTGTGTGTGTGAACTAATGGTAAACTACATGAACACAAACTGGTGGGTGACCAATAATCTTTCTTGAATCATCAACTAAATTTCTTATTAAATTACTTTTATATAAATTTTGTTTTCTATATTTAGCTTGACTAACAAAACTTCAGTATTTGCCCAAAAATTCTTTTTGAAGCATGACAATTTCTAGTTGAGGAACATTTATCACCCTGATAAAATTGCTTTCATTTTCTTTTACTTGGCAGTATCCAATTAAGGTAACAATTATTTCAGTTTGAAAATATTTAAATAACGTTGTTTGATAAATGGTGTAAATTATATAATAGGGAATTAAATCCTAAAACAAGAACTTTCCAAACTGGTATACCGAAACACTTGAATAAGTCACTTATAATATTTGTTAATTATCAATTAAATTTTTCATTGAATTTTTTCTTTTTATAAACATTTTAAGTTCTACTTTATTTGGCTTGGTTGATTTAAAAAAAAAAAAAAAAAAAAGTCACCAATCCCCCCAAAAAATTTGGCAAAGTTCTAGTTAAGACAAATCCTTATTCATAGTAAAGTTTAAAATATTTAAATAATTTTTTTTATTAAGTGTTGAAAATTATATTACACGGAAAATTAAACTCCAAATCGGAACTTTCTGAACTGGTGTGTAGAAATTCTTTAATAGGTCACTGATAATATTCATTCTTTAATTATTAACCCCTTTTACTGCATAATTAAGTTCCATGGTCATTTCCATAATATTAAATTATAAACAGGGTAAATCACTTTTCTGCAGAATTGAGTGGAATGAAACCTTTTTCACAGTCAATGCAGATTTCAAACAGGAAAAGGTGGCAATTTACCTCCAGTTTTGCTGCAATAAATAACGCTGTAATTCCAATCAGCTGAAGTTGATGTTTGATAATATCTCTCTCTTTGGTTAAATAACGATCAATGAAATCATGAGCAAGATAGTAAGTCTCACGATGTAGTTTATAGACTTCACACACCTAAAAAGAAAGAACAATTTTCAACATTTTTTTTCTTGAAGGAACAAAACAGTGATCAAGTAATACAAAACCAATTAAAATCTTCAACAGCTAAAATGACATTTGCTGAGCAATTTATACAGAATGTGATGGATAAATTGTTGTCTAAATGACACAAAAATGAAAACACCACCAACATCTTATTTTAAAAGATATATTTACCAGAATTATGCAAAAATCTTAGAGTAAATTTATTCAATATAATTCCCATTGGCACCAACCATGGTCTCCAGGTGACTTTGGAACTCCTGCAACTCTTCTGGATATCTCTAAGTTGGTGAATGCTACCATGATCCTTGACTTCAGCTCATCTTTGGTGCTACAATGAGTTTTGTTGACCCACATGATTATCAAGAGGCTTGCAGACTAGGAGTTAGATGGTCAAATGTAAAGAGTGATGTGATCACAGAAATTATCTAGCTGCCATGGCTGGGTTCTCCTGCTTGTGTGGCATGGTGCAGAGTCCTGTAGCCAGACATAGGGTCTTCCAGCAGCTACTCTTGATTCAGGACAGCACTACCTCATCAAGGCACTCTATATAGTCCTGTGTCACATTTGAGATGTTCACCAACAAATCTGTGAGTTCTTTTCTTACCAGAATGATCAGATACTGCCCCTCCATAATCACTATTAGACTCATCCAACTCTTTCGTTTCCAAATTTCAGGCAGATTAAATTGCATCATGGAGCTCTTGTTATAGATGGTGCCCAATTGACCCTATTCTAGTGTGCAGTTGACAAAATCAAGAACAATGCGCATGCACAAAAAAAAAAAAAAAAAAAGAAAAGAAAAGAAAAAAGAGGCAACAATTTATCCATTTCACCTGTACTTTTACTCGTTTAATCTCGACAAAGGTTTAAATCAATTAAAAAAAGCAATGATACAACAAAGTCAGAGGTTCCAAAATTCAAATTACATAATTATCTCAACAGATGTAAACCCTATGATAAAAAAAGAGTTACAGTTAGTCTTGCACAAATTTAAGAAGCTGGTTTAATTAGTACAAATGTTAACTAGTTCCTCAATGTTAAGCTGAGATGCCAAACATGTATTTGTTTACAATTGAACCTAAGAGTACACATGGAAGAGTATTTTGCTATTGAATCAAATCAAGCAATATATGATTTGATGTGTACTTTGGAATTAGCAATTTATTGATAGATGAGTAAATTTTGATATCATAGCCATTGGTATTCAAATATTCAGGAGATCCTGAAGGCCATTGTTGGAGCATAAAGCAAGGGAATAAATGAATCTGGTAGGGTTAGGGTCAAGGGTGCATATTTGCAATGCATTTTTGCATTATTAAGCAAGACAAATCAGTTTGTTACATTCACTTTTGCACAAATATCCTTGCAAACATGTGAATTCAGCTCTTTCTCCCCCAAATATGGATCAAATAGCAAGACTGGGCTCTATCAATTGTTGGCAACCAGTCTAAGGGAAAGAATTCAAAACTATATAGCCCCTAGCAAAGTGCATACCAAAGTCACTGAAAAGATTAGAGCTTGCAATTAACTTGGATTGTGGAGGATGGAAAAGTAAAAAAACGTGTGCTGGTAGGGTGGGGGTGGAGATAGCTTACCAACTGAATTTAATTTGAATTACTTTAACCCTTTGAACCTGAGTGACTACAGTGTAAAAGGGCATATACCTGGGCAGCTGTTATACTGCCTAGAGTCATGGACAACAAGTGCTCAGGGTAGGGGGAGCCGTACTTGCCAGGGTTCAAACTGGTAAAAAAAAATTTAGGAATAAATCCAATCTGTAAATGGCTGCTAAGTTGATGAATCTCAAAGTGCAAATTTTTATTTTTGCTGCATGCAGAAAATTGTGTGGACATGCATGCATTTGAGCAGGCAAAAAAAAAAAAAAAAAAAAAAATCTGGGGGTATTCCAATGAGGCGGGCAGGCAAAAAATTAAACTGATTAAAAACAGATGTCTACTCAAAGACACGCATTCACCAAATAGTAATAAGAAATGCCAGAATATAAACAAAAAATCCATTAATTCCTGAGATAATTTAATAATTCAAATTTTATAATTCAATAAAGTTTAATTAAAATGATATTACAGAAAATAAAAAGAAAGAAAAGACTGGTTAACCAGGAGAAGACCAAAAAATTAGAGCTTAAAATAGTAAAAAATAATGACAAATTTATTAAAAAAAAAAAAAAAAAAAAAAAAAAAAAAAAATGTCATCATGTTGTAAAAGGTAAAGAACCCAGTCATTTTTACCTCAATTAACCAATCCAAGAGAATGGTTCTCATTTTTGCCTGCAACGATGGATGCCTTTCCAACATTGACGGATCTTTGGCATAATGTAGTTCTTTTTCGATCATAACTCGCCATACCTCTTTCGAGTCTGCCCAATTCAGCTTGGGCAGAGGTGAATGCCGAGTAGGGGTGATAAAATGATTTTGGAAGCGAAACTGGGAGCCCCCAAAGAGTTCAGATGGGGTCGAACGCGTACTGGTTCCGGCAGTATGAAGTTCTTCGAGTGTTGGGATTATCGAACTACTTTCAATCAAGGAATCACCAGCAATTGAAATAAACTGATTCTGAGAAACAAAAGGTGGAGGGGAAAGAAAAAAAAAATTAAGTTACACATAGTAAAAAACATTTAAAACAGATTTAATTAAAAAAAAAAAAAGTAATCTAACGGTTACCACCCCCACCCAGAAAAAAATCGAATTAGATTAAAATAAAAAATTAAAAGCAGTAACGAAATTTGAAATTATGTAGCAACAAGGTATGGAGAAGAAAAGGAAGAGAAATAAAAGAAAGAAAAAAAAAAAGATGATATGGGTTGTACTAGAAAGTAGTTAGTTAATTTATCCCCCCCCCCACTTTAGATAAAGCGCGCTTTCAAAGCAAGATGAGGTAATAATATCAATTTATGAAGAAATAAAAAATCAGGGAAAACAAAGCCTTACTAATAATGCTTTTTTTTCCGCGGGAAGTGGGCCAAAAAGAAATAAATAAAATCGAAAGGTAATCAGGACATGAAAGGCTGAAAACCTCTAAGAGAACCCAGCAGCTGTCTCCAGTCAGAGAGAGAGAGAGAGAGAGAGAGAAGAGAGAGACCCTCATTTCCAATTTACATACAGCTGGAAAGTGGGGTGGGCATGAGAAAAAGAGAGACAGACAGAAAGAGTTTTTTTTTTTTGGCACACGTACACAATTTTGTGTAAAAGACTTTAGGCACACACGCAAATTAACTTAAAAAAAAAAAAAAATTAAGAAATGGTGTTAAATTAAGAAAGAACTTTTTTTTTCTATGCAACAATAGTTTTTACAACAGATTGATGAAAACTTTAGTTTTGTTTGAAAATTAATTTATCAAGAGGAGAAAGGAAAGAAATCGACAACAAAGCAATTAATTAAAAAAGAAAGAGTCTTCGATTAACATGAAATTGGATAGTCTTTGAAATATAATAATTAAAAAAAAAAAATTTAATATTTTTTTTTTTTTTAACCGAAATTTTTCAGTTGTGGAAAAACATGCGCATATCTAAAAAAAAAAAAAAACAATGATTTTATATTATAATTATTTGTTAAATAACTAGCTTGCGAAATATTAAAAAAAATGAGAAATCCAATTTCCAAGTTTTTGGAAATGAATGAGAATGAATGAACGAAAAGTGAAATGTATTTTTGTTGTTTAAAAAGTTTGGGAAAAATTTTTATGACAATCTTAAAATTAAAATTAGGTTATGAAAAAAAAGGTGAGTCTTTAGGTGAGATGAATGGGGGGGTCTCGAAATTCAAATTTTAAATGTGGTTATTAAGTGGGGGATGAATTCCTAAATATAAATTCATAAGACTTGTTCCTCGACTTTATGACCATAGTAGTAAAAAAGTAATAATAACTTGCCACGATATGGTGGGCTAAGTTAAGTAGGAATAATGTAGACAGGGAAAAAAAAAAAAATCAGAAAAAATATTTAGCAAGACTCTGAATTCAAAACAATGACATCAAAGTTAATTTATAGTCCCAATTTACACTTTTATTTAAAAAAATCGTCATATACATTGCCAAATATTTAATAAAACAAACTTTAAAAATGACAAGGCGCCAACCAGTGTTAAGTTTTTTTTCTTTTTTTTTTTACGATAACGAACAGTACCTCAGAATAAAAAAGCGACCTAAAAAGCAGAAAGGCATCCAATAAGTAAAATATAGATATTTACCTGAATCTGGAACTGCCTTCTCCTTTTATCTACAGCTATTTGGACATTCTAGACAAGGGGGAAAAAGATATATTAGTCAGGACATATTTTATACCAAATCAACTTTAACTTGTGGGCGAACAAAGAGAGATGAACAAATTCCTAAGATACTGTCAGCAAGAAATCGAATAACTCCGAAAAAATACTTACATCTTGGGATTTTCTTTTTCTATTATCGCTTGTAGATGCATTGCTCATTGCAGATTTTGTTTTTGACCTGAAATAAAAGAAAGAACAACTTAGAAAATCCAGTCCGGATGGAACGACTTTAGCCTACGAGAGACGAAAAGATGCAGAAAATGGCGGCTTGGTTATAAAACGAAAGAGAAATCATCAACTTACCTTCGGCAGGGCATAGTCGATCCGCGAGAGCGGGAATGCTGCGAAAAAAAGAAAATTCCATTAAAATAGGGAATGAATTATTTAGGAGAGGAAAATAAATAAGAATAAATAAGTAAAATATGATCATAATTTGATGCCAAAATGAAGTATAAATCTTGAAATCAACTCCTGTGAATTTCATTTTAAAATCCTAACTAACCGAAGTTGCATTTCAACCAAATTTGCCTTATCACGAAATTAATTAAAAAAATATATATTCTTTTTTTTTTTAAATATATTATTATAGCTGAAATAAAATAAGGATTAAGATTTTCATAGACTTCAATAATTCTGATACTGTCCCATCCATAAACAGTATGAGTACTTAAAGTTCAGCCCTAATTTTTTTTTTTAAATTGATTCATATTTAGTTTCTTCGCAACACAATTATTAAAATTTAAATATCTAAATTTGTTGATTCTCACCTTATATAACTAAAATCTAGAAAAAAAAACTAAGTCTTTTAGAGGAGGCTTGATTCTGCAGAAAAAGCTTAAGAGCTATTCGACATGTCCTAGCCCGTCAACAGAGAAAAGCCTAATGAACAAGGACTAACTCCTGAGTAGTAGTCCCGCCAATTTCATTTTTCTCATTGCGCATGTAAATAGTTTTCAAAAGAAAAAAATTGCAATAATTCATTAAAATTCCTAATATTACATATCTTGGCAAATCTATAACCTTACTTTTGCAGAAGTTTTAGTCTAGTGCTATCTGAGCGAAAACAACTCGAATCGAGTTTGAGGTATGCTTGAAGAAAGGAGGTTATAAGAAAAATAAAAGGCTAAAAATAGATTTTAAAAAACAAATTCATTTTCAAAAAAGATAAAATTTAATTTTTTGCGTTTTTTTTGTATGTTTTCATTTAAAACAAGCTTGTATCGCAATGAATGATCGACTACATGAGGAAGTTTACATCTCGCGACTTTAGTAAGACCATTGGATAGAAAAAATGATTTCTCCTAAACAAAGAGTAAACACCTGGCATGTTGCATGTCGTTCGATAGCGTATGATCTAAGGAATCGATTGCGATAGTTTTGAAAGTTAAGCGGTATGAAAATGCGAGACTTCTGTACAAAAAATCAAGCCAATTCTACATTACAGGAAGCTTAATCATCTCCATTATTTGAGTAACATTTCATTGGTCGGCAGCCACGCCATATTCGTTTCTATGGTAACCAAGTTAGAAGTAAAAGTTATCCTATTTCAAGTATGGAAACATAGAATAGATAAAAATGATACAATAAAAATACGTCTAATTTTAATTGGAAGGAAATAAAATAAAAAAAATGAACTAATTATGAAATATATATTTCATTACAGCATTTTAATTTAAAAAATTAATAATTTTTGTATAAGATTTTAAAAATATATTTATATCAGTTTTTATAATTAGTAGTTAAGTAGCAACCGTATACAAGTTTCGTTTTTTTTAATACTTATCTTGTTGTAAACATGGAAATGTTTCGTCAACTTTTTCGCCGATCTAATTCTGTTATAATTGGAATGGTTCACGTGAAAGCTCTGCCAGGTAGATATAGTTTTTACTTAAAATTTAAATTTTTTTATAATTTCATTAATTTAAGAGTGTAATTTTTTTCTAAGCAATCTTTTTAAGCCTCGCGCTACAGCACGAACAAAAAACACGTGTTCTACGTTTTTGTTTATCAATAAACGAAAAATGATCGATGGTCTGAAATGATTTTTTCAAAATTAAATAATATTTTTAACGTACATATATAAATATTATTATTCTTTTTAGCAATATAAAGAGTTGTGGTCCTTACCGGTAAGTACTTTAAGAAAAATTAAAAAGGGTGGGTGGGCCACATGGTTTCGAAAATTATTGCTTCAGAAGATGTGGATAAATAAATAAACACTCTGTTTTCTTTTTACTTTTAATGAATTTTGTTTTTGTTTTTTTAAAGACAATTATCATTCTTACTCTTTTCATGCGATAATATTTTACAATTTATAATGGAAGACAAAAATCTCGTTCGGGCTCGAGCCTTTGCTTCGCAGCCATCTTTGGACAATTTTCACGTGATATTTTAAATGCGTTCCCTTTTCGATCTTTTTTTTTTTTTTTTATATAAGATGATAAAATACTTTATTTAGAAAAACATGTTTATAACTTGAATGCATATTTCTTTCTTTATCCTTAAAATAAAAAAGTAACACATATGATAAAAAATAAAAATGAATCGAAAAAGCAACAAGATACCACTCCATGATTACACCAGAGCGTCCACGTAGCTACCGGGTATGACACAAGGTCGAGGTTTAAAGTGGGTTTAAGAACAGCAATACTGCGGAAAAATTGCCTAAGCCCCCGAGGGCACTTTCTCTTTTGGGGTACACTTCAGGCCCCGGGCATTTAACCCTACCCCAGAAGGAGAGGTACTGACTGGGGCTTGGAATTTTTATTTGAAACAAACCCTGATAAATAAGAACAACCATGTGTACATTAAAGAAAAATGAAAGTGGCTAAAAAATCGTCTTTGTTTTGAAAGGACATCGTTTTTAGTTAAATAAAAATATGCTTGTAAAAAAAACAAACATTTTAAATAAATAAATGGACCCCCACAATCTTTTTATAAACCCTTAAAATAAAACTACCGACCTAAACCCTAAAAGTTTTAAATAGTTTTATTTTTAATGTATTAAAAAGTAAAAAAAATATTATTACAACTGTTTTTCTTAAAACAAAAATTACGAATAATTTTTATGAATGTTAAAAGTGAAGAATACCTCATTCCTTATTCTCTCCTCTAAAGTAAAATCTAGTCATCATTGAGAAAAAGATATGAAGAAAATTGAAAATAATAATTAATTTAATATTAAAAAATCAAAATGGTGCCATTTTAAAGTTTAGAGGAAAATTATATTATCCTTCACTGATATCACGGCTCTGATATATAAGTATAAACTGAAGATTGCAATTTGCATGAAACTCCGAGTCATGTTATCGGTGAGGGATAATATGTATATTTATTAATATATACTTAATAGATCATATAGTGTTTGTGTTAATAAAACAGTGCTCAATGTAATACAACAGAGCTATTAAGTATATTGAATTGTGGATCCCATGTAGGCCCCACATCAGTCAGCTGGATGTCTTCCACAAAAGTTGTCTCTGTGTGATCTGTTGCTATACTTTTGATGATAGGGTGTCCAATGCTGATCTCACAAAATTCAACATTGGTAGAATTGAGATTCCTGATACAGTCACAACTTTGCTGAGCTGGTCATGTTGATAAACTTATTGTAAACAAAAACAAACTTATATATTATACTAAATTTAACACAACCAACTTAATCATATGCAATAACTGTAAAAAAATTCCATAACTACAATGGATAAATTTAAAATTCTAAAATATCTATAACAGAACATGTTCCTGGATGTTTTTAAAATCACTATGACATCTGAATGCAGATTTTATTGCAATTACAATAAGTTTGTCTTTGTAATTTACTCCTGAAGATGATCTTGAAAAAGGTTGAAAGTATTTGGGTTAAAAAAAACAAACTATTTTTTAATCAGTATCACCCCATGCAAGGTAGTAAAACCATTAAGACACAAGGGGTTAGTGGGTGTGGAAAAATTAGGAACAGAAACATTAATAATGAGCAGGAAGAGGAAAGAGTAATCAGGAGAACAGTATATAGCAATTGACATTGCATTTCAATTTTTACAGATTAAATTTTGCTTGAAGGTAGGTCCACAAGCGAAAAGTGCAAGAAAAGAAACTGTTAGCATAGAACTTACTACTACACCTAGCCAACACAACTGTAAATTGATGAAATCTTGACACCAGTCTAGTACTGTGCTTAAATTCAAAAAGTTTAGAAACCATAGTGAACAGCTCATCCGAACAATTACCATGAAAGTATTTATAGAAAAGGCACAGAGAGGCAACCTATATTATTCAATGAAATCTGTTTGAATGAAAATATGCTGCCTAAACATTAAACATACATACATACATACATACATACATATATATACATACATACATACATATATATATATATATATATATAGTTGTAATTTTTTTTTTCTCTAAAGCTAGAGTTTAAAAAAATTAAATTGAATACTTACATTATTCCAGGTTCTCTTAGAGTAAACTGTGGGAATTCTGTCATCTGCCTTCTGTGTAGCAGAAGTCAAATTGTTTGGAGTTTTTAATGTTGCCATTGTTTTTAAAACTTGTTGATAAAAAGAAAAAATAAATTTGTATTTGTAATATCTGATTAGAAATCATCTTTAAGCAGCTCCTTAGAATATTAGACTTGTTCGCTGTAAAGAAATTTCTGTATGATTTTTCAGCATTCTAGATGAAAGCAAGATATGTTTAAACATGTCTTGCTGGTAATCAGTTTGCTTAACAATTTTGTAGGTTTACTTTTGGAACGTGTTTAGACTTGTTTCACTTCGATGTATTGCTTAAGTATTGTGGTAATATTTTTATAACGGAGAACAGGTTCAAGCCTGGAAAGAAACATTGCAGTTATTAATAAGAAGAGTTGAAATGAATGCATCCAAGATTTCACAGTTCTAGCATCACTCCTTCATAGTCAGCCTATGAACTTTTCAACCCACCCTTGCATCTGGAAAGAAACAATGCAGTTATGAATAAGAAGAGATGAAATGAATGCATCCAAGATTTCACTCCTTCATAGTCAACCTTTCATTTTTTTTTTTTTTTTAATAGTTTATTTGATCTAGTGGCCTGCACACTCAAAGAAAACTTAAAGAAAATATGCATCCCTCATTACAGAAGGAACCGCTGTTTGATTTAGCATCCTTTGACTGCTTGGCCACTGATAGCTTCACAATCAAGCAAGGTTCTATATGCCTCAAAGCACATTCATTCATTCAGATTTTCTCAAAAGCTATATCTGCTCTTTTTTGTGTGTGAAATGTAAACAAAGCAATTTCTAAAGAATTAATAGATTTTAGTTTTTAATCCAACATTTTTATTTCTTCAAACATTATTTTATGTGAATCATATTTGAGTAAACATTCCATTTTATATATATACTAGACCACCAATAAACCCATTGTGTTCCTTTTAAAAGCAGTTCTTGATAAAAAATAATGAAATAACAATATTATCAATCTTGTTATTAATTACAATTTTTAATTTGTTTTTAAAGATGGTAAAATCAGGTTTATTTTTCCATTGGAACAATATCAAAACATTACATGAAAATTGGGAGTAATAACTTAAAACAGGTGTAGTCTTTTTCAAAATAATAAGTATATTTTTTATTACGCATACTTATTTCTTCCTCACACTTATTTCAAAATACACAATGGCAGCAAATCACTGTGCATTTATTTATTTACCATCAAGTCATGTGACACACATAGCCTCTTCACCTTTTCAAATAGTTGTCTATAAAAAAAAAAGTTATAATCTAGTGTAATGAATTGTATAAATATATGTTGTGTTATGCATATTTCAATTAATTTAAATTTCCTATTGAAAATGCTATAAAAACAGAAAAACGGGCCAAGCCCAAGAACCCCTTGTCTAATGTTAATGAAATTTGGCACTGCACTTGGCAAGGCTTCAATGTACAATATGCTGCTAAATTGGTCATGTATCATTTAAGCTGTATCTCAGGAACATGCATACATAGATACATACATGATTAGATTTTTATATATATATATATATATATATATATATATATATATATATGAAACTCTGATTTCTTTCTTATATATATATATATATATATATATAAGAAAGACTGCGTATGTTTCTTACAATATGTAAATATAATTGATGAAGGAAATTTGAGAGATAAAAACACAACAAAAATAATATTGATATTACAACTAATAATATTTATTGTATATTCCGAGGCCTTTTGACTAAATGGAAGTATGATGAGAAAGATTTTTAAAATTAGAATTATCAAACATGCCTGTGTCCTTTCTCAACAAGAATAAAAAATGAATTTTTTAAAGATTTCTGCAGGTTTCCATAATGGATTGTAAAGAGCAGATTATTCAACCAAAACATATATATATCTATTTCAATTGAGCACTGTTGACTGACAAGCTAATTCTACAAACAACAGCCACTTGCGTTAATGTGAAGCTCTTCAGTAAAATGAATGGAGCACTCCAGCTGATTGACATTTGTTTACATTTGTAAAAACAAATTGCTTGATTTAGCTCCCTCATTCTGTCGAATGAAGATAGCTCAGTGGTAGAAACTCTGACTGACACCAAATTGGTTGGGTTTCAATACTGGCTTGAGGCATTCGGTTGTCTAGTAGCACTGAAGAGCTGTGATACAGTGAAACAGTACTGTCTGCGAATGACATAATATATATACATATATATATATATATATATATATATATAGATAGATAGATAGTAGACTGATGAAAGAAATTTGTGAGATAGAAAAATAATAATAATATTGATATTATAATTAATAATATTTATTGTATATTCCGAGGCCCTTTGACCAAATGGAAGCATGATGAGAAAAAATTTTTAAAATTAGAATTATCAGACATGCCTGTGTCCTTTCTCGACAAGAATAAAAAGTGAAGTGTGACTTTTTTTTCTGGGAATTTGTTCGACTTTTGTTTTTTTTGCATGTATTATATTACTGAAGAGTAATAGTTTGGGTTTAGTTGTATGCCTCAATTAAGGCTGTAGAGGGAAGTAGCATGCAGAATGGTGAGGGGGAAGAGCATGCAACAACTACATCCATATCAAGAGGGCATCCAGTCAAAGAGTGAAATAAAAATTTAGATTTTAAAATTTGAAATTATCTGTTAACTTTGTTGTACAGGCGCCTTACAGTCCAAGCTGGTGTGAATGTGGATCTGTATATTGATAAGCAAGACCAGAGTTGGGCTCCCTATTTAAGTCTTAGGAGTATACAATCAAGAAGTTGCCCTCGGGCATCGCCAAACCTCTGCATGTCACTGGTAGAGGATTTTTAGAAAGCTTTCTGCGGAAAGATATCATTTCATGTATTCTCTTCATATTAGAGATTTTTTTTTAATCATTTTACCCTAAAGTCCCTAGGATGTAAGGGGTTACTGAGTGTGAAAGAATATGAGAAAGAAAAAAAACATTGAGGGAGAACAATAAGAGAACGAGAATTAAGAAGACAGAAGATAACGATTGACATTGCATTTAAAACTTTTAAAGATCAAAGGCAATAAAGCCACTAGGATGCAAGGGGTTACTGAGTGTTAGAGAATATGAGAAAAACTACTATTAAGAAGAGAGGAAAATAAAAGAACAAGAATTAAGAAGACAGAAGATAACGATTAACATTGCATTTATATTTTTGAACATCAAAGGCAATAAAGCCACTAAGATACAAAGGGTTACTGAATGTTAGAGAATATGAGAAAAACTACTATTAAGGAGAGAGGACAAGAACAGAACAGGAATTAAGAAGACAGAAGATAACGTTTGACATTGCATTTAAATTTTTGAAGATCAGGGTTGACGGGGAAGCAAGATGTAGGTAAGGAAATCTTGCTAGTCATAAGGAATATCAGGTTCGTGAGAAAAGACAAATGGCAGCAAAGATATACCAACTATTGCTTACAGTGTTAGAAACCTTTTTTTCATCAAGCAAGTCAATAAAGCTACAGGTTACTGTGTGTGAAAGAATATGAGTAAAAGAAAAACATTATTAAGGAGAGAGGGGGAGAGAGAGAGAGACATCCTCGGTTTCCCAATAACACAATTTTGAAGTAATTTACCTGCTTGGTGAATAGGTGAGACAGGGAACTGTTGGAGGTTTATATAATAATTTCTAATAACAACCAAAGATTCAGTTGTGTGTGGGGAAAAGATGCTTGAGTGGAACTTACATCTCACCAATGGAATATGGGGGGGGAATGGGGGTTGTTTACAATGGAATACTGGGGAATGAGGGTTGGTTATAATGGAACACGGGGGTATAAGGGTTGGTTACAATGGAATAGGGGGTTACAATGGAATCCGGGGGGGTGAGGGTTATAATGGAATAAGGGGTTGGTTACAATGGAATAGGGGGGGTTAATGGAATCGGGGGGGTGAGGTTGGTTACACTGGAATGTGAGGGGGGTGGGGTGAGGGTTGGTTATAATGGAATATGGGGGAATGAGGGTTGGTTACAATGGAATACAGGGGGGTTACAATGGAATCGGGGGATAAGGGTGGTTACAATGGAATACAGGGGTTACAATGGAATATGGGGGGGTGAGCGTTGGTTACAAATGGAATACAGGGGGGTTACAATGGAATACGGGAGATGAGGGTTGGTTACAATGGAATATGGGGGAAATGAAGGTTGGTTATAATGGAATGTGGGGGAATTAGGGTTGGTTACAATGGAATACAGGGGGTTACAATGGAATACGGAGGGATGAGGTTGGTTACAATGGAATACGGGGGGTGAGGGTTGGTTACAATGGAATACAGGGGGTTACAAATGGAACATGGGGGATGAGGGTTGGTTACAATGAACATGGGGGGGTTAACAATGGAATACTGGGGGAATGAGGGTTGGTTACAATGGAATATGGGGGGGAATGAGAGTTGGTTACAATGTGAGTGGGTATGGCTGTTCCTAGCTGTGAAGATTAGATTTGGTGGAACTAACGAATATAGTTCGTTTGGGCACTTTCCAGTAGTGATAGAGTAGCAAGAGGAGTGGATGTAGGAAGGAAAATAATTCATGAAAGGTTCAAAATACGATAATTTGTCGTGACATAAAAATGCAAAAAATGCATAACTAATTAAAGTGTGCATCTTACCACTTGAAATGTCTTAGTGTATGGGAAATACAGTAATATAGAATTCTACTGGACATAAAGTGGGAGATCGGATTCCTATTGTTATTAAGTAATAAAGAGATCCCCCATTATTACTGCATATTGATATATTAGTTGGAAAACCTATATTTAAAGGATTATAGTTCATCTGAATACTTTTAATGGAAACAGTGATAGAGCAGTGAGAAGCTTGTGTCGTTTCATCTGCAAGAGAGGGGTTTAGGGTTGAAAACAATTCATCACCCAAAATGACAGAGAGACTCTTTGGAATTCTATTGAGACTGGAAATTAAAGAAGGGGTAGAAATGAATCAGGCTTGATTAATAATAATTAATTAAGACAATAACTTTTAAAATATTTTCTTCAGATCATATAAAAAAATTTGTCTGTGTCATTTATTAGTCCAAAAAGAAAAGCAGATGATTGATTTCTCAAATTTCAATTGTGATTTTTCCTTTTCGTTTGAACAAATAAGTGAATAAACAAAACCTCTTAATACTTTATTAAATCTAAGTCAATGAAAGATAAAGGAATGTAAAACTCTTGGGTATGAAAAAGGCTGAGAAAAAGAAAAAAGAACTTGATGGTCAATCAAATGTAGATATGAAAGGTCAAGGGTTAAATTCTCTCAATATAGAAAGCTAAGAGGAATCACTACTTTGTGTCATGTCAGCAATTTGTCTTGAGTGACAAATAGATTCAGCTGTGTGTATGGTCTATCTCCCAGCTCTCTCAAAGTAGCTTTGTTTAAAAAAAATGGGTGAGGTTTGTAATCACTTGTGACTGAAACTACAATTGGGACAGCCCCACAAAATATTGCTATGATATCTTTTCATCTTGAAGCTTTTTGTTTCCTTGTTATAGAAGGAAAGGCTTTGAACGACCTTGGTGTTAATATTTTAGAAAAATCTTTTCTATATAATTATGTGTGCATGTGTGTGTGTGTATAGGACAGTAAGATATATGATCCTGTGTTCTTATAGATATTTTTATTTTTACAAAATAGGGGAGTCTCTAAAATTCGCTTGAGGATGAAATGGAACTAATGTCTTTAATTTAATTACAAAATTAAATTCGGAGCTTTTAGCTTCTATTTTTGAAACATGGTTAGAACTGTGTAGCAAAAAAAAACTATATTTTAAATCAATTAATTTATAATTTATATATATATATATATATATATATATATATATATATTATAAAGAAATATAGTCTTAAGATGTGCTATATTTATGGGATAAAAGTGCTCAATATCAGAGATAGAGCGTGTGTAAATATAAAAGTGACACATAGGCGACAGTCTGTTTCATGCTATATGCAATCGTCAGGCCACGTTGTCAATTGCATATAGCATGAAACAGACTGTCGCCTCTAATGTTGACTTCTATGTACGCTTATATATATATATATATATATATATATATATATATATATATATATATATATATATATATATAGTAACATCTTGAGATACTAGTCAAAGATTGCCCGAATTTTTACCTTGAGATACAAAGCAAGTTTCAGTTAAGCTTCCACATTACATGTGTTCACCTCTGCTCTGGAAGGATTTTTGTTGTGTTGTCTTTTTTGATGTTATTTTGCAAAATTCCTTTAGTAATACCATGGGTCTTGAAAAAAGTAAGCATAAAGAACAGTGATGAATTTTTAGGGGCCTGGAATGGATCTGAAATATTCACATTAATTTCTATGGGTAAAATTGATTTGAGATACAAGTGTTTTGAGTTACGATCTTGGTCTGGAAACAAAATTAAATATTTCATTAACTTGTGTGTGTGTGTGTTATACATATATATATATATATATATATATATATATATATATATATATATATATATATATATATATAATAAGTATATAATTAATTGTATATGGAATGAATTCCAATAACCAACAATTACTATTCTTAAAAGTATTCAATACAAAGTAGAGCAGATATAATTATTATTTATAAAAAAAAATTATAAAAAATATATTTATAAAAACTAAAAAATAAGCCATTTTAAAAATTTCAACATAAAATTTTTTATCTTCAACATCAATGTTGATAGAAAAAAAATAAAAATTTTGAAACAAAATGGCTATTTTGTAGTGATTTTTTATAAATATATTTATGTTATAATTTTTTTTTATAAATAATAATTATATATATATATATATATATAGATAGATAGATAGATAGATATAAAATAATTGTGTATTTGGGCAGCAATCCATCTTTTATACAAGTTTCATTGAAGATGACAAGGCACTGCGATTAAGCTTTTTATTAAATTTTTCTTGCATCCATAGAATTGTTTTCTTTTTTCTAGACATAGCATGTATAAGAACAGTCTAAATGATTTTTAGACCATATGCTTTCAGCTAATCTATTAACTATTATTGAGGGTGTTTTTTCATTTAATTGAATATGTAGATTTTTTTATATATATAGTGGTGGGATGTTTTTAATTTATGAACATGATCAGCACATTGTGTCTGTGTTCATAATTGATCTTATTGAGAATTGGCTTCTTTTTTTTTATTATTAACACTTCCATTATTTGTAACCATTTTTTTGTATATTGATGAGTCTATGATGTTTCTACACATGTTGCAAATGGGGGTTGGTAGGTCTCCATGAGAATTTAAATGGGTCCTAATTAAGCTATGAGCTGAGAGATGCAAAGTAAGTCTTCTTTATAAGTGTGTAGTTGAAATGTCCAATATAATTATTGTTCACAAATTTATTTTTGTCAGGAATGCAGTTCTGTAAGGCACGTGTACATTCATAAATAAGGTTAGTCTTATGTAGTTTGGATCTTTCTGGTAACTTATTGTTGACAATTATGTTGGCAGTGTATATATATATATATATATATATATATATATATATATATATATATATATAGTATTTAGACAGCAATCCTTCTTTTATACATGTTTCATTAAAGATGACAGACAAGGTACTGTGATTAAGCTTTTCATTTAATTTTTATTGTATACAAACAAGTGTTTTCTTTTCTGGACACACAGTGTATAGAAACTGTCCAAATGTTCTGTTAATTCTGAGCACTTTTGGCTTTACTTTTAGTCAAGGATGATTTTATTTTTACTTTTTAACTAGATGTATGGGTTGTGTTATGTATGTATTTACAGTTATAGGAATGTTTTATTTTCCAAACACTGTCAGCACATTGTGACCATGTTCGTAGTTAATATTAAGTGTTAGCTTTTTCTTTTTTATTATTAAGGCTTCCATTATTTTTAATCTTTTTTTCTTTTTTACATGTGGATGAGATTATTATTTTTTATTTTTTTTTAAGCATTACGCCTCGAGTAAGGCGTGAAGCCACTACGATGCAGGGGTTGCAGAAGATTTGGAGCAAGAGCAGATAGGAGTGATAGAAGAAAGGATGAGGAGAAGGATAGATCAAGGTAACTGGAAGTGTCGATTGACATTACATTTGAATAGTTGGAGATTATAGCTCTCAGGGAAACAGTAATTGGGAAGGGTGTTCCACAGGCGAGATGTGCGAGGTATGAAGCTATTGGAGTAGAAGAGACAGCTTACATTTAAAAGTTTCTACAGTGTAAGGGTGGGAGCGGATGCCAGCCTCAGAGGGGGCTTAATTCATGGGAGTCTGGGAACCAGTGAAAGCAGCTCATCGGAGCAATTACCAAGAAAGTATTTGTAGAAAAGACAGAGAGAGACGACGCGCTGGCCTGTGAGAGAGAGTGACTGTAGACGAGACACCAGATCAGGGCCAATTATATTACATATCCATCTCTGGATCTTGTCAAGAACTCCGAGGTAAACAGAAAGTGCCCCAGACCATATATGGCAGCAATACTCCATGCAAGGGCGAATGGTTGATTTGTATATTTGAAGTATCGATTCTGGGGAGAAAAATTTCCTGGCACGGCACAGAGAGCCTTATGCTTGTATTTTCTACTAGTATGTTTCAAATGGATTCTATTAGGTTTTAGTGTATGTATAAATGAGTTCTAATGGAGCTGTGGCTGGATAGGTGTAATGTAAATCATCTGGATAGGAATGTAGTGGTGTCACTGATGTAATTATTTATGAGTTTGGTTTGATCAAGAACACAGTTCCTTAAGGGGCATTTGAACTCCTAAATAATGTTTGTTCGTTGTAGTTTTGATTTTGCAGATGTGTTTTTATTTTTGAGGATTTGGACTGTTTCTACACATTCTGTGTGCAGAAAAGAAAACATTTGTACAAACACAAGAAAAATTAAATAAAAAGCTTAATCACAGTACCTTGTCTGTCTTCTTTAATGAAACATATTCTTATAATTTTCTTCAAATTATTTAAAAAAATCAGAAAAAAACACTGACAACTTTTTATCATGTCTGCTGACATCTGATAATGTGTAGAAGAGTTGTTTATCTAAATGTTCACTCACCAACTCTTTTTTTTATGCCATTTGTGACATGCAAAAAATAAGACTTTTTTGTCAGGATATTTGACAATGGGACAAAGCATTAGGATGTAGATTTATGCTTTTCCCAAGGACTTCAGAGTTAAGTGAGCATGAACACTCATCGGTTCACCGATTACATTTTTTATGCAGATAATAGTTCCGCTACCTTGCATTTCTATTAACGGTGTTTAATAAAAGGAACCAATTGACGAGAGTTGCTGTCCTAACTGGCATTAATAAAGAAATGGGCTTAGATATGTTAACTTCACTAACTTTAGAGATGTTTGTGGTGATTTTAAAGTTTTTCCAAGACTTATGCTTTAAGTATTTTCCTGAAATTTTGAAAAACTATTAAATGCTTTTAAAATTTTAAAAAAATTAAGATTCAAATAAGGTAAAATCTAAGGTAAAATTGAATGTAAATCTATTTTTTTTTTTTTTGTAAACGCCGTGCCCCATCAAGATGTAGATGACCCTGACACCCTCACCCACATATTTCTTTTCTTTTCTTTATTATCTGTAAATGCTTTCTTGGGAAAGATAGTTTTTTTTTTGTTTTTTTTAATCATTTCACCCCAAGCAAGGCAATAAAGCCACTAAGATGCAAGGGGTTAATGAGGGTGAGAGAATATGAGGCAAAAAACTGTTAAGGAGAGAGAACACTAAAAGTACAGGAATTAAGAAGACAAAAATAATGATTGGCATTACAATTTCATTTTTGGAGATCAAAGTTGATTGGAAGCCAGAAAAGAGTTCCAGAAGCAAGAAGTGTGCAAGAAGAAACTGTTAGCATAGAACTTATGATTACATTGAACCAATTCAATTGTAAACTGAATGAAACTTTGCTGCCAATCTAGTAGAACACTTAAATTCATAAAGTCTAGGTACCATAGAGGAAAGATTATCAGAATAATTACCATGAAAGTATTTATAGAAAAGACACAGGGAAGCTACGTTACGGCAATGGGAAAGTGACTGGAGCCAAGATGCTATGTCAGGACCAATAACATTGCAGATTCTTCTTTGGATTTTATCTAGAATCTCTAAATATGTAGTAGAAGCATGTGTAGCAGCATTATTCAAAGCCTTGACAAATGGTAGACTTATAAATATGTGTTATATATCGTACATATGAACACTAATTAGTATGTCCCAATCCTCAAAAATACATTGGACACTATTGTAAGGGGGTAATATGCTGTCTAAATAGTCCATCACCATCAGTGGTTTACCTACTTCATGCCGCTGGTGAGTATTGTATTTTGTTGATGTTATAAAGATTACCATTTCATTTCCAAACTCCATTTTGGTTATTCCCCATTCAGTAACCCTTTCTAAGTTACAACAATATGTAAGATAGATTCTGGTGATAAAAATTGTCTAGCACCACACAGTGAGCCAAGTTTACTAGCAGGAGACCTTGCAATTGTTTCAATATAATCTTTCCACTTCATGTCAGTAGTTTCCCATTGCCTTCTCTACAATTTTGAATTCAGTTTTCCGTATCTTAGACTGGTTGCCACCCAAGGCTAGACAGCCAAGTCTACCTTTCTATTTACCCTATAACAACGAAAATTAACATCTAATAAAAATGTTCCCATTAGTGGAAACCAGTAATACAGCTCAAAAAACTGTTTTTGAAATAAGTACAAATGAAAAGCCAAAAAATAAAATAATGTATTTAAAATCAAAACAAAAAAAAAAAACATTTTTTGAATTGAAAACTTAACAAAAGACTAACCGTGTCCTCTTGGCCTCAATCTGTGACAGTTTCATTGAGCTGAGCTGTATCGTTTGTCTTACTGACATTAATTTTCAAGATAATTAAAAAGAAAAAAACCTCTTTTTCTACTTTTTCTAAAACATTAGCTTCTAAAGTTTCTATACAAGTATTATAAAGTCTTACATGGGAAAAATAAACCTCCTTCTAGAAAATAACTACAAACAGAAAGAAAAAAGATGTTAAAATCCAAATAAAACAGGCTTACAGCAGGATATTTATTTTATTTAATGCCAAGTCCCTTTAGGACATCATTGATCATAACTCTCCACAGCTTCCTTTTCTTTCTGTTATCTGTGAATTGCCATTGAAACTTGGGGAAGTTAGGAGTGATTTCTCATTGCCTTCTCAATGGGTTGGAATTGAGAATTGTCTTTCTCTTAGACTGGTTGCCAACCCAGGCTAGAGAGCCCAATCTACCATTCTATTTAACCGGTAACAATGTTTATTAATATTAAGTACAAACTTTTACATTAGTATGAATACAAGGACTCGAACTGAAAGTAAATTTTTTTTTAAATGCTATGTCACTTTAGGACATAAGGGATCATGACTCTCCACAGCTTCCTTTTCTTTTTATTATCTAAAAATTGCCATTGCTACTTGGAAATGATAGTGGAGTGTTATCTCATTACTTTCTGTATAGGTTTGAATTCAGAGCTTTCCTTCTCTTAGACTGGTTGCCAGCCAAGTCTAGGGAATCCAGTCTACTCTTCTATTTAAGTCAAAACTCGAGGGAAGAAGAGACTGATTTATGCAAAATAGGTAGCCTGAAATTTGAACTTGGTTTGCTGATTCCATTTTCTGTGCTTGTTAGCCATTACCAAAACTGGATATTATCTTCCTTTTAATTGTTGAATTTTTCTCCTTATTCTTTTGTTAAAAATTTTTTTTGTGAAAAATAAAGTAATTTCTTAAAATTGATTGACTTATCAGCACAAATTCTCAGAACCTTTTTGAATATAGATCAAGTTGTTATAAACATAGATGATTTTGTCAAATGGTTATTTTTTGCAAAAAGCATGGACCCTTCTTTTTTCTCCCTTACCTATGGATTAAATAACAAGGTAGCAGGAGCTCTCTGGACTTGGGTAGAAACAAGTCTAGGTAAGCAACAGGAAACCACTATACTATCTTTCTCAAGAAAGCAGAGAAATTCATAGATAAAAAAAGGATTGATTTGTTTTTACAGTTTATCAACCCTTTGCAGGTTTTTTAAAACAGAAAATATTTTTAAATTGTAAGAATTTTTTTGCGATAATAAGGATTTACTAATAAATCCTACTAATTAACCCATATGTGGAGGGGGTGTATTCATGCCTTTCCCAAGGTTATATTCGTGTAAGTGAATATAACAAACCCAACTGGAATTGAAACTTGGCTTTCCAAATTTCAATTCTAAGTCATTTTCCATTACACCTCTCATACATCCAAGCTTACAGCATCTGTATTCCCAAACAGTCACCCATCTTGGTACTGACCAGGCTCGACATTGCTTAACTTTGGTGATTGTTTGGAATTTCAACATGATATTGCTGTAAGCCTACAAAGAAAAAGAATCTGTGGGGAGTCATGATCATGAATGTCCTGAAGAGACATGGAATTTAAAGATCTGAACTTTATGAATCTACCTTTGAATATTGTGCATGATTGATTCTGTATATTTTTTTAAGGCCCTTAAAATATTAGGTGTCCTGGGTATGATGATAAACTATGCCTGGCAGCAAAGGCCTCTGATTGGGAGATTGGAGGTTTTGAGGAATGTGGAACAACCTCTGTTGTTCCCAGGACTACCCTGACCAGGGGTGGTAGCACCTGTTAGGGTCCCAGCTATGGGCAAATAGTGAACCATTAAGCAAAAACAAAATGTTATGAAAGTATGAAAATACATTTTTTTTATAGTAAAAATACCAACAATACATTTTTATATAAAAAAATTACCAATAATTACTATTTATAGTAAAATTACCAACAATACATTTTATCAGTAGTTGAAGGCATACAATTGTGTTCAAAATATATTTAGTTGAAGCCATAAAATTGTGTTCAAAATATTTATATTTTGGCATTAAATAACCCATAGAGGTGTTGATATGCTGCTAAACAAAATCAACCAATCAACCAAAATAATATAGATTCAAGGCAAATGTTAGTGTGACTGTATAGTCATTTTTTGGAGAAGACACACTTTACTGCTTAAATTGTGGAGTAAAACAAATGCATAATACAACACTTTTGTTTATTTTACTAAAAAATACTTCACAAGTTATTTTGCATTATGAAAATTATTTGTAAAATATTGTTGAAATAAGAAGAAAAGGTCATAGGATATAGGTAAGAATTATTTGTAAAATATTGTTGAAATAAGAAGAAAAGGTCATAGGATATAGGTAAGAATTATTTGTAAAATATTGTTGAAATAAGAAAAGGTCATAGGATATAGGTAAGAATTATTTGTAAAATATTGTTGAAATAAGAAGAAAAGGTCATAGGATATAGGTAAAAATATTTTAAAATATTGTTGAAATAAGAAAAAGGTCATGGGATATAGGTAAGAATTATTTGTAAAATATTGTTGAAATAAGAAGAAAAGGTCATAGGATATAGGTAAGAATTATTTGTAAAATATTGTTGAAATAAGAAAAGGTCATAGGATATAGGTAAGAATTATTTGTAAAATATTGTTGAAATAAGAAGAAAAGGTCATAGGATATAGGTAAGAATTATTTGTAAAATATTGTTGAAATAAGAAGAAAAGGTCATAGGATAGGTAAGGTAAAATAAGAAGAAAAGGTATTTGTAAAATATTGTTGAAATAAGAAGAAAAGGTCATAGGATATAGGTAAGAATTATTTGTAAAATATTGTTGAAATAAGAAGAAAAGGTCATAGGATATAGGTAAGAATTATTTGTAAAATATTGTTGAAATAAGAAGAAAAGGTCATAGGATATAGGTAAGAATTATTTGTAAAATATTGTTGAAATAAGAAGAAAAGGTCATAGGATATAGGTAAGAATTATTTGTAAAATATTGTTGAAATAAGAAAAGGTCATAGGATATAGGTAAGAATTATTTGTAAAATATTGTTGAAATAAAGAAGAAAAGGTCATAGGATATAGGAAAAAATTATTTGTAAAATATTATTTGAAATAAGAAGAAAAGGTCATAGGATATAGGTAAGAATTATTTGTAAAATATTGTTGAAATAAGAAGAAAAGGTCATAGGATATAGGTAAGAATTATTTGTAAAATATTGTTGAAATAAGAAGAAAAGGTCATAGGATATAGGTAAGAATTATTTGTAAAATATTGTTGAAATAAGAAAAGGTCATAGGATATAGGTAAGAATTATTTGTAAAATACTGTTGAAATAAGAAAAGGTCATAGGTAAGAAAAACAATATTGACTCAAAGATTCTCTAACCTGTGATTTGCAGGATATAGGGCAAAATTTTGAGGTACATGACCTAAGTGCCACTCAAGGTATGTAGGAAAGATAATTGTTGTCCTTTGACTTGAAGAGATTAAGATTATAATAATCAGGGAAGCATCCTCTTCAGGTCCAGTGCAAAGGTTTAGTGACCTGCTATGATATACCCCCCCACTCTACTACATCTCAATTTTCATAAGGTAGGAATTCATATAAAATACAAATTTTATGCTAACCTAATTATGTACAATAATGGATCAGATGCAATATAGGTGAACAATTCAATTAGAAAAATTGAGAATAAATACAATGTATCTGAATACAAATTAGCGACATGTCATCATAGATCATTCTATCTTAAATAAATCAACAATGTTTTGTGACAATTTTTAATGTCAACTTGAGATTTTTTCTCATTAAAATGTTGAAGAATTTTAACATATTCAACATTATGGAGAAATAAATAGTGAATTTTATATTTTTTTTTTTTTTTTTTTTAGACTTAGCATTTGCAAAACCTAGAATGACATCAAAATCCGCAAAAATGTTTAATCCTTTAATAGTCAGTTGTGCTTAGTTTAATTAGTAACCTATATAAATGTAGGTAGAAAAAATCAAATGATAAAAAAGTCAGGGTCACAAAGTACTGCCTGTGGCTCCTAATGAGGCTTGGTCCTCACCCCTAGTTAGGGGTTTAGGAAAGAATACCAGCCCAGCTCTTTAGAGTCTGTTCCACATTGCAACAGTTCTTGGGAAGAAGCTGTCTGAGTGGAACTTTCTTCTTACCAATGGAATATAAAAGGAATTAGGATAATTTGGCTCTGTGTACATGGCATGTTGAGTCCTAGCTAGCTGGGAATGTCTGGACTAGTGGAATCTAGGATTATAGTCCAATTTAGGACAAAGTAGTGCTTTCAATGTTCAGAATTATAAAGAGTAAATAAATTCATCTTTAATTTGGTTTACACTCCTCCCCAATCTTTTGAACAGGAGTAGAGGTTTATACCTTGTTTACTGATTAGGATTGGGTTTCCAGTTCCTTTTAAAGACTTCTTATTCTGTTGCTCTACCAGTAGCCCCTTGCATCTTAGTGGCATTATTGCCTTGTTTGGGATAAATTGATGGAAAAGAATGTCAAATTTGGTCAATTATATCTAACTAAAGTGAGTAACTACATGCAAAAAGCTGCCTAAATATACTATCCTTTCTGTAGCACTGATTGATTTGTTTTTATGGCTTATCGAACTTTTAAAGATTATTTAAAGCCAGATTGGGATTGTTATAATTTTTTGTAGACAATAATGATTTTATTGATATAGGTCCTGCTATTTATCCCACATCTGGGGAGAAGAGGTGAATTCATACCATTTCCAATGGT